>LNAC01000002.1:12993009-13057606 GCA_002007465.1 Ailurus styani | reverse complement strand
CCCCCCCCCCCCCCCCCGTCTAAAAATAAATAAATCAACAAATAAAATAAACACAGAAAATGGAACAGAAAGACTTGTCAACTGGGTATAAAGCTGATAATTAGTAACTAAAAGGGTAAGAAGAGGACTCTGAGGTATCAAGGAGGCAGCAGCTATGGGAAGCAGGCATGACCCCTGTGACTGGGGAAACAAAGGGAAGAGTCCGGAATCATCAAACTTCGGACCCGAATCTCAGGCCTCTGCTGCCGCTGAGGTGTCTGAGGGGGCCCAGCGGTGCTGGAAAAACTGCAAACCGAGTTTCGTTGCTGCGATAGGAAAAGAACTGCTTGTGGCTCAGTGAAGAACCTTGGAGGAGAATGAGGCTCTCAGGAACAGGAAGCAGGAACAAGCCCCTTCCTCCTCCTCAGCCAGCCAGCAGGGCCAAAATGTGGTTGCAGCCCTGGCATCATGGAGTGGGGTACAGAGGGCTGATCTGAAGAGAAAAATAGCTAAATGTCCAGAACCTAGCCTTACTTTTACATACGAAGAAACTGAGAGACACAAAAACATTGGAAGTAGTGAGTACTTTACTCCAAATCACACAAATCTGAAGCCACAAAGCCAAGAGCTGCACCCAGATCCACCTGCTTCCAAACTCTACAGACGTCTTGCCTAGCTGTTGTCTTCTCTGTGTTTCTTTATCTCCCTTTTCCATTTATTTGGGCAACAGCTATTTCTCGAGTGTCTACTCTCTGTTAGGCCCTGTGCTTGGCTCTGGGGAAAATAGCAGCCAACAAATCAGACACAGTACTTGTCCACCGGGAGCTGACAGTGTAGCTCAATTTCTACCGGTAGTATTTTGTTTTCTTGTGGTGCGTGCTCTCTCTTTGTCTTAATGTCAGCGCATCTTGTCTGCAAGTGTATATTCCTTTCTTTTTCATAATTTGATATCTGCCCTTCTCTGCCTTGCTGTCTCCATCTCTTTATATTTGTTTTAATCTGTCCTGGTCCCTTTTTCTTCTATTGCTACTGTGCTTTTTCCTCCTTCATATTTCCCTTCCTATTAAAGGCCGCAATATAGTAGGTTCTGTTTGTGTTTCCTCTTTTGACAATATTTACAAGCTTTGTGGCTAAAGTTTTTTTAGGGAATGAGTAAAACAGTGTATAGTTCTCTATCTTAAAACACAGACAAATAAGTTCAATTCAGTAGGCTTTTGCTTTTTGGGCTTTCATTTTCTTATGTGGCTAGCTTCTCCAAGGGAACCAGTCATTAAGAGACTAATGCGATAGATCAAAGAAAGCACGGCATTTGTAATAGTTTTTACAAGCAGGACTTCCAACCCACCAGTCACGCCAGCAAATTCCTTTCTGTTTAAAGAGTGACCCTGTGCATAGTGGTTAAGTAAGACCACCTGGAATCTGGACCACAGGTCTTCCATTTCCCAGCTGGGTAACATCAGGCAAGTTACTCAGTCTCTATGCCTTGATTTTCCTCACCTGCAAAATGGGGACAGTAATATTAGCACCTACCTCAATGGGTTTTGGGGAGGATTAAGTGAATTAGTACATAAAGACGTTCAGAAGAGAGGTGTAATAGATGTAATTAGCTAGCATTATTATTTACAACACCAATTACACTATGGAAATAATGGCCCCTACTCCCACGATCCTTTTATTCTGTTTCTCTATGTTCTAGAGTACTGTTCTCTAGCATGTTTGAGTTATAAGCTCTTCTTTCTGTGGCTCTGCTCCCATACATGTGAGGAAATACATAATGCCAAACAATCACAGAGTTGGTCAGTTCGTTCTGGTTGCATGTGGCAGAAAACCAATTCAACTCAGTTTAACCAAAAAGGGTTACATAACTGGGAAGTCTGGGAATGGGATTAGTAGCCACAGGTAGTTTCAGGGCCTCCAAGAAGATCATCGGGAGGCTCGCCCCATGGTAGTCTCTCTCTGTGGTTTCCACTGGCTTCATTCCCTCCTACTGCGGCCAAGCTTTTGCCAAGTGGGGAAAATGATGTCTTCCAGCAACCCATGCTTGTCATCTTTCCAGTGGCCCTGTGATGTCACACTCAAAAGCACTCCTCTGTGACAATCTAGGAGCATCTCAGACTGAGGCCTCTCCTGGCAAATCCGTGCACTCCTGGATAACTCTCTACCCCTGGGGATTGGGGCAGCCTTGGTCTCTTCCGTTTATCTGGTGTCCTGGCCTAGATAGCAAGTGTCTCCTTCACCATTTTTTTTTTCAGGTGGGCTTGGGTGTCATCATATATAGAGGATTCTTGGTGGCTGATCATGATGACCCAGTATTCCCATGATTGGCCAGTGCATTAGGTCCTCACCATGACCTGCCCACACGACACTGCTACTGTGTCTGCCTAGGGATGGACTGCACTTTAGAGATGGCCCTATATGGCAGCACTGGACAGGAACAAAGTGTAGGGAGGTAATCAATTTGTAAGCATTGGGGCATTTTTTGCTAATTCAAATTTTAATGTCCTTAAGCATCATATCCCATTTCTGCCCATTTCTTCCCTCTCCTCATATCTCATATCTGTCATTTTGCCTTTTTTTTTTTTAATAAACTCTTTTCTAGTTAAGCAGATGCTAGATGGCTGGTGAACATATTTTCCAAAGATCTATTCTAATCTCTGAAACTCTTTAGTCACTGAATTCAGCAATATAAACAATTATATTAAATGCCCAAATTCTCTAAAAATGTATAGAGCCTTGCCATGTGTTTAGCTGGTTTCCACTGTTTATTTTAAAAAGTAGTTATTAACAGGGGCAAGGGTTAGAATATAAGTATCTAGTCACACAGCTCTTAGTTCTCAAAAATATCCGAAGAAGTTAGTGACCAGGCCACCAGTGTGCTTCTAACCTAGGGGGTTGCTTGGACTTTGGGGACATATGACACTTTCCTGTTCTCTGGGGTCCTCGTGTCTTCACTGACACAGACTGATCCCAAGGCCTGAGCTCTGGTCCAGTGACTCTCTCAGTGCACAGAGCTCTAGCAAAGAGAAGAGGCTGGATTCCTCAGAGTGGGGCCGAGGCCTGAGAAACGGGGTGGAACTCAAGCAGCCTGTGAACCCTCCAGTTTCTGGGGCTCTGGGAGCGAAGAGGGCATGGCTGAACTAGCAAGTGCTGGATTAGGGACAGCAGCATGTGGTCTCTGGAAGGCTGGAAACCTTGGCCACCAGAGGCCGGGAGTTCTACAAAGGCCTCTGGCTCAGGGAAGAGGAGCTGGGTGGCCAGGACAGCTGCACGGAGCTCTGAAAAGTTAGGCTCTGCCAAGAACTTCCTGGTGTGCCGCGCTGGCCATGCAGGCCGAGGCTCCCACAGGGCCCTCTGTGAAGCTGGCGGATCTGCTCCATGACCCTGGGCTGATGCTTCGGAGTCCATCACTGCAGTGACTCCTGGAGTTTATTTCTGGTGGAGGTGGAGACAGAGGCCGCTTGGACCCGGGGGTTACCCCTCAGCAAGTTGGGAGGCTGGGAGCTGGCCGTGGAGGAGGAGGACGGAGGGCTAGGAGGCTCTGTGTTCTGAGCCAACTCGGCCAGGCAAGCTGGGCAGTGTCCATGAAGGCGGCCCGTGTGGGAAGAGGGGAAGGAGAACGCCTGGCTCTCTTGTCACTTCTCAGGAGGTTGCAATGGTGCCTGAGGAAAGCCATGTTTCATTTCTGACAAAACTTGGTCGAGGGCCACAAAAATCATTCATTTGGGGGATCTTTTTGGAAGCGAGAAATACAAAATGTTCTAATTCATCTGCTATAAAATTAAAAGCAGGGACCATATGAGTGTCCAGGAAAAACAACAATTAATAAAAAACACATATAGCAGTTCCCCACCTATTAAACTTTGGACAGGGATGGCATGTCAGAATAAAAAAAAAAAGAATTTAAATGTTCTAGAACAGTTTTCTTTTAACTTTTACAAATAGATATTTCTCTGCCTGCTGAGCAGAGTATGTGGAGTACACTCTGAAGTACTTGAATCATCTTTGGTGAATTGGCATTGTCCGTATTGACATCGCTTACAGGAAATGTCTCTAGACTCCTACTTTTCCTAATTTTCTTTCTCTCATCTCTGTTGGTCTTTCACTTACTGCTGCCATGAATGTTCTCTTCTAGAAGCAGACTACATTTCTTCTTCTTTTTTTTTTTTTCAGTTTTTTGTTCCTATTATGAAAACTGCATGAGCCTATTAGAATTCTATCTAAAATAAAGGATTAAGCAAACTGTAAGAGACTCTGGATAAGGAGCAGACTGAGGGTTGCTGGAGGGAGAGGTGGGGGATGGGCTAGGTGGGGGATGGATATTAAAAAGGCACTTGTTATGATGAGCACTAGGTGTTGTACATAAGTGACGAATCACGAAATTCTACTCCTGAAACCAATATTACACCATATGTTAACTAACTTGACTTTAAATAAAACTTTGGAAAATAAACAAAACAGAATAAAATAAAATAAAATTAAATTAAATTAAATTAAAAAGGGTTAAGCAGGATGGCCCCTGGAGTCCTCCGACTCTGACTTTTAGATATAGGCACAGAGACACACATATGCACACGGATATGCTTTTTCTTTAAAAACGAAATTAGATTAATCCATTACATATTTATACACTTCTTTCTGTATGCCAGACACTAGGTTAGACACTGGAGGTCAAAAGGAAATATCTTTGACTCAGTTTCTTTCCTTGAGACTCCTACAGTTCATGGGGGAGACAGACACCCATGGCTGCCCCTGACAAAATAATCAAATGTTTTATGAGAGTGCCAAAGAAGTACTAGCAGACTATCAAGGAGGGGCCTTCGCCAGATCTGCGCCTCTGGGGAGAGCCTCATGGACGAATACTCCTCAGATCAAGTCTCCAAAGATTATAGCGTCTAGAGGCCCTCCTTATTTTCCCTCCCCTACAAAAGCAATTTAATTTAAAATTTTATAATGGGGTTTTCTCCCCTTTGCCCCTAAATTAGTTGAAGGCTGTAGGTCTTAAATTAAAGGCAAGCTAATGCATTTTTAATACAACTTGACAGTTTGAGTTTAGGTGCAAATGCCATGTTTAAAACTAAGAGTATAATTGGCATTTAATGAGGCAGAAGGAAGTCATGGCCCTTATAGAGAATGGTTAATGAGTAAGGGGCAGGGTGCTCATATGGAAGAAACCCACCAAATCCTTAAAAATGACATTGTCAAATGTCAGTTCCTTTTTCCTCCAGCCTGGTGGTTCGAATTCTTTCCTTGATTCAGTGATCCACTCAATATGCATACAATTATATTCAATTAAAAACAAAACAAAACAAATTGAAATCAATCCAGTCATACCGTGCCCTCATTTTTAAATTGCCAAAAGATAACAATTAAAAATTCATAGAAGAATTACAAGTAATCCATGGATATATTATAAGTTATCAGTATTACTAAAAATGAAAGAAATGCTTTTCCTAAGAATAAGGGTATTTTCCTTAATCATAAAGGCTATGATAAATTCAGGAAATTCAATGTTGATCTAATACTAATATGTAAAATACATTCTGTGTTAATTTTGCCAATAGTGCCAGTAACATTTTTAGAGCATTCTTTCCCCTCTAATCCAGTACCAAACATTTACATTTAGTTGTCTTGTGCCTTCAGCCTCCTTTTATTTGGAAGATGTCCTCAGCTTTTGTCTTTCATGACACTGATATTTTTTAAGAGTATATTTCCATTGTCTTGAAGGTTATCCCTCAATTTGGCTTGTTTTCTTTTGATTTGATTCAAGTTCCCTCTCTCTCTTTTTTAAAAAAGATTTTATTAATTTATTTGACAGACAGAGAGCGCACAAGCAAGGGGAGTGGGAAAGGGGGATACAGACTTCCTGCTGAGCAGGGAGCCTGATTCGGGACTTGATCCCAGGACCCCGGGGTCATGACCAGAGCCGAAGGCAGAAACTTAACCGACTAAGCCACTCAGGCACCTTTCAAGTTCTCATTTTTGACAGGAATGGGTTTTATGTATTTTTTTGAAGGTGAAAATCTGTGTCATCTATCTTGATCCGTGGGCTCTGGAGCCCCATGAAACTTGGTTTGAAATCTTGCCTCTGCTGTGTCATTTGGAGCAGGCTACATACCTCAGCCAACATCTATATTCTCATTGGTAAAAAGAATATAAAGGATATCTATGCCTGAAGGCTATAGTAAAGATTAAGAGATTTAATGAATTTAAAGAACCTGACCTAATACCTAACCCCTAAAAAGTACTTAATCACTTTTATTTTAATTATCAAATGACCATGTGATAGACTATTATTGCAAAAACTGAATGGCTTTGAAAAATTGTTTTGGGCAATGGTAGCATTTTGAGATAGCGCCCTCACCTAATATGGGAGACTAGTCATGACTAGTGAAGATGTTGACAAGATTCCAGATAGGCAGAGAGTGGCTAAGTGAGGTGACCTTGTCATTCAAAAAGAATGAAGGTATTTGGGAATATTCTGGTGCAGTACTTGAGTGTGTGCAACTTTGCTTTTCATTGGTAATGCATGAGGTCTTGATGGAAAACTTTCTAAATAATAAGAAGAATAAAAATAGACATAGTAAGAAAAGGTATATAAATAGTTGTAAAAAACAGAAAAACTATCTGTAAAAAAAAAAAATCATTCATCACCCATTTTTATTTAAGTTGCCTATGCCCTATGTGCCAGAAATTTAGAAGACATATAAGCTACCAGGAGACATATAAGAGACATATAAGAAGATATATAAGAAATCAGAATTAAATCATATGATTTAATGCATCATATGCTTATCAATATATGAATAGACAAGTAAGTTGAATTTTATCCAACAAATAAATACCATCACATCATTAAAATGTTGACTGAAGAAGCTTTTTGCAAAAAATATCCAAAGTATGAATGCACTCATGTAAACTTTAAAAATGTAACCAATGCCATACATATTTATTGGACCACATGATTGGAGCAAGAGAATAAAAAATATAAACAGAGGGAAACACAACGACTTGAGAAGAATAGTGATCTCTGGGAAAAAAGTCGGGGGGGAAAAAGGGGGAATAGAATTCGGGAGAAATATAAGGGTTTACAACTCTACATGTAGTCTTTATTTCCTTGTTTTTTAAATAAGGAAATAAAGTAATAGGCCAACGTGTTTAACAATCACTGAATCTAAGTGATCTGAATAAAGATATTTTTATACTGGTTCTTTACTGCTCCAAATGCTTCATAATAAAAAAGAAAACTCGAGGGGAACAAAAAAAAGCCTTTCTATTCAAATATAAGACTGTCCTCCTCCCAGTACCAGGGTCCTGGAACCTGTCCATATATTTCACTCAGCTGAGCTGTTGCTACAATGTGGGAAGCACTGCTATTTATATGTGTCTGGCTTTTTGGTAGGTTTATTTATGCCTGGACCATCTCTTCTCACTCACCCACTGTAACCCTCCAAAAGCAGGAAGCAGAGTGGTTCTGCACACAGTGGACTGGCTCTGAAGGAGCCTTTGCCTCCAGAACTAGCAGTATTTTGCTCACAGTTGGAGTTCAATAAAGATCTGCTGGATGAGTGAGTTCAAGCCAACTTTCCCCGAGCTCTGCTGTGGCAGGTTCGTGCTGAGCGCTGCCTTCCCGGAGTTTACAGACTAGAAAGGGGATGGAGGCAGGGACCTCAATAGACGGGACAAGAGGATGACCTAGAACAACCAGTGCACAGCCCAGGTTATTCATTTTGATCAAGATGGCAGGAGAAGTGCAGACGGTGATTGAACTGCCCCACATATTGGTGTCTCTCTCTGGGGTGAGAGATGGCTTGTCCTGGAGGCTTGGTTAAAATAGGAATCTTTTACCTGGGGGCAGTAACTCATCAAGCCTTCACCCTCCATCCTCACATCAGCAGGCTGACTTTATCAGACTCGCCCCAAGACTTAAGGAGACCGAGAAAAGTCAGACTAGTCGTGCCAAAGATTGGCTTCAGGGACAAGGGTAAAGTCTGGATATTCAAATGGAGGCTGGAAAGAATGTTTCGGGGGCAGGCTTTGGGAGGTCTTGACTGAAAGGCACTGTGAGGACAGCAAGTAGGACAAAAAGGAGGGAAAGGAATAAGGCAGACAATAACAAGAAGGTGGGACAATGCTGCAAGTGTCGGGCACAGGGCAGGGAAGGCAAGTGTTGGCTGGTTTGCCCATCAGCGCTTACACAACCTATCCTATACAAAGGTCTCCATAGTTTATAGGGCAAATTCTTTGTAAATGCCCACACACCGCCTGGGAGACAGCGCTGCCCCAGGAAGCCTCTCGGTTTCTTCATTACTCCCAGTGATGGAGACAGCTGTCCCCAAGTTGGCCTTGGGAACCGTCTGTGCTGTCCCATGGTGCTTAGGCTCAGACTGAACAATCTAATTGTGCCTCCAGTTGTTTGTAATTCCCTCCGACATGCCTTGCTTTACAGCTGTCTTGTCCACGTGGTGGATAAAAACAGCTTCTTTGAGGATGAGCTGGGGGCGGGGGGGACTTATAATCCTGCTCACGCTTCGGAGGATACCTCATGTACTCTGAATCCTTCCTTTCCTTCTGTTAACTTATTCTTGGAGAGCTGTGTCACCTTCTCAAGGAAAGCTTTGCCATGCTCCTTTCATTCTTCCTGGAGCAACTTAGGAGGACACCCGGGGCTCCCACAAAACCTCTTTGTATTGCTATCCTTCCAATTACGCTACAGAGTATTATCTCTTTATGTGTCTCCTTATTCAGTTCCCTCCCGTATTCAGTTCCATCTGTGCTGTGTGTAGTACGTGGTACAATGTTTATAATATTAGCTCAGTGGAATCAAGCCGATAATAAGCGGGAGACTCCTGCGTTCTATTTGCTACACTCGGGCCCACTAGTTTTCTTTTCTCTGTTTTGTTTTGCTGTGTTAGGTACATAAGCAATACTTGAAAGCATTTTCCTTGTAGAAATTCAAGAAAAAGTATACAGAATAAAAGGCACAAGTCAACATGCATTTCCCCTCCTCCATTCCCCGCTCCCACTCTCTTCCCTGAAGGCTGTCACTGTTATCATCCGGGTTTGAAGTTCCTCAGAAGTTCTCGGTGCATCTCCCTATGCATTAGCAAAGATATAATACGTACATGAAGAAATGCGCCATTTGTTTGTGATACTGCATTTTGTTTTTATCGCATAACAATGTTTTAGGCATTCCATGTCAGTCTGTATAACCTATTGAATTCTTTTTAACTGCTACAGAACGATCCAAAGAGACTAGGTAAGGGACTAGGACTGGTTTAAATAAGAAGGAACGTATCACAAGAATCTAACCAGTGCACAGAATTTGTGGGAGGGCGGGAGAACTGGAGCCCAAAGTCATGTAACCGGGAACGACCCACCACACTTTACGTGTGCGTGCTTGCAGGGTGTAGTGAAGACCCCATTGCCACCCCTTTCCAGTCCCCGCGGTAACTCGGGGCTGGACTTCCAGAGCTCCTCCAATGCCACACTGAAGGACCTAGATGCCTCTACCCCACACTTGCTAGAAAACTGCTTCTCCACCCCTCAAGGAACGTCCTCCTCTGTCGCCAACATGGTGACCTTTCTGTCCTCAAGGGGACCGGGGAATAGAGTGATCTTTAAGAGAAGATCAAACCTTGGGTTGCCCAAATAAGCCATGAAACTATAGTGGTATAGTCAGCAATAAAGTGTTAACCATTATATAGAAGAACAGATCTCATGCACAATAGCAAGAAAAACTGGGAAATATGTAGGAACAAGTCACCTAATTTAATTCGAATCCTGGCTTCCAGTATCCAGGTCCCATATGGAAGTAGAGGGGGTAAAGTCACTGACCACAGAGTTTGTCCTTCTTCGTTACCATGCCAGGGGAGGTGGAACATAAATCCATGTTAGCACCTCTCATAGGCAGTAAAACTTGTTGACAGAATCATAATTAAAATGACAGGGGTGTTCTGGAATTAATTGAATACTCACTTTTATGGAGGATATACTACAAAATAGAGTTTATTTTACTGTCTAACTACTGATGCTGAGTATCCCTCTACTAACCTCCACCCCATTTACACACACACACACACACACACACACGGGGGCGGAATGGGGGAGACAGACCAGCACATGGCTCTTAGAGTATGACAGCTTGAATAAAAGCTCAGTTTTAAGAAGCATTTTAATAATTTGCAATGACCATAATACATTTACAGTGATCATATATCCTGAACCCTAACTCAAATGCATGCTTTCAGAAAAAAAATTTGAGGACTTTTCTCTTGGTTTCATTGGTCTTCCTCTCTCATAGCCCTGAGTGCAGTAGTTTGGTGACAATTACTTGTATTGAGAGTATTTTGCTGTGATATACATACCTTTTGAATTATGTTCACTTAAGGAACATCTGTTCCAAGTTGGGTGTGGACCTTGGACAACTCCTTTGGAATCTCTGAGTCTCTTAGAGACTAAGAAAATTACGCATACCAAGCACAATGAGAGAGCTGAGTGAGGTAATACATTAAGAAAACATTTTGGGCTAGAGGCAGCTAAGCTGTCCGTGTGCAAAATTTCTCTTTAGGCTGAGCCAGGAGGCCGGTTTTGTTATGATCATATCTGGTGGCCTATACCATGGCCTCGCCCAGAGCCTGGTGCAGAAGCAAAACTGAGCAATAGTGCCCACATCAGATGACTGCCATTTGTCACACCCTCACTTTCATTTGTGGCACTGTATAGCTGTATGCACTGTCTCACTTGAAACCCTCAAAAATTCTTTTGTGTAGATATAACCTGCATTGTATAAATTTAAAAATGATTTATTTATTAAATTAAAATTCTAAACACACAGAGAACTTCTCCCTACAAATCCTTCCAAAGAGAGTTTCTTGGTACTGATGCCTGAAATTACACAACTAGAGATTGCTTTGGTTGACCTGAAGCTTTGTTTGTTTCCTCTTCAGATGCAAATGCTTCGGGAAGGGAATGGACTGTGCCTCTCCAGAGGGCAAGCTGGTTTAACAGAGCTGCTGGGAGCCAGGTTTGATACAGTTTTCTGCAGAGACCAGAGAGCCCCTTGCAGTGGGGGGCAGGGGATGCTTCGGAGGAATTTGGGGGGAATTGATGGATAAAGAAATGGACTTTTTCTCAGATCTCCTTAATCAAATAACCAAGCCCACTGGCAGAAACAAAATGGGAGAGTGGGAAGAGGGGCTGGAAATCAGGCCAGATGTTGAGATGGCCTGTGGAATAGAGACAAGAAGCCGCAGATGCAAGGACAGAGACACAGAGACAGCCTGGGTGCAAGCCTAGAAACACAGCATGCATACAATTCCATCTCTGAGGTGCAGGCCCACCAGAGCGACCCATCAGTCTGTAGATCAGAGCCCACATTTGCTCAGCCTGTTAGGGACTTAGGCCTTCATTTCCTGCTCACAGGCAAATATTTTCCTGTTCTCCCATTCCTATCTTTCCATCTTCTGTTGCGTAGCCAGCCTGAAAACAGGATGGAGGTAGTAGGTCAAGTTCTACCTAGGAGTTTTATTTACTCCTGTACTAGGCCACCCGCAGGCCACTGATCTACCTAATGAGGGAAGCACAGTTTAAACAAGTTCTCACAGGAGTAAGAGATGAGCAGGCTCACCTTGCTCAACACATTACTCAAGACTCCACCTGGATGGGAGGAACTTCTCTTGGACCCAAGCTTCCCATGCAAAAGGCCTCCACTTCCTGTTCCGGTTATACGTTCAATCTGAAGGCGCCACTGTCAGATCTGAAGGGGAAGGGATTGCTCATCACACAGTTTTGGGGGCAACTAGGGGCGCCTGGGTGGCTCAGTGGGTTAAGGCCTCTGCCTTAGGCTCAGGTCATGATCTCAGGGTCCTGGGATTGAGCCCCGCACTGGGCTCTCTGCTCGGTGGGGAGCTTGCTTCCTCCTCTTTCTCTGCCTGCCTCTCTGCCTACTTGTAATCTCTCTCTCTGTCAAATAAATAA
Organism: Ailurus styani; assembly: GCA_002007465.1. Taxonomy (NCBI): domain Eukaryota; kingdom Metazoa; phylum Chordata; class Mammalia; order Carnivora; family Ailuridae; genus Ailurus; species Ailurus styani. Next base: position 13,045,651 of record LNAC01000002.1, on the reverse strand, counting down.
ATAAAATATAAAAAAAAAACCCAACCAAAACCCTCAAAAAACTGGGGCGACTACATCACAGGCATTAATTTAAAAAAAAAAAATCGAGAATTTTCTCACGAAGGACACAATCACATTGCCCCTCTTTATGATGTTAAAAGCTTTAATTTGTTACATGTAAATCATTACAATGTGCCATACTATTAAAAATCTCGTTTGGCACTTATAATTTTTTTAATACAGAGGGTCTCTGAGAAGCCCAGCACCATACTTTGGCTAACTTCACTGTCCACTTTAAAATCAGGAAAGTGGGGGGAGTGTCCATTTGTTTGTTTACTATTGTTGTCATCTAATTTTTTACATCACTTCTTTTTCAAGTTCTACAATTATTTCATTATTTTTCTTTTCCCACCTAAAGCTGTCCCAGGCCATTTTCACATCCCACCTAATCCAGACCTTTTCTTGGTTGTTAGTCAGAATATATGTATTTAACTGACTTTTTAATACTTCTCCAAGGTTTTTTGAGGTGTGGGATGCTTTAGGGGTCTTAAGCTCTCCCTCCATAGACGGGCTAGCGTTCTCAATCTCTCTCAGACCCTCCCGCCTCCTCGCAGCCCTACTGGCCTTCCTCCTTTACAGCCCAGAACTGATGTTGATGAGAATGTTACTGAACTGTGATGTTACTGTTTGGTCTGCCAGTTGAATAATTTCACAATGCTCAAAAGCAGAAGTTCTGGTCCAATATTTCGAAGCTATTACATCACTCTTCCAGGAGGAGTAAGCTGAATAAGTTAATTAGCAACAGCTGTTGCCGAACTGAGTGTGGGCACAAACATCCTCTCTGGAAGGGCAGTTCAGGGACCCCAGAGGAGGAAGGACTGGGAGAGGGCGTTAGAACCCCAGGCTGCCTAGGAAGTGAGGGTGGAGGGGGAGAGAGCCTAACTATCTCAGGAAGATATGCAGGACTACTATAAAGCTAAATACCTGTGTGTCTGTCTTTCTTTCTTTCTTTCTTTCTTTCTTTCTTTCTTTCTTTCTTTCTTCTTTCTTTCTTTCTCCTTTCTTTCTTTCTTTCTTCTTTTTTTAGTTTTTATTTATTTATTTGACACAGAGAGAGAGAGAGAGAGAGAGAGATCACAAGTAGGCAGAGAGGCAGGCAGAGGGAGAGGGGGAAGCAGGCTCCCCGCTGAGCAGAGAGCCTGATGCCAGGCCCAATCCCAGGACCCTGAGATCATGACCCGAGCTGAAGGCAGAGGCTTTAACCCACTGAGCCACCCAGGTGCCCCTAAATACCTGTGTTTCTAATTTGCTGCTGAAGACAAGGAGACTAGGTGGGGTGGGAGGGATGAAAATGGCCTGGGGCAGCCTCTGGTGGGAAAAGGTAAGTAAGACAATAGTTGAAGGTCTTGAAAGAAGAGATGTTACAAGTTAAGTAAGAGCAGTACTCAAATGGTAGTTCTCCTTGCTGTCCTCATTATAACGTGCACAATGGAGTTATCCAAAGTATGTGGGGCTTCCCAGAGAAGCTCTTTGTAGAAAAAAGTGAAATAATGCCAAAACAAGATTGCAAAAGGTGTGGTGTATTGTAATTGTTGACATTTAACAAATGCAAACCCAAACAGGATGACTACCTACACAAAAGAAGATTAAAGAGGAAACAGAGTTTCACAACATAATACCCCAAACGTCCAGGATATAATTGAAATCACTTGACATACAAAGAACCAAGAAAATCTCAACTTGAATGAGAAAAGACAAGTCGACAATTACCAAAAAGATAAGACAGACCTTGGAGTTAATGGACAGGATTTTAAAACAGCCATCATAAAAATATTTTAACAAGCACTTGTGAACATACCTGAAACAAATAAAAAAAAAAAAAAAGAAAATCCTCAGAAAAGAAATATAGCAAAGAATTAAATGGAAACTTTAGAACTAAGAAACACAATAGTTGGGTATATGTGTGTGTGTGTGTAAATAAAACTAATACAGCAAGCCTATTTTTTTTTTTTTTACTGGGGCTGTGGAGAATTCATGAATATACAAAATGGACAATGGAGAAATAACAAGATGTACCAAAGCAATTCAAAGACTTACAAGGAAATGCTTTGACTAGTACAAAGCTTGGATAAAATAAATTAGTTCCTAGGAAAATACAAGTTACCCAAGTTTTCTCTTAAAAAGAGATAGAAACTGGGGCACTTGGGTGACTCAGTTAAGTTGGACTCTTAATTTCAGCTCAGGTTGTGATCTCAGGGTCTTGAGATTGAGCCCCATGTGGTGCTCTGTGCTAAGTGGGGAGTCTGCTTAAGATTCTCTCACTCCCTCTCCCTCTGCCCCTACCCTACCTCCCACCCCAGGCTCACACACTCTCTCTCTCAAAAAAGAGAGAGAGAGAGAGAGAGAAACTGGACCAATAGCCTCAAAAAAAAAAAAAAGGCAATTGTTTCAGATCCAAAAAAAACTTTTCAGATATCAAGAAAAAAATGGGCAATTAGCTTTAGAATGTGCTACAGGTGAACTGTTTTTAACCTTCAAGGAACAGTTGCCACTTTACGATCTATATCATTTTAACTATTCCAGAATATAAGGAATGCTATAAATACTTCCAAAATTTGGGGGCTCCTGGCTGGCTCAGTCGGTAGAGCATAAGACACTCTCAATCTCAGGGTGTGAATTCAAGCCCCATGTTGGGAATAGAGCTTACTTGAAAAAAAAAAGACTTCCAAATGTTTTACTGTGGTAAAAAATACATAACATAAAATTCATCATATTTTTTTTTTTTTTTTTTAAGATTTTATTTATTCATTTGACACAGAGAGAGAGATCACAAGGAGGCAGAGAGGCAGGCAGAGAGAGAGGAGAGAGGAGGAAGCAGGCTCCCTGCCGAGCAGAGAGCCCGATGTGGGCCTCGATCCCAGGACCCTGGGATCATGACCTGAGCCGAAGGCAGCGGCCTTAACCCACTGAGCCACCCAGGCGCCCAAAATTCATCATATTTAAGTGTACAGTTCTATGGCATTAAGTACACACACGCTGTCGTGCAATCATTGCCATCATCCATCTCCAGAACTTGTTCCTCTTTCCAAACTGAAGCTGTACCCATTAAACAGTGACTTNTTTTATTACCCCCCCAGCTGCTCTTTGCCCCCCCCCCCCCGGCCACCCCTCGCTTCTGGTAATCACTCTTCTACTTTCTGTCTCTGTGAATTTGACTATTCTGGATACTTCATATAAGTGGAATCACACGATATTTGTCTTTCTATGTGTGCCTTGTTCCCTTAGATTAATGTCTTTGAGGTTCGTCCTCATTGTAGCATATGCCAGAACTTCATTCCTTCTTAAAGCTCAGTAATATTCCACTGTATGTACTACTACATTTCCTCTATCCATTCATCCATCAGTGGACATTTGCGTCGTTTCCACCATTTGATTCCGGTGAGTAATCCTGCTATGAATGTTGACGTGCAAATACGCATCTGAGTCCCTGCTTTCAATTTTTTTGAGTCTGTACCCTCCAAATTAGTTTTTAATACATATATGTTTTTTAAGATTTTATTTATTTAGTTGACAGAGAGACAGAGACAGTGAGAGAGGGAACACAAGCCCAGGGAGTGGGAGAAGTAGAAGCAGGCTTCCTGCTGAGCAGGGAGCCTGATGAGGGGCTCCATGCCAAGACCCTGGAATCATGACCTGAGCTGAAGGCAGATGCTTAACGACTGAGCCATCCAGGCGCCCCTTAATATATTTTCAATTGACCTTCATGCAAAAATATCTGAAGAATCCCTATGAAAGCTGGAGCAACACAGGGTGGCCACAATCAAACATATATATCATCATTGTTTTGGAAGTCCCAGCCAAGGCATATGGACCAAAAAAGAAAAGAAATATAAATGCTGAAAAAGAAGTTGGCAAAACTGTTCATATGTGTGATGTTAACTGTATAACTGAAAAACCCAAATTGATTCAAATGAATTTATTACAGAAAAGCATAGCAGATTTTCAGTATATGCAAGTGATAATAGAATATGTAATGAAGAAAAATAAGCTCTGGACAATTCAGGGGAGCAAACATGAAGTATACTTAAGAAGGGGATGATTTACAGGATAACAGGTAGCACCGCTCAGCTACCTTCTACTAGTGCAAAATCTATGGCACCAAAGTTATTTACAGGTCTGTCTCCTCCAACGGTCTGGGAACTCCATGGATAGGGATAGAAACATATTTGTATTTGAATTGCCTGAATCGAAGAGTTTCAAACTGATTCAAGGGCCAGATTTGCTTACCAAATGTGTTTTATTTGGCCTGCCCACTATTTTTGAATTTAAATTTACATTCCTTTGGGTAAGGTATGCATTCTTCATTTCCCCATGGGGCTGACCACTCTCTATTACAGCCTGATTCAACTTTCTGTATTATCAGCCTTATAGACATAAGGATTTTATTTCTCCACCACTGCATGAATCTAGTGCATTCTTTCATATACAGTATACATGTTCAAAAAATGTTTTATACATTAGTTAATCACTGTTTTCAAATAGAACTCTTCACAGACTATTTCTGCTTACTCAAATATGTAAATTAGACTTGGAGTTCTGGAAGGAATTATTTCCAAATCAAAATTGTTTTTTTGCATTACCAAAAATTATGTAATTTTTGTTTTTATGTGGTCTTTTCCAAGTTACATTGGTGGGGACCAAACACCAAACTAGATAGACTACAACGCAGTCTTAGTCCTATTCCCTTTAGGCTTTAGTGACTCTTCTGTAAAATTACATTTATCATGATACTTAATATAAATAACTTTAACATGATTGAAGACTCATACAAATCTTCATGAGTATATATATCTGTGCATATAGTTGCCCTTTGGTCAAACTTTGATATTGTGAGATTGCTAAACTCAAAAGGTTGTAGGAATTTGTCTTTTTTGGAAACCTTTCCAGGCTCCTCTGGCCAAAGAAAATCACCCCCTCTGCTGAGTTCCCAAAACAATCTGTACATATCTTTACACAACTTATGCTACTATGATTATTTTCTATGTCAGTTTTCCCCATAATGATCTTTCTTCTGCCTCCTAGTATCTAACATAGTGCTTGACACCTAATAAATACACGGTATCTATTCAATGAATGAATGAAGGCATTTAATGGATGAAGGAAAACAATCTTTTAGACATGAGAAAAAAAGGTGATCGTGTTTTCTCCATTTTATGATCTAGTCATGTAGCATATCTGTAAGAATTGGGATTACCTAGATGTTTGTTATAGGAGAAAGTGTGTCAAACTGAAAAGGTGATGGAGTCATAAACCCCCTTAACAAACAGGAGATTTTTAAAAAGCTGGTAGATCTGGGTCCTGTTTGGATTAATAGCAGTGAGTCTGCTATTATTTTAGAAATATGTTACTGCCACACAAGTGCATTGAGGCGAATGTCTTCATTAAACTGAACCCAATGGGAATTTATCATAGTGAAAACAGCTTCAGATGTTCCCTATGTTATTAATGAAAAAGGTCACTGTTAGCTTTGACAGGACCCATTCGGGAAGGCTATGAGAACATACTAGCAAATATGAAGTTCTCTATCCTCAGCTGTTGCTGGGAACAATGTATGGTAGTTTTACAAATGATGTGGGTATTGGGTTTCAAATACAGTGAGAAAGGGAAAACCAAACCATATTAAAATTGCTCTTGAATCCCTTAAGCCACCCATGTTTTGGGGTAGATAATCCTCTAACCTATTGTGTGTGTGTGTGTGTGTGTGTGTGTGTGTGTGTGTGTGTGTACATAGTAACATATATGTTGGGATTTGGGGGGGATAACAACTTTTCTTTTCCTTTACTGACTTCAGAGCCAATTAAGATATAAACATAAGATGAAGATCAAACATTACCTTATTATTGAACTGATATTTGAAAACACAAATGTATGGTTACAACGGACTTCCTAATATATTCTCCTAAATTAGAAAATGTACACACTTAGTCAGAAGCAGGAGGGACAACCTATCCCCCACAGAGATAAGCCCCTCAATGTGAGGCAGAGAAAAGATTAATGCAGCATGCCTCTTGCGGCCGGACTGGACACAAATAAAGAGATGCTATTCCCACTCATAAAATTCAGTCACATCATCTTCCTCCAAAGGGAAGGAATAAGTAAGAAGTGAAAAGAGAATGCAAGCTGGTGCAGCCACTCTGGAAAACAGTGTGGAGATTCCTCAAAAAGTTGAAAATGGAGCTACCCTACGACCCAGCAATCGCACTACTGGGTATTTACCCTAAAGATACAAAAGTTGTGATCCTCAGGGGCACGTGCACCCGAATGTGTATAGCAGCAATGTCCATAATAGCCACACTATGGAAAGAACCTAGATGTCCATCAACAGATGAATGGATAAAGAAGATGTGGTATATATATACAATGAAATACTATGCAGCTATCAAAAGAAACAAAATCTTTCCGTTTGCAACGACGTGGATGGAACTAGAGGGTATTATGCTGAGCGAAGTAAGTCAATCAGAGAAAGACAATTATCATATGATCTCTCTGATATGAGGAACTTGAGGAGCAGGGTGGGGGGTCGTGGTGGGTAGGGAAGGAAAAATAATGAAACAGGATGGGATGGGGAAGGAGACAAACCATAAGAGACTCCTAATCTCACAAAACAAACTGAGGGTTACTGGGGGGTGGGAGGGTAGGGATAAGGTGGATGGGTTATGGGCATTGGGGAGGGTTTGTGCTTTGGTGAATGCTGTGAAAGATGTAAGTCTGATGATTCACAGACCTGTATCCCTGGGGCAAATAATAAAAAATTTAAAAAATAAATAAATAAATAGGAAAGTAAATAAATAAATAAAAAAGTAGATGAAAATAATGAGTGATTATAGCAGAGATCAATGAAATAGAAAACAAACATGTAATAAAGATAATTATTAGGAAGGCCAAAGTTTATTATCTGAGAAAACAAATAAAAAATGATGACACCCCTGAAATTTCAGTAGGAATAAAAATACATCACACACACACACACACACAAAAGAAGTGAGAAGAGAGGCCAGAACTATTGCTCTAGGGGATATTCTCCACATGGGAAAATTAGGCCAGGAGAGAATTGTTTAACCTCTTAATAGTACAGTATATAACTGCACAGATAGATTCTTTTTAAAAATTAAATCACCAGGGCACCTGGGAGGCTCAGTCGGTTAAACATCTGCCTTCAGCTCAGGTCATGATCCCAGGGTCCTGGGATGGAGTCCCGCCTTGGGATCCCTGCTCTGCGGGGGGCCTGCTTCTCCTCCATCTGTAGCTCTCCCTGCTTATGCTTCCCCCCTCTCTCTCTCTCTCTCTCTCTCTGTCAAATAAATAAATAATAAAATAAATAACAATTAAATAAAAATTAAATAACCAAAGCATTTGATGTTTAGACCACTTCAGGAAATTTATTAATATCCTAACCTGCTGATGCTACCCATTCATATAGGCATTATCGTTACTACCTACAGACAATTTAATAAGTTCTCCAACTTGTCCTTAGTTAATGTTGCCCTCTAGTATTCAATTAATCCTTTAAAAATGTGTCACTCAGACACATAATACAATGCAATACAGTACTAAAGGAACTGGAGTTTCCAGATTAAAAAGGCCAACTGAATGCATAGTGCAAGGCGTAAAAAAGGCCACACAGCAATGAGCATCTTTATGAAGAGAGAAAGTTGGAAGACAGCAGAAGAGTAGCTTAAAATTTCTGACTGAAAATTATTTCTGGGCACCTGGGTGGCTCAGTTGTTTGAGCAACTGCCTTCGGCTCAGGTCATGATCCTGGAATCCCGGGACTGAGTTCCACATTGGGCTCCCAGCTCCGCAGGGAGTCTGCTTCGCCCTCTGAGACCTTCTCCCCTCTCATGCTCTCTCTCACTGTGACTCTCTCAAATAAATAAATAAAATCTTAAAAAAAAAAAAAGAAAAGAATTTCTAAGCTAGAATTCTATAGGTAACGTGATGTCAAGGTACAACAAGACATTTTCAGACAGCAAAGATTCAGTATGTACCTTTCATGCATCATTTTTCAAGAGGCTGATCAGATCATGTGCTCCAACAAAAAGAGGAGATCAACCAAAAAATTAGAAAACATTCCAGGACACAGGAATCCCAAACAGAAGAGAACCCATGACATTAGCTGTGTGGCAGACTTGGAGGGCCGGTAGTACAGATTGGAGCAGAGAGGGAGGCCTGGGGTGTGAGAGGGGGATGGGAAGATATTTTCCAGCGTGTTTGAGCATTTGAAAAATTATGTATTCAAGTATGCAATTAAGGTCCAAAAATAGTAAGCAAAAGAATTTATAAAACATTTTTTAACTTCCAAAAAAATTAAAAGTTGTACCCAAACTAACATCTTGCTTGACTCAAACGCAAATAATGTTTACATTGTCATAATAAGAGAAATACTAAAAATTGGTTAAATTAAAAATTACACTGTGAAGATAGGAGGAGGAGATGTGGGGAAGAAAAGGAAGAGAGTTTAATCTTCATCTCCCACGGTAGGAAGTGAGTAGATAATGTCTAATACCAACGAAGCCAAAATGGCAATAAACATATCACATTTAGAAATGTCAAGGTAAATAGCAAGTTAAGCAGCTGGAAGAGTTCACTGGGATTACTTTGAAAATAAAACAGCTGGAAAAAAAAATATAGTGAAGGACAACACTGTGCAGGCCCAGCAGAATACTTAACAGAATTATTTAATCTGAGGTCTACCATTTGAGACTCTACCCTCTTGGGACCTTCACACCAAGGCCTCCACTGAGAACTTCAGATGCTGTTCTAGGTCAGGGAGCAGGGCATGCGGAACACTGAGCCGACAGGGCTCCAGACTCTTTCCCTGCTTCAACCAGAGCAATAACCTTTCCATCTAGTTTACCTCTTGGGCTACCGTGTAAGACTATATTTGAAGAGAGTCTTACACTACCTTAACCAACAAATGTGTGAAAATTATTGGCCCAGAAATGTTGGCACTGCAGGACACTTCCAAAGCAAATATACAAACCAATAAACCACCCAGTTTTTATTGCTGCTTTCTGGAGTGTAGCCTTCATCTGGCTGGGGTTACCAGTGAGGAGAAAATACTGTCAGCTTCAGACAATGCTCCCGGCAGAGAGAGGCAATAATGGGCTCAGGATGTGAGGCTCTGTTGAGATAATATACTGGCCCTCAGTCATCACCTACAAGGTTTGGAACTCTGGCTTCAGCAACCTGGAAACGCAAGAGCCTTAAGTCCTGGAAGGCACATTTAAAAAATGCAAAATCTACACACAAAAGGAGATGAAGCATCTACTGCATCCGGGTAAAAAAACTCGTAAATGTAAGGGAACCTAAGGGGAAAAAAAGAATGATGTTTGAAATCCTAAATGCAAGGGCGCTGGGGAATATTTATAACGGTGGTATAAATAAGACTGTTTAACGTAGTCAAAAGTATAAAAGGCCGATGTATACATGGGAGTTAAACCAGGACCGAATTAAAAGAGCATTATTTCAAACTTAAGTTAGAAGATTGGAAATTTCCTGAGATAGTCCCAATTTCATGTAATTTACTCTTTTTAGCAAAGGTGGTTTATTGAAAGTGCAAGAACTTGACTTAATTTTTATGCTTTCATAGGATTTTTATGTAAATAAGTCCATAAATTTGGAGAAAAATCCTTTTGTCAGATTTGGAAGACTTGGAAGTTGGGGAAAATGTGGTTCTTTGAATCAGTTCTTTCAGGGGCCATAGCAGCCAGAACCCAAATAAACAGGAAGAAATGTTAATAGCCTCTATATACAATAAAGACAATGCTTTTGGCATTAACGTTTTCGTGAGTGGTTAGTCAGGCACTGGCAATTTGAGTTGGAGGGTAAAGACAAACAGCAGGTAAAATTGCCAAGGAAGAAAAGTATGTGCAAGAGAAGCATTTATATGAAGGAGGTCAAAATGTATAAACTTCCAGTTATAGGATAACTAAGTTCTGGGGGCGTAATGTCCAGCATAATAACTTTAAATAACAACAACATATTGTATATTTGAAAGGTGCTTAAAGAGTACATCTTAAAAGTTCTTATCATAAGAAAAAGATTACAACTACTGTGTGGTGATGGATGTCAACCAAACTTATTGTGATAATAATTTTGCAATATATACATATAACAAATCTTTACGTTGTACATCTAAAACTTATGCAATGTTCTATGCCAATTATATCTCAATAAAACTGGAAAAAAATTTAAAACTAAAATGCTCAATCATCATACATTAAATACATGTTGTTACTATACACTTTCTGAAAGGATTTTCAAAATATTTATAATTTTGAATTTTGCTCAGAATAAATTATTTAGTTTATTCTTCTGCAAGCAAAAAAAGAGGATTTATAGAATTCATGTGACAAAGAATAAACTCTATAGCCAGTTCTATGCTTGTAGAAATGCAGAAAGTCTAAAGTCCTGCTTCTAAAAAGCTCCCCTTTCAGATAAATTTTGTGATAACTTCATATTCTTCACATGAACGATGAATCCACTCCAGAACTCTGAAATCTCCCAGATGCATCACAAATTAGGTCAATTTTAGAGATTGCATGTTGTGAGAACTTACTGACTTTTTAAAAAAGAGTATATAGAAATTGTGTTGTGATAGGCATATTTTTAAAACCTTAATCCCGAAAATGCCATTTGGATTCCTAATGCCTAAGGAACATAATTTTTCAATATTAAAAACACTATTGATATAAGTTACTCTATTAAATGGTTAAAGGAGAAATGATATGACTATCTCAATAAATAATTTGACCATATCTTATACTCTATTAAAATGTTAATAATAGGATTTCATATGTATAATGTTCCTTAAAATATTTAAAAAATCTCTATCTCAAACCAACAGCTATCATGCTTAATGGTGAAACTATAAGCATTCCTATTATGTACAGGGGCAATTTACTAGTATTACTATTATTATAGCCTATGATGAAGAGAAATAATAGAAAAGATAAAAAATACATCAAGAATCTACTATATGTCAAGTATTCCATTAAGATCTTTTTATGGATTACTCATCTCATTGAATCTTCACACCTTTATGAAATAGATGCTATTGAACACCAAGTTACTGATGAAAAAGGAACCTGAGACTAAGAAAATTTAACTCAGAGATCAGGTAATATAGCGAACAAGAAGCAGTCAGAATTCAAACCCAGCCAGTCCAACTCCAAAGCCTGCCTTGCAGTATTAATTTAATTGACAAATGTATATAGAGTGTCTAACACATGTCAGGCCTGTGGGTACTAGAGATATAATAGCACATAAAAAAGACAAAAATCCCTGCCCTCGTGGAGCCTACAATATAGAAATAAAAATTTAAAAGATTGATATTGGAAAGAAAGGCAAAATTATTATTGTAAGTGGATGATGTAAAGAAAGTCTAAAAATTTCAAATGCATAGTTTTAAGAAGCAAGAACTTTTGGTCATGGAATAGTTTCAAATTAATATACAAGCCAGGGATGCCTGGGTGGCTCAGTTGGTTAAGCACCTGACTCTTGACCTCAGCTCAGGTCTTAATCTCAGGGTTGTGAGCTCAAGCCCTATACTGGGCTCCAAGCAGGTTGTGGAGCCTACTTAAAAAAAAAAATTATATATATTTATAAGCCAATTTATTTCCTACATTCAAGTAGCAATACACTGGAAAAATAGAACACTAATTTCTATTTATAATAGCAAAAATGATAAAGTATTCATGTAAATTATTCATGTAGAATTTCCCAAGGACTTACATAAAGAAAATTTTAAATGAATGAGGTTCATCAAAGAAGATAAATGGAAATTTTCCTCTAAATTTTCTGTGAATTTTTTTCTAAATTTAGATTGAAAAGTAACTTAGTCCCAATCAAAATACTAATAGTAAACTTTTTGTTATATGTCAAAATTGTATAAAATCTGATGTGAAATTCACAAATTGGCAGAGGCATTCTGAAAAACAAGAGAAATGAGAGTATTAGCTTTACCAGATAGTAAATATATTATAAAACTACTGTAATACACCATTTTGGAACTGGTAAATGAATAATAGAAAATTATTAAAACATAATTTAAAAATTAAGAAATAGGCCTACAGAATAAAATTGAATGTTTGATAAATGTAACAATTCAAAAGAGTAGAAAAACAATGGATTAATAAAAAATCTTGGGGTAGATGGACAGCTGTTAGAGTTGTGTACTGATACATAACAAACTACCCCAAAACTGAAATATCGCCATTTTATTATATCTTGTGATTCTGGGAGTCAAGAATTTGAGTAGGATTTGACTGGGTGACGATTTCGCTGCCACAGCAATGACTATATCACTCACTTAGTGGTTCTCAGTCAGCTGCTGAGCCAGTCTAGAGTGTCTGGGACCCCGGCAGAGATAACTAAAAGGCTGGGATCCTCTTGACTGCCCTCTCTCTCTCTCTCTCTCAGGTAGCCTCAGGGCCTCTCCAAACAACTTCATTAACAGGGTGGTCAATCCTCTGATATGACAACTTATGGATTCACGAAACCGAGGTAGAAATGATCACTGCCCTCAAATGCTAAGGCCAGAACTGGCAAGCATCACTTCTGCTCCACCCGACTGGCCAAAGCAATCACTAAGCCAGATCAAATTCGAGAGGAGGAGAAAGAGAATCCATCATTGGGAACACTGCCCACAAATTTGTGGATGTCTTTAATCTTCTACACTAGCTAGCGAAAACCAAAACAACGACAACAAAACTATATACTACCTTCACTCCTCACATCAGAATAAATCCAGAGAAACCAAAGATTTAAATGGAAAAGAGTAAACCAATCACTAAAACGAATTGGATGAAATTGTAATAGTAATTTATTGGGAAATATAATGCTATAGGAGAAGGAAAGAAATTGACAAGAGTGATGTCTTTGCATATGTGTGAAAGGAACTGGAAGTGCTGGGCTTAGACAGGTGCATGGATAGTTCATCTCTAGTAAGAGATACATGCATACATGTGCAGATCCTGCTACAGGGTAAATGTGCAGCAGGGCGCTGAAGAAATTCTCTTGTGAGTGCTTTAGTTTTCTTAGGGAAGTAGGAAAGGTGATCATTTGAGGGCAAGGATGGAGGAGGAAGTTTGTTAGGGTCTGAAGAGAGGGGAGAGAGTGAAAAGAGTTGTGTAGGAACGTTGGATGGTGAATGGAGCTGGCAAATCTAGTGAGATGGCCAGGCAGCATCAGGTCCATTTGATGTTCGTAATTAGGAATTTCAAATGGAGCTAATAGCAGGGTAGAGTGCTTTCTTTCAACCACAAACTAGGAGGAGTAGGTAGAGAGTTAGATTGAATCAGGGTTGTGTTTTTCCAAGTTTACGTGAGAGAGAAGCAAAGGAATTGAGGGTACACGCACAGAAACGATGAGAGTGGTTGTCATAGACTTTAAGAGGGGAAGGGATGGATGCCAAGGGCGGAGAAGGACAGGGAAAATGTACCAGGATCAATGGACTAGAAATCCCGATGAGGTCAAGGAATTGCTGAAGTTGAACTTTAGAGGAAGTGAATGGGAATGATGAGAAGTGGGCATATTAAATTCAGATAGTAAATAATTGGGAATTATTGGTGATAACAGATTTACGATGCGATTGTGGGAGTGAGTGGCTGAGGTAGGATAAAGGACTCAGGGGAGAAAAAACTCAGAGGAACTGAGCAGTCAGGCTACTGGAAGAATCACCTTTGTTTATAATCAAACTACCAAGAATTTAGACAGAAATGTTGGAGACAACAACTCTGAGCTGTGAAATAAAGACTTGATTTGATCAATTTCTTTTGATTAATAGGATGACAATATGAGTACTATGGGCCAAGACACTCCTTATGTTGGCAAAGACCCAGCCAAACACATTCTGATAAGATGTTCTCAATTCCAGCTGATCCTCAGAGGGCTTCAGGTTTACACTGCAGGGAGAAGTAAAGGTTAATTTATCTGAGAGTAGGTCCTGGAAGGCCTCCCAGAATGAGGGAGGCTTCCTGCAAGGCAGGACTGTTTGGCAAGCATCCTGAGAGAAAACTGGGATGGAGGAATAGGCTAGGAGGCCCAGGTTCCATGCATTGGAAACCTGAAACAGCAAGACTTGTGCCTGAACTCCTGTTCACACCAGGGAGGGTCTGGTATGGCTGTAAACGTGAAAACTGAGAAGGCATGACAGGGGAAATCCAAGTCTGGGACTCTAGGCCCTCCTCATACCACAGAAATGATGCTGATCTTTCTTGCATGCAGCTTATTAGCTCAGAGTTTAGACTGCAGTCTTACTAGAGCACTTTGCACTGTCTTAGAGAGCAACAGGCAAAGGAGGGACTGCACACCTGCTCCTCTTCCTGCTTCCGTAAGTTTCTCTGAATAAATGCTATTCCAGATCTACTGTGTGTGGTATGAGGTCATTCTTCCTGTGCGTGCTCTATCAGCAACCATTATCAAACTCCCTTCTTTTCTTCTTCCTAGCTTTGTATTTCAAAAACAAAAAGAAAGAAAAAGATTTTTTCCCCCTAACAATACATCCAATATCATGTATTATAATGACCTGTTTTGTAAGGGTTGGAAGAACTGGACCTGGAAGTCCAGTAGAAGAAGGAAACAGAGCACTTAATGCATTGTCAGTACCATCCATGGGTTGCTAGGCCAGGAAGCGCAGGTATAAATTTCCCCATGCAGCCATCATACTCCAAAGTCGTGGCAGATGTCAAGGTACTTTGTTCTGTTGATTCATTCTCAGAAGAATTTTTGCATAATACTCCCGAGAACCATGTGGTTAATTGTAGTTAGCACCAAACATCCTCAAATATGCCTTCTGTGATAAGGAAGGTGTTGATCATAATACTCAAAGAGGATGAATCCCAAGCACCAAACACTAGCTGGGGGCCAGTGCAACATATCTGAAATTCTTATTTAAAACAACAACAACAACAACAACAACAACAACAACAACGGGAGTGCCTGGCTGGCTCAGTTGGTAGAGCATAGGATTCTTGATCTTGGAGTCGTAAGTTCGAGCCCCATGTTGGGTGGAGAGATTACTTAAAAGGAAAATCTTTAAAAAACAACAACAAAAACAAAATTTTTGAAGAGCTACTGGCTTCCCCAATAAACCCATAGATAAATAGGATCTAACACTCTTTATACTTCTACTTCATTGCCACCAGTCACAAATTAGAGGTCTTGGGTCAATTGCTGTTGATATTTAAAGCTGAATATAATTCATTCCCTAGTTTTGTAATGCTTAATTCCACTCTGAAACTGAGCTATTATGAGATTACTGACAAAAAAGGAAATACTGTAGTATAGCACAATATTATGGATTTTAAAGTCAAACAGATGTGAACTTGTATCAAATTACTCTCTTTGACCTTAAGTAAGTGTCCCGATATTCCCAAACTTCAGTTTCTCTTCTATAAGAGGAGAAAATAATACTAACAACCCTGAGGGTGACTTTGATTTATCATGAAAATTTAATATTATTTGTAAAGTAACTAGTATGGGTGCTAGAAGAGCATTAGTTCCTAATTAATGATAACTATTATTATAAATATGTAAGTTACACTCAACTCACTCTAGGTCATGTGCAATTTTTCTATGCTAAGGGTAGACTTCTCCATTCACTATCATTAGCCAGAGAGAGAGAGACAGAGAGAGACAGAGAGAAAATTCAGGCAGCTGTTTCCATGTGGATTTCTGATCATGTGAGTCACTGTTAAAAACCTTGGCTGCCCTGACCAAAACTTCAATGACTTTGCAAGCTGTTCCAGAAATGGGTTACAGGATTTTCCCCCCTTCTTTTAGTGGGAGAATGGATGGGGCTTTAATATGTGAATGCTGCAATTCGTTAGCCTTGCTATTTCTTATGAACTTATGACCTTCTAGAAGGAAGCAACTCAGTTGATTGTAATCACCACGATAGCCCTGTGGACAAGGAGGTGCCACTAAACTGCCGGGATTGTGTCCCTAGCCAATTACCTCAGTTCCAAAATAAAGGACAGCGGTTATCACTACGCTTTACTCAAAGCCAAAAAACTCTAAAGCTACAGAGAAGACATCACCACTGCTGGAGAGGCTATCTTGAACCAGGAAAAAAAAAGAGACAGAAATATGCTAGCTTCTCCCTTTTGCCCACCTTCCAACCTCGCAGTTCCTTCTGGTGGCCCTATTCAGCAGAGCCACCTGACAAGACGGCAGGACACGTGCAGGGGTGAGGCCCCTGTACTACACACCAGGGCTTAGGGGCAGGGGCAGCAATTAATCTGACAGCCAGCAAGAAAACAACCCATGGTTTGTCTTTTCAGTTTCTTAGAAAGGCCAAGCTCTTTCCAATGTCGAGGTATCTGTATATCCTGTGGCCTCTGCCTATACCTTTTTACCCAGCACTATTCGCCCGACTGTCTCTTTCTCATCCATTAGGTCCCAGCTTAAATATAATTTTCTCAAGGAGGTTTTCCCTGATTATCAATCTAGAGTAGGTCTCCCCTCTTGCTCTTTCTTTGAAATCCTCTCTTCTTACCAACCTTTATAATTATACACATATCTGTGTAATTATCTGTTTAATATCTACCTACTCAGGGGCAGGACATACCTGTTTTGCTTCCTGCATTGCTAGAATCTAGCACATGGGCTAGCGCATAGTCAGCACTCAGCAAGAGAAGCATTATTACCTCTTGTTTTTTAACAACAATCAAATACTCAGATGGCAGTTTCAGACTTTTCTGGAGTATATGGCAATTTCTTTCTGATACTACTATTTTTTTTCCTTCCTAATATTTAGTTAACACAAGTTGTATGTTTCAGCGTCATGAATACTTTTTAAACATTGCCTACAATACCAAATTTCTACATCAGGAGGCTTCAAAGGCCATTAAGGAAAGTTGATACATCCCTTGGACTGTCAAAACAAAAACTATGTTGGCAAACTTGGAATAAACAAATTCTTTTTATCAAATGATCTATAACTGAAAATAGAAAAATGTGTCTAGGAGAGCAATTTATCATCTGCAAAATCTGTTTATGTTTCACACATTCCTGGTTTGGATCTTTGGATTTTTGCTCTTTAAAACTATTGAATGATACATTTTCGTTGACACTTCCTGGGAGATCTTCATTATTTTTCTTCTACAATGTTTTTTTTCCCTCAATAATATTCAGCTCTCTTTTCTTTCTTAGCATTTTACTCTGCTAGCTTCATGTGAAGCAGAGAACCGCCCCATCCTTTGTAGATCAAATAAATCTGGATGCTACATAAGAAAGGGCTGTTTTGCCTTCAGAGACTTGGTCTCTAAGGTTCCCAGGCTTCCTGACCCCATCTGCCACACTCTCCCCATGCTATCAGATGCAGGAAAAAAAAGTGCTTGCCAGCCCAGGATGTGAGGAGTTAGGAAGCTTAACAGGCTGGTGTGGGGAGGAGGAGTACTCAGGTGACCATCTTGGGGCAAGCAGCACGTATGAAGCTACAGAGTCCACTTCCAGGCTCTAGTTCCCTGTCATTCTAAGATTTATGGAATGCCTACTGTGCATGAGGCACTATGCTAAAGCTAGAGATTCAATTATGAATAAGCTGTGGTTCCTGTTCTCAAGCTCACTGCAAAGACAGGGAAGTAGAAAGACAGACAAGCAACAAAAATGCATAATTCATTGTCAAGTGCTCTGAGAAAGGTAAACACAAAACACTGTGGGAAAAGGTCCTTAACCCAATCTTGGACAAGTGTTAAGTGGGAATGCTACATTCCTGAAGAAAGTGATGCTTGAGCTGAAAAATGGAATTTCGGGGGGGAGTAGGAATTGCCCTAACAAAGAATAGAAGAATATTCTAGGAAAAGAAAAACAGTATATGTGCAGAAGTCCACAGCAATGTGTTATGGGAGAGTTATAAGTAATTTAGGGCCAGGTCCAGGAGAAAGGAGTGGGAGATGATGTGAAGAGGTAAGCACAGGACAGGGTGCTGACATCCTTTTCATCAGGTGTGAACCTATTCTTTATGATCAGGTCCTTCTGAATTAACCCTGGCTAAGACGAATGAATGACAGATAGTGGAAAGAAGACAGAAAACTTGGGTTTGAAACTTGGTCCTGCCACTAGTTTGTGACCTTGGGCAAAATTACTTAGCTTCTCTACCCTCAGTTTGTTTCACCAATAGAATTCAGATAAGAAGATCTGCTCTAAAGGATTATCATTATGTTAAAAATAATAATATACATAGCATCCAGTACATTTCATACTATCATGTTAAACCCCAACTATTTTTTAAGAAAACATTTTTTATTAACATATAATGTATTATTTGCCCCAGGGGTACAGGTCTGTGAATCATCAGGCTTACACATTTCACAGCACTCACCATAGCACATACCCTCCCCAATGTCCATGACCCAGCCACCCTAACCCTACCCTCCCACCCCTCTCCAGTCACCCTCAGTTTGTTTTGTGAGATTAAGAGTCTCTTATGTAAATCCCAACTATTGTAGAAAAAACTGCTGTAATCAAGAATACCCATGCAAAGCCTTGAGTCACACAGTTAAGCGAATGTGAAGTCGACTGTGGGTTTGTCTCTGGTTGGAACGCAAAGTAGACTCTGGGTTTGTCTCTAGTTGCCAGAGAGCCAGTTAGCCTGCCTGGACTTGTTTGGATACTTTTATTTAGTCTCTTTGGCTCTTTTATTTTAATGGTAACATATGTATTTCACAATTTGGTGTTATTTCACTACCTAATAAACGAGTTGTTTGGAAGTGAATTATTGTGTACTCAGACTCATTTCATTTTCTTCATGCCACAGAATTTTTGAGGTAAAAGAGGCTATACAACTTATCTGTGGAAGTGAAGAACAGAAAGCCATGTTGGAATAGAAACATGGGCTCACGGCAAACAAACTAAATATCTGTCAGCAGGGGAGTGGCTAAAGAAACTTGTATCTCTCAAAAAAAAAAAAGAAAGAAAGAAAGAAAAAAAGAAAAAAGAAACTTGTATCTCTCTGCAGTAAAATACTCTGCAGAAGGAATGAGAGCTCTTTATGTACTAGCATTGCTAGAGTGGCAAGACCTATTGTTAAATGAAAAAGCAAGCTGCAAAAAGATATTTGGAGAATGATACCATCATATTTTTGTAGAAAAACACACACACATATAAACAATATTATATGCTTTCTATGGTTGTATGCATAACATATAAATGCATAGAAAAACTCTGGAAGGATACACACTAAAATGCTTAGAGACGTTATAGATGGTGACATGAGAAGGTTTGTCCAGGGGGAGCAGGGTGGGATTGGGAAGGGATGATGGTCTAAGGAGACAAGAGCCTTTTCATTTACATTTTTTTTAAGTAATGCTCTTGTTATTTCTCTAATTCAAAGTGTTTTCAAAACAGAAATGAAGAAAGAACAAGGGCTTTGAGGCTGGATGAACCTGACTCAAATCCTGGCTCAGCAATTTGTTAATTCTATCATTGGGGGGAAGACTTGGACCCTTTGTCTCAGTTTCTTCACCAACAAAATGTCTTACAGCTTTTTGTAAAGGCTGAAAGTAAAACTCCTGGTACATTACCAGTACTCCGGTGTGTTAGTTTTCTTTCCCCTATTCTTAATCCCATGGCTTTTTCTCCTTTTCCTTCCCCTTCCCTCCCCTTCCCTCCTTCCCTCCTTCCTTTCCAGATTAGTCAACCAAATACAAAGTAATAAAGTCACTTCCTCAAGATCATACAGTTGGTTAATATTGGTTAATGAAAGCAAGGGCTATAACTCAAGTCTCCTATGTCATAATATATCAGCGTTAACTCTACTGGAGAGTTGGATAACTATGTGTGATGTAGTTGTTTCTGCTAGTGGGTCGAATTTTCAGATCCCATGTACAGATTTGAAATGCAAAGCATCATATTCCAAGCTTGGGCAGCTGTTGGACCAACCAAACCAAGGAAGTCCAGACAAAGAGTGCCAGATAAACCTGCAAGATTATTTCTGCCATGTCTCTTCTTTTGACTGTGCAATCAAGGAGGTTTAGCAGTAAATATCAAGGACATAGGTACAAGGAGAACACTCATAGGCAAAGAATCAGTTAACAGGAAAGGGAAAAGGTAGCACAAATGGACATCTGACATTCTTTTTGGCTACCTAGAACCTGAATCTTCTATGTTTGGGCAGTTCTTCTAATTTGTGAGGCAGAGATTACTACCCACTATATTTGTTAAAAATGACAGATGTTTTCTCAGTTGCCCTTGCAATTAGGGTTCAGTCTGGTGGCTTAGGCTCTAGAAATCAGAAGACCTTCTTTATCAGGGTCCACTTCCCTTAGAATGATAGGGATTATTAGTTCCAGCCTATGGAGAATTACCTACTTTTATCACTAAAAGCCCTGAATTTTAATTTTAAATGAAATTAATTTTAACTGTCATGGAGTCCAGTGGGCTTGTGGCTGTTAGTATCTTGCTGAGTCCAAAACAAAGGGGATTTTGTTTTCTGAAGCTGTTGTGTAGGAGGAGCAAGACATTTTATCAGACTGTCTAAATCAGGGAGCTATGCAATGGCACTCTATGCAGTTCAATGGTCTTAACCCAGATGGTCCAACCAAGATAAAATCACACCATAGTTAGTTGCACTTCTCACTCCGGGAAAGAGGGTATATTTCTCAGGAAACTCCAGGAACTGATTGGACCCTCTCCCCACTGACCCCAGCTAATTTTCTAGGAAGAATCAACGACTAAGTGGATATTTTCATATTCCTCTCCTCCGCTTTTGGCCCTTTTTATGCTTTGTAACTGCTGTTGTCCAATGTGCCTCAAGACTCTGCTTTGTAGAGTAGGGCATGAGAATTTGCTTCAATGTCTACATAGGACTCCAAGCTAGCTTTCTGCATCCTGGTCATTAATAAGCATCCCAACCACTTGTAACACTCTAGAGCTGAGCTGCTTCTTTCTATCCTGTGGGGAAAAAAAGACACAGAGGTCTCAGATACTTCTGAGGCGGCACTTCAGATCCTCTCAGCCACATCCCACTCTTGTTTTGGTACCAGCAGTTCTATATGGGTTCCTGCTGACAGTGTCTCACTAGGCTGCACCATGCGCCTCTCATCTCCCACCCCCGGGAGAGGTTAATGCCAAGATACAGAACACCACAGGATTCTGTTCAGGACTCTCATATGTGAATCACTGAAATACAGAGAGTGAATGCCCCATGAGGCAAACATTTGACAAAAGGAGACAGCTAGTAGGTAAATCCTCCCCCCTTTCTCCCTCCAGATGGACTTTTTGAGATGCAGTTTATATACCTTCCTAGAGATCGATCCTGTGGATTTGAACAATCTAGTCTCACTTGGCAGCTGCCAACTTGATCATCTTGTCTCATAGTGGCTCCTCCTTTTCTGTTTTACTCCCCTCGTCCCTCACACCTACTTTCCCTAATCAAGTAGACATACCACAAGCTCCTTGCCTCAGGCTCTGCTTTCTGGGTAACCCAGACTAAGAGGACACCACAGAGTTCAGAGACAAAATTATGCCAATTTCACCGTTACTGATTGCTTTTCCTCACTTGGGAATCTTTTCTGGGTCCTTACTCAGTTCTATCCTCAGTGTGTGACTTTGCAAGTTACTTAATCTTTTTGAGTTTCATATTATTTAAGACGATATGGAGATAATAATAAATAACGCCTATTTTGTGAAGAGTTAGAGGAATTAAAAGAAAAAATGATTGTAATCAGTATATACAGTGCTTGGCATGTAGTCAAAATGCAGTAACTGTCGGTTGTTAATATTATTATTATAACAATTAGTGGGGTTTTTTTGGAACATGATGGATGTCTAGAGGAGATGGAAAAAAGAAAAGGAGTTCACTTACAGATGCTTTGGGGAGATTGGAAATATATGTTCACATACCTAAGAGCACATGTCATAACACTATACAATAAATCCTCTAGGTTCCATTCCATTATCCCCCCAAAATCGATTCAGAAATGGAGCTGTAACTCCTTCCAGAGTTGGGCTTTTGCAGCCATAGTGAAATGATCATTTTGAGCATTTGAGCATTTTGAAGGGCTTAGTAAGTTTAAAGTGAATTCAAACCACAGTGCTCTGAGGTTTTGTTTGGCATTTTCATCTGTGGCTTCCTTCTCAAGGGGCTGGCACAGCCAAGGGATGGCCCAGGCTCCTCTCATCTGAAGCTCTGTCCACCAATTCTAACCTGTGCCTGGAACTTCTGACGGGAGATGGCCTGCTTCTCACATCTTGCCATTCTTTGATCACAGAGTCTCAATTGTGTTGTTTTGGCTTTTCTTGCTGATGAAAAGATTTATGTGGATTTAATTTTCTTTAGTCTCTGGCTGCCAAAGATTTTGGTGTTTGTAATTTTCGCAGGGAACTATGATCAACTACAGTCTTTTTTTTTTTTTTCCTGGATGTAGGTTTTCACAGTAGCGGGAAGTCAAAAGTGATTTGTAGGTTACTAAATCTTAAGCTTTGTTTAACATATAATTTTTATGGTCAGCAAGAGTGAATAAGGTCTTAATATTTCAGAACTTCATATAGGAAGTAAGCCAGTATGAAAAATTACACTGTCCACCAACCAAAGCTAGCTATTGCATAATGTATCTTCTCAAAAAACTAATCCTGACCCCTCTTCCCATCTCGTTTTTGTCTTCCAAGTCCGGAATTCTTGTTAAATGAAAGTTTGGTGCTTGTTTTTCTTTGGTAATGCAGCAGATACAAAATGTCCCTCACACCACATACAAATATACAAAGCAAATGCAGCTTCCTTGTGTACCTCTTAACTGATGATCTCTCCCAGATGATCCCTTAGCCAGCTAGATAATGGAAAATTAAAAGCCCAGTTTTAGTATAAATATGGAACCTTAGTCTGATCCAATCATTTAAAATCTCTTTAGGTTTTTCAATCTCTGGTCTCTTAACTCTGGTAAATGCTAAATGCTTCAGTGCTCCTTTTGCTGAACTCCAAGATGGCGTCTGGATGTGAAGAATATCGGCTGGTTAGGTTGCAAGATGGGGCTCCTCAAATCTATGCTGGTCTCAGACTCCTCCTGGTCTCAGATATCCTGTGCCTGGAAGAAATGCTTCCTCAAATGGCATTCACCAAGGGGCTACTGGCGCTATTTGTTTGCAAGTTTACCCAACAGCCTTTCTATCCACTACCCTCTCGGTACTCAGAATCTGTCTCTTTGGGGCTAATAGGTACTTCAGAGTCCTTCAGGTAAGGGGAATTAGGAACTTTGCCTCACACCCACTGTGGTAGACCTAAGGATTTCTGTCCAGATCCCCTTTCAAGGTAAGATTTGCTGCCTTGGTAGCTGATAGAGTGATCAGCAGATGGTCTCTGTCTTACACCTCCTTCAGGATCTGCTTCAGCTACAGAAAGATATCTTGTCTGAGGCCACACCCTTCCCAGAGTGACCCTTATCTTATGACTGACTGACTTAGGAGTATAAAGGCCTGGCCCATTCAGCAGATTGGAATACAACACTGACTGGTAATTCTCACTCCAGAGTTTCCCTTTGGGTTGGCTGAGATTCTGTTGGGCATCATCACAAACTCTTCTCCCTCTTCCCAATCCTGCTTCCTCCCTCCCTTTTTCACAGGTATTAATCATTAATAAACACCTTGCCCCCCAAATTCTGTCTCAGCATCTACTTCCAGAGAAGCCAACTTATACCACTGATCTATTTACCTGTCTTTTGCCACTACCTTCATGCCATCATGAAGTGGAAATTAACTTTATAGAGGCTATTTCCAAAGGTTCTCAGTCTCCCTATGTACAAAAGATATCCAGCACTGAGCCCAGTGCTCCTGGACTTCCATTCCTTTCTAGATACTTCTAAAGACAGTCCCTGACCTCTGCTTAAAGCCTGGTGTTTACAGAGGACAGGACAAGGTCTTTGACCTCTCAGCTTCTTGATTTCTACCTATCTCTCTTTCTTATTATTCACAAAATTACTCAAGCCAAAGGGAGTACCCTTTTGGCTTCTCTTTATCTCTTTTTTCTACCCCAGATATAGAGTAAAATTCTAAGATCTGGTTCACCAAGTCTGTCTCTTAATATGATAACGGTAGGTGTTAAATTTAGGAAATCTTTTTATTTCTTTTTTATTATTATTAACATATAACATATTATTTGTTTCAGGGTTACAGGTCTGCAATTCATCAGTCTTACACAATTCACAGCACTCACCATAGCACGTACCCTCCCCAGTGTCCATCACCCAGCCACCCCATCCTCCCCACACCCCTCCAATCCAGCAACCCTCAGTTTGTTTCCTGAGATTAGGAGTCTCTTATTGTTTGTCTCCCTCTCTGGCTTCCTCTTGTTTCATTAATCTTTTAATTCTTAAAAAAAAGGTCTGACTTTCAAATCTACTCTTTTGTTGCATAGTCAAAGAGCCTATTTTGAAGGCCAGATACTATATACTCTTTCTTTCTCTCTGCATTTCCATATGACAATCAAATTTAATTCCTCCTCTCTTCTTTTCCTCATAGGTTCATGGCTCTGCTCTCAAGACAACTTTTAATTCTAATTTTAGTAGGGACTATAACCAGTCCTTGGTGTAAGCACAGGTTATACTCTGCTTTTTAAGCATCCCACATGGACCCTTATATGAGGTCAGATATGTAAAGAAACTGTACTTCATTATTTCCTGTATCTTATCTGTCCTACCCATGAGACCCTACCCACCGAGTAGCAGAAGAAAATACACTATGTTTTGGTATAATCCAGTAATGTCATCTGACTTATCATTTGATGTCTACAATCTCTGCAGGGATGCCCCAGGAAAATATTCAGTCTTTTAGAATTCTGCCCTTTCCCTTGCTCCTTTCCTAGCTGGCACTAAGAGAAAAGGGGAGGTAGGGTCTACTGACTTACTTTAGGCTATGGGATCACTATCACAGTGTGCAAGGAGGCTACCAGCATCCACTACCGAAATCCGTGTTTTCCATTCCCAGTTACAGGGGTGGAAGTCCCTGCTCTCCACTCTAACCTTAGTCTTCTTCTGATCTCTGGCTACTTTAGTGCTTCTGCTTGCTTTCTCTCGTGTTTACCACCTCTGAGCTCTAGGGAACCAAAAGTGCTGCTATGGTTTGTTGACCTGGCCTTCTCTTACCATCACCTCCATACTCTTGCTACCATACCATGTGGATGTAGCAATTAACCCCAAATTGGACTTCTCCAAGAGGCTGGCCGCCTTCCCTGTATTATGCCTCGACCAGGGAAGCAGGTCATTAGCCGTGATGTTTTGGGAGGCTTCCTACCTTACTGGGTGTTTCTGAAAGTGCTTTCTTTCTACCTGCTTTCTTAATGTGCTTTCTGGTGCTCCCAATCCTAAGGAGAAAGGGCTGTTACAAGGACCCTGCTAGCTGACTTTCTTAATCTCCTTTTGCTATGCTTCTTCCTCTAATCTACTTCTATGCTATATCCTTATTCTAGTCTAGACAGAAAGCCAGTGGAGAGAGACTTCAAAGAAGTGTTTTCCCTCCCCAAAGAAAGAAATTTATATTTTAGACCTTCAGGCTTAATTCTCTGTATGTTAATAAAGCTAAAAGAAATTTAAAAATCATTTCTTTCTTAGCAAAACTTAACTTTTGAGTATCAATTCGGTCTCATATGGATAGATAAACAATGATCTTCTTGTTCTAATAGATAATTATTCTTTTCCTGAAGCATTTGAACTCTCTTCTTCATAGGGGAGAAGTTGCCAGCTAATAAGATTTATCAGACATGGAAACACATCTGAATAATATTCAAATGAATATTATGCCTATTGTATAAAAATAATAAATTAAATACTTGTTACCTATGTAGCAGCGATTGTGCTTTGCATGTATTATCTCACTTAATTTTCATAATAACCCCGGGGGAAAGTATTATTATCCCAATTTTGAAAATGAAAAATGAGGCCCAAGAGGGCTACACAACTTGCGTAAGGTCACGTAATTAATAAGGGTTGGACTGCTACACAAATTCAGGTCTGACTCCAAACCTCTTGCTCTAACCACTAACCTCTTGCTCAAATCTCTTTCTCCATTAGAAAAACTCATGTTTAACTACAAAACAATTTTGATCACAGACAACTCTCATTTGGTGGCTTAACTTTTCTATTCAGTGAGCAACAATCGGGCATAGTGTTTGAGAAACAGGCTTTGAAGATTAGCTGTGTTTCTCTGCTTCTTCATCTGTCAAGTGGAGGTTATGCCACCATTAAACCACAAGCCTCTGCGAGGTTTAAATGAGTTAATATATGACCAGCTTTTGGCACAGTGCTTGGAACATAGGAGGCTTCAGTAACCATCAGCTATTGCTGTTATAAGAGTCTCAGGATTGCACTGTCTTTATCATCAGGCTGAAGATTTCAAAATCAAAAGTAAGAAAAAAAAATGAGTTTTTATTTTTATTTTTTTAAAAGATTTTATTTATTTGTTTGACACAGAGAGATCACAAGTAGGCAGAGAGGCAGGCAGAGAGAGGAGGAAGCAGGCTCCCAGCTGAGCAGGGAGCCCGATGCGGGGCTCAATCCCAGGACCCTGAGATCATGACCTGAGCCAAAGGCAGAGGCTTAACCCACTGAGCCACCCAGGAGCCCAAAATATGAGTTTTTAATTTCTGACATTCATAAGTATATAAATTGGGTTCTGTTGTTTCTTTTCTCCCTTTATCGCTTAGAAATTAACCTCCATTCAATTCTAGGAAGGAAAATCCTGCTGTGAATGTTTAGGGAGAATGGAATCACCCTGTCAGAAATATCACCTATTGCTTTGTTTGTGGTTTTGCTCTATGCTAGAAGGAGTGGTTGCTTTAATGAAACATTTTCATGAATTATTGTTGTCGTTGTTATTATTCTGATAATTACCATTATTATGAATATTTTGCCTTTGCAGAGAGGCAAGGAGGGAGTAGAGGAAAGTGTGTGGACTTTGCAGTCAAACATAGCCAAGTCTGAATCCAGATTCTAACTGATCCTTGGAAAGTGACTTAATTGACCTTCAGCTTTTGTCATTTGTTCCTACCTCCCTGATAAACTGATATCAGATAATATGATATAATATGCTTCAGATGCCTAATATTAACTGCCACATTATGAGAGCTTAGTGAAAGTTATTTTACTTTCTTATCTCTGCCTTTTGTCCTTTCCCACTGCCTTTAATTTAGAAAGTTGGCCATAAGTGTATTGGTGGGGGGCAGGATTAGAATTCTTGGCGATCTGCTTATTATATAGTAAATGGTATGGGTTAAATTGTAGCCCCTGCCAGTTCACTTGTTGATGTTCTATACACCGGAATGTGACCTTATTTGGAAAATAGAGTTGTTGCAAATGTAATTAGTTTAGATGAATTCATGTTGGAGTAGGGTGGCTCCTAATTTAATATGGTGAGTGCCCTTACATAAAGGGAAAATCTGGACACAGACGTTCACATAGGGAGAGCACTATGCCGAGATTGGGATAATGCTTCTATAAGCCAAGAAATGTCAAAGTTGTCAGCAAACCACCAGAAGCTAGGTGAGAAGCAGAGAACAGGTTCTGTCTAAAAGCTCTTGGGAAGAATCAACCCTGACAACACTTTGATTTTGGACTTTTAGCCTCCAGAACTGAGACAACATATTTCTGTTGTTAAGGCCACCCAGTTTGTCATGCTTAGTTAAGGCAGCCCTAGCAAACTATTAAGAAAACAATGAGGACTAGAGCCTTCTCTGAGATGTTTAGTTTGGAGAGTCTAAATATTGGCTTATTAAACTTTTACTTATTTAAAAAATTAAATTCTTCAATAAAAATCAAGAGAAGTCAACAGTTTATCCAGAGAAGTTACTAAAAATGAAGAATGACAGATAAATCCCCCAAGGGATTTCATAGAACACTACTATAAAAAATTTAAGAGTTAACATTTGTAAATGGCTTCTGATGCAACTTTTACCAATTCCTCATTAAAATAATTAGAAATGATATGGGAAGAAATGTGACAATTACAATAATACTAAAATCAAAGACTCGCAATCAACCTTTTGCCAAAATCTAGTATACATATAAACCACAAGTAGATGGAACTGGATTGAGAATCCATTTTCAAATGGTCTGTAAATACATATTGAGGAAACTGTTGGCCTGAAGCAAAGTGAGAAGATCCTTCATTTCTTTCCCAAGCCCATCTCCAGGCTATGCTGTTCAGGGTCTTTACCCATAAGAAAAATGCACAGCCATAGGGTATGATTTTTTTATATGTTCAGATTATTATTCGCCATTCTCCTATCCCAATTAGTGTCTAACTTTCCACATCCATTCAGAAAGTGAATTTCTTGACTGAGAACAAAAGTACACTTTTTGTACTTGAAAGAGTACAAAAAATATGTGATGGGAATGGCTCGTGAACTCAGGAAACACTTTATTTACATTTTCCAATTTATTACAAAGAATACAATTCAGGAACAGCCAAATGAAAGAGAGGCTTAGGACAAGGTATGGGGGGAGGGATGTGGAACTTCCAAACTCTCTCCAGGGCACCGAGACTGTTAACCAGCCCAAAACTCATCAAACCTCCGGGTTCAATAGTTGCTATAGAGCTTAAGCTCCAGCTCTGCCTTCCTCTCCTGCCCTGAAGTCAGGAATAAGGCTGAAATTTAAACCCTCTAATCTCGTGGTGTTTCCAGTCACTGGCCTCATCCTGAGGCTTTTAAGGGGCCCGCCCCCTCCCCCCAGCCTAAATCACCTTATTAGCATAAACTCAGGTCTAATTGTAAGAGGCTTGTTAGGAATAACAAAAGATATTTCTATCACTCAGGGAATTCCAAGGGTTTTAGGAGCTCTGTGCCAGGACCCTGGGACAAAACCCAAATATATTTATTATTGTACCACACCCCTCCATGGAGATTGTACCCTTTTGCATTCCTACCAATATTATATGAGAATACCCTTTTCTTCTTACCCTTGCTAAACTTTTAAATTTTTGCCAATCTTACATTTGGGTATAGTATTTCCGTTTCCTTTCAGTCTGTATTTATTTTATTATAATAAAATTGGACACTGTCTATTTAAGGGTTATATACATATACACACATATACATATGAATTGTTTACATCTCATGTCCATTTTTTTTCTATAGGAATTTTGGTCTTTTTCACTTCAATCTTTATAATTTTTGATGTATTAGGGAAATTAGTACTTTATCTGTGATATATGTTGCAAATATATACTCTCAATTTGTTGTTTTTCCTCTAACTTTGCTCATTGTGGGTTTTTTGGCCACAAAAATAGTTTTAATTTTATATGATCAAATTTATCAATTTTCTAAACTGCATCTGAATTCTAAGTCATACTTAGATACTTTTCCCTCCACCTAGACTATAAAAGAAAATGATTCATGTTTTCTTCTAGCATTGCATAGATCAATTTTTTAATACTTAGATCTCCGATTCACTTGAAGTTTATTTTTGTGTGTAGTTGATGAATTGATCAGATTTTATCTTTAAAATAATTTTCAAAAATGTGGTGAAATATACCTAGTAATGATTAAAAAAAAAAGAAGATACAAAACGGTATGTTCAATATGGCCTCCACATACATACATAGAAAACACACTAGAACGAAATGTACCAAAATGTTACAAATAGTTACATCTGGTCAACATTATGGGAAATTTAAAATGTTTTCTTCTAAAATATGCTTTCATACCTTCTGTAATAAACATGCCATACTTTAAAACCAGAAAGAAAAGGAGTATGTGGTCTTTAATAAATAAATAAATAAATAAATAAATAAATAAATAAATAACACTCGGCCCTGCTAGTTTTTTGGTAGTCTGAAACAGAGATCTAGAAGACACATATTTAGTTGAAGCAGAGAAGAACAGGAGCAATATATACTTCCCTCTCTCCTCTTTGCACATGTCTCTGCCTTTCTTTGCATTTTTTTCTCTCCCATTTTCTCACTCTCCCTGTCTTCCGTAGCAGTAAAACACAGGCAGAAAATGAGCAAGCCTTTTGTAGCATATTATTTTATTTCTGCAAAAGCTACTTGGGGTGAATTCTTTCATAAAACACCTCGCAGGTTATGACAAGAACTCGAAGAGACCACAATGCTAATGGATAATGTAAAGCCCCTGGCATACAAATCGCCCCTCCCCCCTCAGCTCACAGTCCTGCAACCAGCAATGGGGTAACCCACTACAAGGCTTTCTGTGTTATCCTAGAGGGTGTAAAATTCCAGGTCCCTTCATTTTAGCAGTTAAATGGTCAGAGGAGAATTATGGCTTCCTTTATTTTATGGCACTAGTGATGTGCAGCTTGTCCCCAGGATGTGCAGCTGAAAAATCAATGCCAGATGGCTCAGTAGGAGACAGGGCTAACAGTTCTGTGTTGTTCTCAGTCTCCCCAAGAGGAAAGCTATGTGGTGGGGGTACTCAGGATTGTCACATCCAGTGGTTAACAATGACATTTGTTGAGTGTTCATAGTGTGCTAAAGTCTGTTTTACATGCATTGTCTCATGAAATCATTGTGGCAACTGTGCAAGGAAGCCATTCCTATTAAGGCATATATATGTACGACTCACAGGTGCAAATAAATAACTTTCCCTAAATCAGACAGCCTGGGGGTGGGGGGGTAGAGCCAGAATTTGAACCCAGAATTTGAGCCCTGTGAGGCTCCAAAGTCAATACTTCAAAGGGTTTTCTAAAGTCACTGGGTGAAGTGTCGGTACCAAGAAGCAATAGCCTAACACATCTTGATTTATCAGTGAAACTTGTAACACATCCAGATAGCACAAGATCTCCTTTGAAGACATTTTCTAGCAGTCTTTCTCAGTGCAGGTTCCACAAGAAAATTAAACTCTACCAAAAAATAGTTGAGTATTATTTTTCCACTTCTTCCAAGGATGATGGCACATAACAAATAGTAGCATTCCAGTTGCAAAGAAGAGAAGCTAATTCATTACACAAAATGGTGACTTAGGACGTTAGGTCTTATTTCTCTCTCCCCCTCTTCTCTCCTCCCATCTCTCTCTCTCTTTCTCTGTCCTTCTCTCCCTCTGTGTGTGTGTGTGTGTGTGTGTGTGTGTGTGTGTGTGTGTGTTTCCCTCTCTTAAGAAATGTTATAAGGGACAGTGTTGCCTGGCTGAATCAGTCTGAGGGGCATGCGACTCTTGATCTTGTGGTCACGGGTTCAAGCCCCACGTTGAGTGCAGAGATTACTTAAATAAAGAAAAACTTAAAAAAAAAAAAAAAAGAAAGGTTGTGAGGGTAATAGACCTACAGTACAATTATCAGCTGAATTCTCCCTAGTTCCATTAACAATGTCTTTTACTCAGGACTTTATATTGATTATAAACGGATAAATGCTATATTGCATAGTATTACTCCACTATCAATCTAAGCAATCATTCATAACACAACACTACAAATAACACTTTGGGTGCTTTTGATATTTTCTCTAACCCTTCCTTGTTGAGGCATAGGTGAATCCTGAGCTGGGAGGACCAAAAAGAGAATCCCTGCCCTCCCTTGTCTAGATCTTCTTCTTTGTTTGTCTTATTCTTCTTTGCTTGGTGACCCTCTTTGGAGTTGCCCACTCTCTATTGGACTGGGATTTACACACTACTATTTATGTTAGTGCAATTGCTTAGAGTTCAAACTCTAATCACAAAATTTTTATCAATACTATTTCATACCTCTAACCAGTGTTGCTTCTAATTTGAAATGACAACATGATAGTACTTGGAATAGTTTGTTTCACTGGTGTATATTCTTTAAATAATGAGAACTTCTTTTTCTCTTTCTCTTTCTCACTGTCCTTAAACCTTGCCTTTTTTTTTTCAAAAGACATTAACATTCAAGTTCAGTACTAGCTGAAAAATATCTTTCCTTTTGATCCTGATGTTCCCATAACTTATTGAATCTCATGGTTCTTGGCTAAATGACAATTTGGTGGCTTCATAATGGCTTTCATTTAAGCAAAAACAGCATTGTTAGCTATCAATGATTGTTTGATGTTCCAGAAAATATCCTCATGTTGGATGTTCAATGCCAAAGAACATCTTTTTTCAAACATAAATGAAATGTCTCAGTAATGTTTGCCTTTTTGTGGGAAAGAAAAAAAGCATAACATTCTTGAAATGTTTTGAGGGAAATTGTAGATGTCTTGTAGACTACAGCTTGGGCTGAGTGATCTAAATACCAGCAGCATTGGTGACAACATGAGAAATGTCACAAGGCATCCTAAGTTCTCTTGTTTTTCACTCTTGGATAGCTGATACAGTAGAATGGTGCCAGAATTCCTGAACTCTTTCTTCAATTCACCCTCTCTTAAACCTCCAGTCACAGGGGGATGGTGACTAATAAGAGTAAAGGTGTACAGTCAATGGACTCAAGCCCAGCTCTTCTGTGCCTAGGTAATAATACTACCATGGGGTGCTGGGAAGATAGAGGAAGAAAGGGACTACTTAACACAGTACCTGCACAAAGACATACCCATAATCATTCTAGTTACCATCATAACTAACATTTACTGAGTGCTGGGTAAGTACCAGGTATTACCTTAATAACTTCTATGGATTGTTTCATTTGCTACTCACAACCACCCCATGAAGTAAGTACTATTATAATTATTTCGTTTTATAGATGAGAAAACTATGGTGGAGAGAGGTTACATAATTTGTCTAAGGTCACATAGCCTATGTGATGGAGCCTCAATTCAAACTCAGGCAATTTGATTACACTATGCTACACTGATAAATAAATGCTA
Organism: Ailurus styani; assembly: GCA_002007465.1. Lineage (NCBI taxonomy): Eukaryota > Metazoa > Chordata > Mammalia > Carnivora > Ailuridae > Ailurus > Ailurus styani. The sequence continues at coordinate 13,012,915 of LNAC01000002.1, read as the reverse complement.
AATATTAGCAAAATGTGATGCTACCTCTGTGATCCTTTCAAGCAGCCCAAAGCACCGGACATTCAAGGAGAAATTCCTAACTCAAAGAATTAAACTCAGAAGCCTTTCAATTGTGCTAAATGTTGGGGCTAAGCAGCTACAGGAGTATCATCAATAATCACTTGTCACTATCCTTGGGAAGGTAAATTTAATTAAATTTAATTAAAAATTTAAGAAAATTAAAAAAAAAAATTTCCACCAAGAACAGCAATGAGTTCATTATCTATGAGATTGGAATTGTGAACTACTTAAATCTCCATTCAAGGACTCAAATACTTCTCCTTCCTCCCCAATTTCTTCCTTCTTAAGATGGCATCTGGTTGCAAAGGGCCTTTAACATCCTTTTTTTTTTTTTTTTAAGATTTTATTTATTTATATGACAGAGAGATCACAAGTAGGCAGAGAGGCAGGCAGAGAGAGAGGAGGAAGCAGGCTCCCTGCTGAGCAGAGAGCCTGATGCACTGCTTGATCCCAGGACCCTGAGATCATGACCTGAGCAGAAGGCAGAGGCTGAGCCACCCAGGCGCCCAGGCCTTTAACATCCTAATGGTATTGAGTACACAGGCCTATGTTCTATATGTGGCCCTCTATGTTTTAAAATGTACAAGCATTTGTTCTGATCAGGTATGGTAAGACGTGCAAACATGGAAATGGTTGTCGACAAGGGATAAGTTTATATTCACAGATCCCTAGAAATAAGAGGCATGGCATACCATATGGGGCCAAATGGGGGAAGCACCAGGGTCAGTCAGGAATCAGAGGGAGCAAAAAGAAAGCCTGGGTGAGAGCTTTTATTGTGGTTTTTGTGGGAAGAAATGGGCCAGGCAGGGTAAACAAAGTAGACATGCCTAGAATTGGTTAGTTTGAAAAGTTTTGGTGGGTTCTAAGACATGGGAACTGCCCCTACTTGTTTGATACCTGCCCTGGAATGATTAAAGCAGGGTTGTAGTGGCTTGGCCCAGTAAGGAGATGGCTGCAGATATGGGCTCTGGACTGGCTGATTTGTGTTTAAAGATTATGCTCAGGGCACCTGGGTGGCTCAGTGGGTTAAAGCCTCTGCCTTCGGCTCAGGTCATGATCTCAGGGTCCTGGGATCGAGGCCCACATCAGGCTCCCTGCGTGGCAAGGAGCCTGCTTCCTCCTCTCTCTCTGCCTGCCTCTCAGCCTACTTGTGAACTCTCTCTCTCTCTGTCAAATAAATAGATAAAAATCTAAAAAAAAAAAAAAAAAAAAGTAAGCCCTATAAGTAATTGTATACCGATGAATTTGAAAATTTCAATGAAATAGGCAAATCTCCTAGGGAAAAAAATTGCCAAATTATTCTTTAAATATGTCAGGAATGTCCCTACTTTAGGATTGCTTAACTTCTGTTTCTTCTGCTTGGAATATTCTTTACCCAGGTAGCAGTCTAGTTAGGTCATCTCTCCTCTACAGGTCTTTCCTCAGATACACATTTTTATGAAGACTTTCTTGGATGCTCAATTCAAAGTCCAACCCTTCACATGCATTTCACATCCCTTTTCTTTTTTTATTCTTTTCTTTAATAGCAATTATTATCTAACATGCTATATACTTTACTTACCAATCTTGCTTGTTGACTGTTTTCTTAAATGTAATCTATGAGGGCAAGGATTTTTTTTTAACTTATTTTGTTCGCTACTGCACTTCTATTGCCTAGGTGCCTGGCACACAGGAAGTATTCAATGAATATTTGTTAAACGAATGATATAATTAACTAAAAAGTTCCCAAATTTCCAAATGGAATTGAATGCACAGGTAGGTAGGTAGGTACGTAGATAGATAGATAGATAATGATCAAATAGATTAAGACTGGGAAGGCAAGAATAATTTAACATTAGAAAAATCTTCAAATTAAAGCATTACATATATTGCATTAAGTGATTGACAAAGAAATGCTATATGTTCTTTTTAATAAAGCGGGGGGGGGGGACTAAAAAATGTGCATAGAAGGCAATTTCTCTTACCTAATCAAGAAAATCTATCAAAAACTAACAACAAACATTAGTCTAAATGGTGAAATTTTAGAAGCACTTCAAGTAAAATAAGAAATAAGACAAGGATGCCTATATCATCCTACAATTCAACATTGAACTGAAGTTCCTAACCAAAGAAATAATACAAGTAAAAGAGGTATAAGAACTGGAAAGGAAAGGACCAAATTTTTATCTGTAGAACATATGATTATCTTCCTAGAAAATTTAAAAGAAACCTCAGATAACTTGTAAAATTAAGAGAATTCAGAAGATTATCCAACCTAAGATTGTTGGAAAATAAGAAAATACCATACTTAAATACTAAAAATAAAGAATAGAAAATATAACAAAAAAACTTTTAATCAGGCAAGATGCTTAAGGAGAATATTACATGACTCTGTTAAAGAACATAAAAAAATATAACACAAAAACAAAAATGTATTTGGGATACATACAGCAGGTGATGCTAACCTTTGGAAAGGGAAGAAATGGGCCTGGCAGAGAAAATGTAGAGATTTTAATGCTTTACTTAAAAAAGAAAAAATAACTGAAGGGAATAAAATTTAATATTTGTTCATTTTGGTGGCAAATATTTATCATAGATGTTTATTACATTTTCTGTTTTGCTCCCCACCAAACATAAATAAAGGCAGACAGGGATCTCACGAATCTGAAAAAGGAAATTAAAAAAAAATATTTCATTTATTTGACAGAGAGAGAGAGAGAACACAAGCAGGTGGAGCCAGAGATAGAGGGAGAGAAAGAAGCAAACTTCCCACTGAGCAGGGAGCCACATGCTGGGCTCGATCCTAGGATTCCGGGATCACGACCTGAGCTGAAGGCAGACCCTTAACCAACTGAGCCACCCCAAAAAGCCCCTGAGCTTTTTGAGCCCTGAGCCCCTGTAAAAATGATTTTACAAAAAATTAAAAATTAAAAATTAACAAAGATGTCTTCATTGGTTACTGAATCTATTAGCATCAAGTGTTCATGGCCTTTTATAAATATTTTTAGAAATATTATAATATCTTTAAATACCCTATCTTGGGCCTTTTAGACATGATCCACTTCCTGGACTTCAAAAGCATTTGAGACCAGATAGTATAAACTACTGCAATGATTCCTGGGCTTTATTCTAGTAGGTTTGAAAAGGTTACTCTCAGGTGGGCTTTTTGCAAAATCTGCACCCTGGTTTTGAAGCTACGAGTATGAATATTCAATGGCCAAGCAGGACTTGGCATGCTTGGACATGTAGGCAGCAATTCCAAAGCTTGCATTTTCTGCCTTCTGCTGACCTGTTTGGCAAGAGAGCTATATCCAAATATTAAAGAAAGACTTTTACTGGAAGAGATTCAAAATTCTATGGCATGGTGAGGCAATCTCATGTGTTTTCAGAATCTTGTGTTCTTTCTCCACTCTGAATTATAGGAAAGTCTAGTGTGTGGAGAGGTTTTATTTTATCTAATTGTTTCAGAGTTTACACACTGTTCAGAATATAATTTATAAGTTAATTTATATGCTAATGACAACCACCCAAAGGGCAAATTTGATATGCAAATTATTAAATCATCCTGTCTGCATATTCTCTTCTTTTGGACAATTACTTTTTCCAAATAATACCAGCCAATCAGGCAACTATAATTACTTTGTGCTCTGCTAATAGAAGCCTGGTAGAGAGCTAGCAGTTAAAGAAATTCTTATCTGTAGCTACAAAAAAGGCGGGTCCTTGGAATGCTTATAGACACATGTCCCATTTAAATAATGAAAAAATCACTGGGTTTCTTCATCAGATCAGTATAAACGTTTTGACCTAAAATGCAAACATTTTGGTTATCTTTAATTCACTGATCTACCTTATAACGACTCTGAGCATGAAACTGGAAACTGCTTCTGTGCATGCAGAAGGCAGGCAAACTCAGATGTGACCACAAAGAAAAAACATTCCAAACAAGCATCAAAGTGGGGAGGGGAATAAATTCAGGGTGTTTCTCCCTAACCCTCTACTAAAGGGTTTAGCCCTGAAACAGAGCCGCTGTCTGGCAAAACTATGAGACAGACAAACTGATCTGGATTTGGTCCCCTTCTCCTCTCTTCTCTTTCCTTATAGTCCCGATTCCCAGTAGCAGCTGGCACACTCTGAAAGCAGAGTGTGCTATGTAGACCTAGGTCTATAGAGACCAGGGCCTCAAAATGATCTTCCTACCTCTTCCCCCACATCAAAATCCCATTTCTGCAGTTCCATGCTCTGAGGCGATAGCTCCAGAATAAAGCAATTCTTTACTAAATTGCTAGTGATGGGGGATGACTCTATATGGGTCTGCCTACAGAGGGTGACTCAATAATAGCTGCCTGGAGGTCCACTGCCCACTCTGCTACCTCTCCTGGTAATCAGGTCACTTTAGGGACCCACGGAGCTGCAGGGTTATGAAGCAAATTCAGGACCAGACAGAGCTAAGAGCCAGCTTCATCAAAGTTCATGTGAAGGTTACCCCTAAGTAACAGACGTCAATATGGGAGACCCAAATATTGAGAACTGGGTACTACCAGAGTTACAAAGGGCCAGCCAAGCCATGTATGTCTAAAGCCACCATTTTTTTGGTATCTCATCGTAAGTGGTACAAAGTGGAAAGTGTATTATCCACTTTCCAGATCCAAAAGTTGTCTTCCCAGAATAAAACAAAAAGTACCCAAGAACAAGCCATGCTGACTTTGTCTTCCTGAGTATTTTAGAGGACATGGCAGTAAAAAGATCACAGATAAATTATAATGTTGAAAAATACTTTCTGTGGCTCAGAGCCCTGAGAGCACTCTGCATGTCATAATAATTCTATAAAGTCTGTCAGACATTCAGAGGGGATTATCCTGGGATTTGAGGGAGGGAGACACAGCACAGTTACTGACTGTGCAAGAAGTCACTCTTTGGAAATAACATTAGACAAACAATTCCAAAATTTGTAAGCATGTAACAGTCAGAAAGAGTATGGAAAATATTTTTTAAAGTGGACATTGGAAGATAAAATGGTTCTTCTTAAAATTTAAAACATGGGAAGGAGGCATCTCCTTAGAATTCAGAATAGAGCCTGGGTAAAAGTCTATTTGTGTTTTAGGTTTTTGCTGTTGTTGTTGTTGTTGGTGGTGGTGGTGGTGGTGGTGGTGGTGTGTGTGTGTGTGTGTGTGTGTGTTTTCCCCTTCAGTTAAAGACTTTAGAGTTTATCTTTGAGAACTAAATCCAAAGTAAATCCAGCGGGAGGATTATTTGGTAAATATACAGATGTTTGTAATGAGGATTTTTTTTGTCTTTAGAAGTAATTATGTACAGGAAAGAGGAATGACCAGCAAAAGGACAAAGTTTTGACATTAATATTAAAACTATCTGTGGAATATTGTAGTTTCTTTCTGTAGTGTCTGTGTGTGTGTGTGTGCATGCACGCGTGCACACGTGTGTGTATGTGTGTGGGGTGTGTGTGTATGGGATAACACTTAATGTACTGTGAAGCGAATGGGAATTTTAAAGAGTTTAAGGGACTTTATTTTCCTCCATTACAAAGTCATGGTAATCCAACTTTTACCATAAACTTTGATTCTGAGATATGAATAAATAAACGTCTAACAGAAATTACCAGTAGGTAAAAACAGTCTATATTTTCTACTGCTCCTTTTGAGAAAAGAGGGTATAAGACATGTGGATGAGAACTTTAAGTTATCTCAGGGAAATTTTCAAATGGGTAAAGTATTGATCTATATGACTGTCCCTATGAATTTCTTATCTTAATAGCATTCTTACCTTGTGAAGAATAAGACCAACTAGCTTAAGAAAAAAAAAAGGAATTTATTTCCTCACATAACTGACATATACAGTTGGCTTTAGACATAACCAGATCAAGAGGCTTAAAAATTCTCATTGGGATTTAATCTCTTCATCTATCTTTTTTTCCAGCTCATGACTCACTTTTTCTCTTTGTTGGTTTTACTCTCAGGCAGATTCTCCCCTTGTGATACCAAGATGGCTAAACTGACATCTCTATCAGCACAAGAATCCTAAAGGAACAAACAATTCTAGTTTTCAGTAGAATGTCCCTATAAAACCCCAATATTGAGTCTCATTAAACCACTATGAAACTATTAAATTCACAAATATATCCATTATAGAGTTATCATATTACATAGTACATACTGAATAGCTTTTTCATTTAACTAAAAAGTTCAGTTTATGTGGTGGTACACAGCTACTTAGTTGTCCATTGATTCTTGGGATTCAGGCATTGTATTTAATAAGGCAACAACTTCGGGCGCCTGGGTGGCTCAGTGGGTTAAAGCCTCTGCTTTCGGCTCAGGTCATGATCTCAGTGTCCTGGGATGGAGGCCCGCATCGGGCTCTCTGCTCAGCAGGGAGCCTGCTTCCTCCTCTCCCTGTCTCTCTGCCTGCCTCTCCGCCTACTTGTAATCTCTCTCTCTCTGTGTCAAATAAATAAATAAAATCTTTAAAAAAAAAAAGCTTTAAAAAATAATAAAAAAAAAATAAGGCAACAACTTCAAAGTCTTGGAAGGACAAACTTGAATAAGAATGTGCTGACTTTACTTTGAGGCCTTAAGTAGGTTTCCTCCAAGAAGGTTCTAGTCCAACTTTCAGCTGAACCACAAACAGAGAAACACACACATCTTTGCTCAAAAGGCTGTTTCTGCCTAAAATCTTGGAGGATTAACAGTCTAGTGATCTGGAGAGGTACAGGGGTAGAGTATTGAAAAATATATATTCTCTGTTCTAGACTAAAGTTAGTGCCAGGATAAGCATGGAGGAATAAACAAACTAAGAAATAATTCTGGAGAAAACCTGATTCCCCAGGACACTCCTAAATATCTAATATTTATTTACTTTTTGATGGAGTAAAAAAAAATATGATTGAGAAGTTGGAAAATATTGTATATATATGACTATGGCTCCCCAAGGATGTCCACATCCTAGTCTCCAGAACCTGTCCATGGCAATACTTTGCAGGTACAATTAAATTAAGGATCCTGAAATGAAGAGATTATCCTGGATTATACAGGCAGGCCCAATATAATCACAAGGGTCCTTATAAGAGGGTCGAGTAAGAGAAAGAGGTATGACGGCAGAAATAGAGGATGGAGTAATGCAGGATTGTAAGCCAAGGAATGTGGATAATCTCTAGAAATTGGAAAGGTGAGGAAATAAATTCTCCCCTACAGCTTCTACTAGGAATATAGTCTCACCAACCCACTTTAGACTTCTGACCTACTGAAATGTAAGATAATAAATGTGTGCTATGATAAGGCACCAGGTTTGTGGTAATTGTTATAGCAGCAATGGGAAATGAATACATGACAGAAGCAAATAATGCAAATGGAAAAGAAAGGTAAATAGAAACCTTAGGATCGGAGCACCTGGCTGTCTCAGTGAGAAGAGCATGCAATTCTTTATCTCTGGGTTGTGAAACTGAGCCCCATGTTGGGTGTAGAGAGTACTTAAAGAAATAAAACTGAAAACAAACAAACAAACAAACAAACAAACAAACAAACAAACCCCAGGGTAAACAAAACAAAATAAAAACACATGGAAGACATGGTCTAACTTGAAACAAACTAAAGTGCAGCTACTGGTTAATAAAGATCAAAGGGAGTTAATAAAAGTGTAACAAAGAGTATACATTTTCCTTCAAAAAGGTCAGAGGTTATTACTTTGAATTTATAATGAAGGAAATATAATCTTGGCACAATAAATTGGCCTGGCACTAAATAAAATTTACTATCCTAACAATATAAAGATTATGTATAGGTTTTCCATCTTTAGAGTTAACTTTGGGTAAAATACTGAAGACTTAGTTGTGTTTGTAGGACAAAATGCAAATTTCAACATCTTTGACAGTGAAAACTTACAGTTTCATTGACAGAGTGTAGGCTACAGAAAGAGAATGAAAAATGAAAAAAAATAAATGTGTTAAAAAAAATAATAAATGTGTTCATACCATCATCTTAATACAGTGGGAAGTTAAAAGAGATTGTTGAAAGTTGATGGAACAAAAAATAGACATTTATGAATGTATATTATAGCTATAAAGATGTACAGTAGAAGAACTAAAAATAATATAAATATTAAACATATGAAGGAGAGGGAATATGAGAATAATGCAAGTGAGATAAACTCTCATTTTTCTTTTCAAGCTTTGACTAGTTTTTAATTTATCAGTCTCAGGCAGTATTTATTTATCAACAAATACCTTTTGGTTAAGCTAATATCCAGAAGAATTCAGGTCAGAAAGAGTTAAAAGAGATTAACTGTGATAATAGGATGAAAAGTGAAATCAGAAGAAGCAGAACTTCACTGGTGAATTCTATCATGCATCTAAGGGGGAAAAATGGTAATCTTATACCAACATAAAAAGTAAACAACAAAGGAATATTTTGCTACTCTTTTTATGTGGCCATATTATCCTGATACCATAGACATTGTAAGAATAAAGAAGTAAATTTGAAATTAAAACTAGCAACATAAAAAAAGTAAATGCATCATAACAATGAGATTTGCTCTAGGAATGCAAGGTTGTTTTAATATTCAAAAGTCAATCAATGTAATTTACCAAATTAAAGTAAAAAAAAAAAGCATATGATCTCCGTAATAGCTGAATAAGCATCTGACAAAATTCAAGTGATATCCATGGAAAACTCGAAGCTAATATACTTATTAATGAAAGACTGGACCCTTTTTCCCTGTAATTAAGAACAAAGTGAGGATGTTTACTCTCCCTACCTATATTCAATGTAGCCAGTGCAAAATAGGACAAAAAAAAAAAAAAAAAAAACCAGTATACGGATTGGAAATAAAAAAATCTTTTGACTACAAGCATGATTGTTTATGTAGAAAATAAAAAATCATCTACAAAAAAAGCTATTAAAATAAATGTGAGTTTAGCATGGCCATTGGATACTGGGTCAATATACAAAAAAAATCATCATATATACATCCAAGAAGCAATTGGAAAATAAAATTAAAAGTTAACATTTCAGGGCACCTGGGTGATTCAGGCAGTTAAGTGTCTGCCTTCTGCTCAGGTCATGATCTCAGGGTTCTGGAATTGAGTCCCACATCGGGCTCTCTGCTCAGCGGGAAATCTGCTTCTCCCTCCCAACCTCCCTCTATGCTCTCCCCCCAGATAAATAAATAAATAAAATCTTTTTAAAAATTAACACTTCAAATGGCATGAAAACATGAAATATTTAATAATAAACCTAACAAAATATGTCTTGTACACTGAAAAGTATAAAACACTAGCAAGAGAAATTGAAGGGAACTCTAAATAGAGAGATAAAATGGACCAGAAAAATTAATACCATTAAGATGTTACTTCTTCCTAAATTGATACACAGTTTCAATACAATTCTATTCAAAATCTTTGCAGTCCTTGGTAAAAGTTAATATGTGGATTCTTAAATGTGTATAGAAATGCAAAGAGCTTGGAAGAGTCAAAACAATTTTGCAAAGACCAATGATTCAGGACTTACACTACTATTTTGTAACACTTCAAAAATCAAGACACTGTGATCTGGCATAAAGATAGACATACAAATCAATGATAAAATAGAGATCGTAAGTGGACCCAAACATATAGCTAATTTTTTTTAAAATAAAAGGGCTATTTTTGGAAAAGACAGTTGCAAGAAAATTTGGAATATGTAGCAGCATTAGGTGAGATATTAGAGACACCGTGTGACCACAGAGAGCAGTAGAGGCAGAGAGAGAAGCTGCCTAGTGAGTTCTTGAGGCCTGATTGAATAGACCCCTTTCCTGTTTGGATGAGGCCCAGCTGTACTTGAAATCCCTTATGCCCTCTTAGCAGACAGAATTAGGTTATGTGTATGAAACCACAGATCTATAATTGTCTCTCTATCTATCCATTTGTGTACATATTAAGCTAATACATAAGATGTCTCCACTGCTAATCCAGTACCATAGGATTCATTCTAGTCTTCTCTTCTTGCTCATCCTGTAACTTCCCTCTCCAACAGTGAGAAACCTGGCTCTTACAGCCACCATCCATTTTCTTACTTGTTTAACCCTTTTGGTCATTTTTTAATTGGGTTGTTTATCTTATTATTGAATTGTGAGACTTCTTTATTATTGTGGATATGTGTTTTATCAGGTGTACATGTTGCAAGTATTCTCTCCCACTTCATGGTTTGCCTTTTCATTTTCTTTCCAAGATCAAAAGTTTTTCATTTTGATGAGACTCCAATTTATTGACTCTTTTCTCTTATAGTTTGTGCTTTTTGTCCTAAGAAATTTGAGCTTAACCCAACATCTCAAAGATTGTCTCCTATGTTTTCTTCCACACGTTTCATAGTTTTGGCTCTCACATTTGGGTCAATGATCCATTTCAAGTTAATTTTGTCAATTTCATTCTCACAAAACAACTTTGTTTTTGCATTCGTATTTATTTTGTTATATAATACTCGAAGTACATTGTTACAGTAACATGTGCAACTATCACAAACAGCTTGGGAAAGCACAACTGAGTCTTAGTGTACTACTCAACTGAGAGAGAAGACAGGTAGAGTACTAGAGAATAGCCTCCGTATTCTTGAATTTTCAGCACTGTGGGCTTCAATGGGTAAGTTTTGTTTTTTGGGGTTTTTTTAAGATTTTATTTATTTATTTGACAGAGACACAGCCAGGGAGGGAACACAAGCTGGGGGAGGGAGAGAGGAAGAAGCAGGCTTCCCACTGAGCAGGGAGTTGGACATGGGGCTTGATCCCAGGACTCTGGGATCATGACCGAGCCAAAGGCAGATGCTTAACGACTGAGCCACCCGGGCGCCCCTCACTGGGTAAGTTTTACTGAGGGAATGGAGAATTTGGGTTGATCTGGCAAAGAGTTTGGGTTAAAAAAAAAAAAACTATCAGGTATAAACAAGTGAGTTGGTAGATCAGTTTTTACTGAGGGAATGGAGAATTTGGGTTGATCTGGCAAAGAGTTTGGGTTAAAAAAAAAAACTATCAGGTATAAACAAGTGAGTTGGTAGATCAGTTTTTGTTTTGTTTTTTTAAAGATTTTATTTATTTATTTGACAGAGAGAGAGAGATCACAAGTAGGCTGAGAGGCAGGCAGAGAGAGAGAGGAGCAAGCAGGCTCCCCGCTGAGCAGAGAGCCCGATGTGGGCCTCGATCCCAGGACCCTGAGATCATGACCTGAGCTGAAGGCAGAGGCTTTAACCCACTGAGCCACCCAGGCGCCCAGATCAGTTTTATGCATACCAAAGTAGCCCCAAATTATGTCTTTATTTTGGATGTCACAATTTAAGAAAAATTGACAAACTAAAATAGTGCTCTATAAGCTTTTCCAGAGTTTATGATTCCATGGAAGTTACCTCAGTAATTCTCAAGTAAGAGAAGTTGTTAGTTGTTTTTGTTTTTGTTTTTGTTTTCTATTTTGCACAGATTTCTATTTTCTTTTCTAGTGGCTCTGTAGCTTAAAAGGAAGGGAGTAAAAGTTGGGAATCATGATTGAACAGGTAGTCTCTTTGAGGAAATTAATCATTTATGAATGTGATGGATATGTGTGGAAGTCAGTGTTGCAATAGCTACTTTCTTTAGTTAAGCAATAGCTACTTTTTTCTCTTCCCTGGAAACAACCCTGACTTTATACCAGTAAGTAGGTACCCAATGTAGCAGACACTAACATAGCTACAAGGGGTTGCCAGCTGCAAAGACTCAGTGCTCAGCCCCTATCCTGCTTTATCTCATGTCAAGAAAACTTTACAGCCCTGAGGCATTTACCTGAGTTATCATTTCTTTGCTTAATTGGCCTTTATAGCAGCCAAAGAAGGGTGACAGGTAAATGAATAGATGGTGACAAAGTATATGATATCATAAGGAGATACTGATTCACTTTAGTTACTTAAGGTTGATTCATAAATTGCCTCACTAGGTTGATTCACATTTACGTGTCTCAAGGGAGACACTTTCTCCAGTGTCCTTGGAAAACAGTTTTACCATCCTTACTTGTTTAGTTCTCCTAAGCCAAATTTCTCTCTTTAAATGTGAGCTTAAAATACTGCTTTGCTTACTTACCTTCAAAATATTTCTAAGCTTGAGTGATGATGTGCTGTTGAAGAAAAACACTATTTGACATGATTCAATTAAATCAGTAGTCTCATTTTATGATTTAGATATACATAATCTTAGAATACAATCATTTTGGTTTATTATTAATTTGGACTAAGTTGAGAAATTCATTTTTGCTATTAAAAGAATCTGCCAAGTTTATTCTCTGAATTGCAAACAGGTAAATTTAATTATTAGTCTCTTTAAATTTCCTCTGGAAATATCCTTTCAAATATCAAATCATAAAAGCCAAAATTGATGTTTTGACTAACCTAAAATACAATGATCAGTAGGCGCATAAAGAACAATTTAAAATGCTGTTCCAGATAAATTTGAGAAAACATAAAAATGTAACAAAAAGAAAATACTCAACTCCATTATTGGAAGGCAGGGCTGGAACAAGAATCAGCAATAATGCCAAATAAGAGATATGAAAGTCATTTGCTGCCAATCATAATTTCACAAAAGTCAAAACTGAGGCTTAGAAAGGCTGAGGGATTAACTTTTGATCATATTTCTCGTCGTTGGCAGGAGTCTAAATCCAGGTTTCTTTACTTCCAGTTCTGTGTTGTTAATGGTTGCTGTTTCCATTAAATTACCTATGGTAAGGCTGATCACATCTGTTATGGATGTCAATGGCCAATCTAATTGGTCAGTCATTATTATTCAGATGATCAAAATGATTAGGAAGGTTGACCCTTCTGTTCCATTCACTTCTGATAAATAGACCTTAACCTTGTCATAACCACCCTGGCTTTTCAACTTGGTTGTGTGAACGTAAGTCCACCATCAGCCTTCCCAGTTTTCCACTTTAATCCTCAAAAAAAGAATTAACAAAGCTTAAAATAGTATGTAGGGTTATATAAGTTGGTCAAAGAATGAGAAAATCTCACCTTTGTAAAGCACTTTACAGACGATAAGGTGCTTTCATATATCTCACAACTCTATGAGATACTATTCCCACTTTGCAGGTAAGGGATAAGAACTACCCAGATGAGTTGCAGAGCCAGACAAGAAATGAGTTCCTCTATATTCAAATCCAATGTTTTTTCGATATTTCACCTTTTGCAAATCATTTAAGAAATTATTTACTTTCCATTATAATGGATTGTAAATAACTCATGTCCAAAAAGAAAATGAGTGAAGGCCAAATGTTTTCCTCATCTATTATTATTCTAATACTTGGAAAATAGGAACAGTTAAACATTTATAGCAGAACGTATTAATTCACAACAAATATATTCTGAGCATTCACTATGTACTACAAGCTGTTAGGTATGAGGGGACAAACCTGTTGCTGGGAGTAATCTATAAACTGTAAACACTGGTGTCAAGTGTTATCATTTTAAGAGGAAGCTCACAAATTAGAGCTTATAAATTCTTGGATATCACTAGACAAAGGCCCAAGTTAAAGACTCAAAAATGCTTTTTAAAAGAAATCACCCAGGGGCACCTGGGTGGCTCAGTGGGTTAAAGCCTCTGCCTTCAGCTCAGGTCATGATCTCAGGGTCCTGGGATAAAGCCCAGCATCAGACTCTCTGCTCAGCAGGGAGCCTGCTTCCTCCTCTCCCTGTCTCTCTGCCTGCCTCTCTGCCTACTTGTGATCTCTCTTTCTGTGTCAAATAAATAAAATCTTAAAAAAAAAAAAAGAAATCACCCAGTCACCTGTTTCAATAACCACCTCCTCAAGATAAGGATGACTTAGAAGGGAGGGGTTGACTGACTTGCCAAACATCATTTCACCAGTTAGTGTCAAAGCAAGACAATTGTTTTAGAAAAGGTTAAAGTTTCAGGATACAAAGAGAGGTCTTGAGACTTTTTTTTGGAATTTTGGCATCCAGAAATCTAACAAGGGTTTGACTTGTCTGCAGCAAGTAAATGTAAAACACAAAAGAAGCCCCTAGTTTCTTGTTCAATGATATGGCAATTCCCTGGTCCCTCCTACTGTCCCCCTTAAAATTGCAGAAAGATGACTAATGGGTTTCATACACGATAGCTATCAATATTGGAAGTTGCCTGACACAATGATCAGGCAAAATTAGAGCATTTACATTTCAACTTCATCATCATCATTGTTGTCATCATTGCTGTTGTTCCTGTTGTTCTATAAAAGTGAAAAATCCTGATGGTGTTGATATAGTGCCCAGTAAAGCTCAAGTTATCACTTTCAACTGTTATACCAGGATACTTTGAGCTGGGAATTTCTAAAAGATGTTTTTTCCTTTGCACATTAGCTGATAAACATAAAACAGTCAGTCAGAGAGCATGACTTTGTATAGAATTAAAGGAATGTAGATAAATGAGATATGATTGGTAACTGAATGCTTTATTATTAGTACAATTTATTCATATCAAAGTTTCCTCATAATTCAAAGCAATCTCAACTATCTATCCTTAACTTCCAGCTTAGGAAATGGAGAAATCCATTAATAAGCACTACTTGTGAAAGGAAATCTATATTCTTTTAAATCAGTGAAACACTGTAAGCAGAGAACCTAAGCATACGTGATTATTGTCAAGCAACTGGGTTTCCATTCACTTTACTGAGTGGCAAATAACAAAGGAATGCAAACAGATATGAAGTACTGGCCCACTCAACTGCTCTTTAAAAAACCTGTCTCAAAATACCTGCAAAGCGTATACAGGAGGACAAAAGGAGAATGAGACAAAGGAGGAAATCAGATGTCAGTTCTACTTAGCTGTAACACCAAATTGGCTTTTCCTTATCTGTCTACTCTGGGCATCAAGGTCCTGGCTACGAATGTTAATTGGGTCCACCAAATTTGAGTATTTCACCTGACTAAAAATTTTGAGGATTTGTTTGCAAAAGCACCAAGTTAAAAGAATGAAACCTCCTCTGTGGAGGTTTAACCAACAGGCATAAATATACACAGTGAATTATAAATTGAGTAATAAGAATAAATATTCATAGCAAATTACAAATCCCACTTCACTGGGCATCAATAAAACACAATACAATTATTAATGTGGGTAGATTCTTTATCCTCTATGTTAAAGTATAATTTTAAAAGAAGGAAAATCATGACTATAAAGCAAATATAAAATTAACACATGTAAAAGATTTTATTTAATTCACTAACTAATGAGAGAACCAGTAAGATGTTATGACAATTCAAAATGCACTTAAGAAGCTGGAGTATTTATAGGAAATTTAACAAAGCAATGTTAAGATTGCTGGTTTAGATATAAACTGATAATGACCAATGGGCCATAAATCTCTGGGGTTATCTGTTCTACCGGTGTCCACCAACCATTTCAACCTGACACGGTCTTTAATTTAGCAGAGCAAACTCACTAACTCTGGGGCTTTAATCAATAGTAAGCATTGCTATGAATTGTGCACATTCCCTACACAATCCTTGAGTGGCCTTTGCCCTTGTTTATATTGAAAAACATGCTGCCCATTGGATATGTGTGTTTGTATGTGTGTGTGCCTGCACATGTCTTATTTCAAGTTTTGAAGTTTTGGGTAATTTTTCTGGCATGTTCTTTCCTTACTTAGCTTCTTCAGGACCAGAATCTAGGTGGGTCCAAACCCACTTGAGATCAGGATAAATATTCTAATCAACCGAGAATTTTTATTTTCTCTGCCAGTTTTATTTAATAGTGAGTCATTAAAAGTACAACTTTTGGGGCGCCTGGGTGGCTCAGTTAGTTAAGTGTCTGTCTTCGCCTTCCCTGATCAGTGGGGAGCCTGCTTCTCCCCATTTTTCTCCCTCTCCCTCTGCCCCTCTCCCCCACTCACACTTGTGCTCTCTCTCTCACACTCACTCTCAAATAAATAGTCTTTTAAAAAATTTTTTAAAAATTTAAAGTATAATAACTTTCAAACCCAGCTATATAGATTTCATCAAATATATTTTCTATTGCTCTAGGTTTTTTTGTTTCTATTTAATTTTGCATAAATCCATGGAATTAAGGAAATGTCAGAGATGTGCCTATTATATGTGAATATTCCTTGTTCAAGCTTCCTGAAAAATGTCTGAGAGTGCCTTCTGTGATTTTATTTGGGGTAACTCTGGAGATTCCACTAGCTCTAGGTAGCAGGGAGAAAATCGTATCTTTCAGGCTAACCTCTAACTTGGAACACTCTCTCATTACTCAAAACCCATCTCCTCTGTGGTGATTTCTTGCTTTTTCACTTCATATATTCTATTTCTTTGTCTTTCTCCAAGTACAACCTGATAAAATCTGATCACTTTTCTATAATTTTTATGGTTACCTATTTTATAGCCTCTTACATGTATATCATTTAAAAATGGGGAAAAAAAGAGTGTTATTAAACGCAACCGTAACTCAATCTGAAAGCACTCCTCATTCCCGAAATGAGAGATTAGCAGAAATTTGAAAAACAGACAACTGAGACAGTCGTCCTTTTACTTATATTTGTAATTTAATTTCTGGTTATTACTTTATGATAGTTTTACTAGAAATGGAATTACAGCTTCAAAGGCGATGAACTCTGGAGTCAGACCCAGGATTATGTCCCCTTCTCCCTATTCCCTCTCTTTTCTTTTCTTTTTTCTTTTTTTTTTTTTAAAGACCCTATTTATTTATTTGGCAGAGAGATAAAGCCAGAGAGCACAAGCGGAGGGAATGGCAGAGGGAGAGAGAGAAGCAGGCTCTGCACTGAACAGGTAGCCCAACATGGGGCTCCATCCCAGGACCCTGGGATCATGACCCAAGTCGAAGGCAGATGCTCCAATCATCTGAGCCATCCAGGTGCCTCTTTCCCCTCCTCCTTTGACTGGCTTTGTAACTTTGGTAACTAAGGCCTTGGTATGCTCATCTGTAATGTGGGCATGATATTATAGGGTTGTTAAATAATATATTAAAAAATTTAGCCCAGCCCTGTAGTTCAATAAATGGTAGTAACCAAAACCACCACCTCACACCTACTCCACTTCATCATGTATTCTATTTATTTGTTTATTTTTAAAGCATTTATTTATTTATTTATGAAAGAGAGAGAGAGAGAGAAAGAGAGAGAGAGAGCAGGAGAGAGAATCTGATGTAGACTCCAGGCTGCATGCAGAGCCTGATGTGGGGCTTGATACCACAACTGCAAAAACCATGAGTTGGACGCTTAACCAACTGAGCCACTCAGGTGCCCCCATGTATTCTATTTAAATGTCATCTCTTCATAGAGGCCTTCCTTGTCCATCATTTTACCCCACATATTCCCCACCAGAGTTCTCAGTTTGTTTCTTTTAAAGCCTTTTCATAATTCATGGTTATTTATCTTTTCTGTCTTGTCCATGGGACTGGAAGCTTCAATAAGCAGAGGTAATAGATATCTCATTCACCACTGTGTATCCAGATCCTAGCCCAGTGCTAGGCATACAGTAGACATTTAGTAAATATTTGACAGTAAATGAGTCTAAGCCCCATATAGGAATTTATCACCTAACATCATAGAACAGGACATGTCATTAAAAAAATGTGGAGACTCTCTTTTTCCCTTCAGCCTTTGCCACTGCTAGGGAAGTGATAAAAGGATTTCTGGATGCATATATACTGCCAATTTTATGTCATGTGCCAAAGGTATATTATAAGGACATAGAATATTTCTGAATACTGTATAATTAGTGGTTAATAAAATGTACAAACTTACTCAACTCAATAACAACAACAACAAAACACAACAATCTGAGTTTAAAATAGGCAGAGGAACTAAACAGACATTTTGCAAAGATATCCAAATGGCCCACAGGTATATAAAAAGATACTCAACATCACTAAACATCAGAGAAATGTAAATAGAAAGCACAATGAGGTATCATCTCACACCTGTTAGAATAGCTACCACCGGGCGCCTGGGTGGCTCAGTGGGTTAAAGCCGCTGCCTTTGGCTCAGGTCATGATCCCGGGGTCCTGGGATCGAGGCCCGCATCGGGCTCTCTGCTCAGCGGGGAGCCTGCTTCCTCCTCTCTCCTCTCTCTCTGCCTGCCTCTCTGCCTACTTGTGATCTCTCTCTCTCTGTGTCAAATGAATAAATAAAATCTTTAAAAAAAAAAAATAGCTACCACCAAAAAGACAAGAGGTAACAAGTATTGGTGAGGATGTGGTGAAAAGGGAACACTTGTGCACTGCTGGTGGGAATGCAAATCATTCAACTACTATGGAAAACAATATGGAATTCCTCAAAAAATTAAAAATAGACCTATCTTTTGATACAGGAATTCCATTTCTGGGTATATATCCAAAGGAAGTATAAACAGGATATCAAAGATATATATGTACTCCCATGTTTATTGCAACATTATTCATAATAGTCAGGATATAAAAAGAACCTGAGTGGCTGTCTATGGATGAATAGATAAATATATATATGCACACACACACACACAGTCATATATATATATATATATATAAATATTTTATCTATATAACAGAATATATATTTCATATAATTTATAAATTATATATATATAATCTTGACATATGCAAAAACTGGATAAAACTTGAGTACATTATACTAAGTGAGATAAATCAGACAGAAAAGGACAAATACTGTATGATATTCAATGGAATCTAATAAGACAAACTCATAAAAACAGAGATTAAAATGGTGGTTACCAGGATGGGCTGGGGACACAAGTTGTTTAAGGGTATAAACTTGCAACAAGTAGTAAATAAGCCCTAGAGATCTAATGCACAGTAAAGTGAATATAGACACTAATATAGTATTATAATCATCAAACTTGCTAAAAGACTTAGCAAATTAATTATTATAACTTTTAAAAAGAAATAATAATTATGTAACATGATAGAGGTGCTAATTATTGCTACAATGGCAATCATATTATAATATATTAATGTATAAAATTAACATTTTTGAACACCTTATATTTACATAATGTTATATGTCAAATATATTTCAATTTTAAAAGATGTACAAATGTCCATATATACCTACATATAAATGAAATTGTTTAACTTACAAGCACTCTTAAATGCAAAAGATTTATAAAGGTAGCTCACTCCTTAATCATATACTATGCTTTTCTATTCAAGAATGATAGATTAGTTTCCTAGATGTATAAATTATAGGCTTCTAGCACTCTCATTTGTAACCCGGCATTTAGATAACTTTCTTCTCTGCATTTCATTTAACACAGTCTTTAACAAACTCAAAAAAAAAGCATCAATATAGAAAATATATATATGCTTATATGAAATGCATGCGATAGTAAGTCCTGGGTGTGGTGCTGACAGAGCTTAGTTTTCCAAAACATACTTAGTCAAATGACATCCACAGAATTACTTCCTAAATCTACTAATCTGATAATGCCTGCCCTCATTATCTATTCTTATTCAATCTTCTGGGAATTCTAGATCACTTTATCAGACTAGAACTAAATGGACATTCTGTTCTCATCATTTCTATCATAATAAGAAAGGTTCTTGTTATTTCTGCATCTTAATTGTTTCAAGTAGTCAAACTCAGCCCTAAGATTGAGCTTAAGGTCAAAACTAATGGGAAAGACAAACACCTTCAAAACTAAAGTGGGTTAGATAAGGCCTTGAGTTCTGGGTTAAAGGAAAGCACTGAATTCATGATGGGAAAGTTCATAATGAACTCTTCTAACATAAGTATATTTGAGATCAAGTCATAGGAATTCAAACAGATATAAATCTATATACATCAATTTATCCTTTTATTTTCTACACTGATTAAACTACCTACAGGGACTGTGTTTTACAGTGTAGTTTCATTTAGTTACTCTTTGTT
>LNAC01000002.1:12968774-12986295 GCA_002007465.1 Ailurus styani | reverse complement strand
GATGCGGGCCTCGATCCCAGGACCCTGAGATCATGACCTGAGCCGAAGGCAGAGGCTTTAACCCACTGAGCCACCCAGGCGCCCTGCAATTTTATGCTTCGTAACAATTTCTCCAACTGTATACTATTACCCAAGGTCGTACTCTTTTCTCATTTTGCCTGGAAATTCCAGCAGTCTTCTGATTACTCCTCTTGCAATTCACCCTTCATATCACCTCAGATAAAGCTTTTCAAAAGGCAATCTGACTGCCATTCTTCTGCCTAACAGCCTCCCGGTTCTATACTATTTATAGGACAAAATCCAAGCTCCTTAACTTTATCATCAAAGTCCTTTGTCACCTTGCTTTAGTTTACATTTCAACCTCATCACTTACCATTCTTACTTTGGAGTTTACACTTCAGTCACTGACTATGCACAGTATTGTTTCATGCTCTGGGGATGAGTTTCCTTCAGTACATATATAAGACCCACCTCTGCATTTCACCAAAGCCTAGAGCAGCAAAATATAATAGTCCTAAAAGTTAATGTAGGCCAACTTTCAATAATAAATTATGAGTTTGCCTTATGTGTAAAAGAATGTATAGTTCACTGATGAAATGAAAAAAAGTTATATACACATGTAAAGAGTTTTAATTAACAAACTGGCAGTGACAAACACCATAGTACTGGTCATCTATCAAATATTTAAATGGTTATTCTGTACCAGCCACTATTGTAGATTCCTATGTACAAAGATAAATATAATATATTAATTAATATAAAATATACTTATAAATTAATATGTTAATTTACTCTACAATATAAAGGAGACTGTTATCTACCTAGATGAAATAGGCATCTAAACAGATAGATGATTTTTAAAATAGTTACTAATTCTCTCTGACCATAAAAGTGATAATAGCATTATGGAAAAACAAAAATTACCAGGTATTCTACCATTTAAAAGACAATATTAAATTAGTTTAATATTCTTTCTAAGCATATATCTTTTCATTCCTTTATGCATTTATATATTTAAAAAATGGGATTATGTCTATGTAGTATTTTATAATCTGTTTTTTAAAATTACAGTACATTGTCAATATCTCCTCATGATACTAAATATTCTATAAAATCACTTTCACAGATGCATTGAATCCCATTATATAGATGTATCATATTATTTATTTAATCAATGTTTTACTGTTAGATGCTGATTTTTTCCCAGTTTTTCTTACTTTTCATTGTTGTTACAATGAACCTGTGCAACTAAATCCATGGGAACATACATGATTATTCCTGAGAATTAAAGAACGTAATAGACATAAGTTGTTGAGTAAGCACAAAAATAGCAGGAAGAGGAGGAAAAAGTGAATAAAAGCTAGCTAAGCATAGAGGGAGGGAAATTTTATTGCAAAGGTCCTGAAGCAAGATCACAGCGTATCTTCAGAGAATGGCAAGAAAAGCATAAGACTTGAGCAGAGAGCTCATTGGGAAGAATAGTGCAGAGGAAGTTGGTAAGTCAAAACAAGAATATCATACTAAAAATTTAGATTTTATTCTGTAGCTTATGGGCAGCCCTTGAAACTTCTGTCTACAAAAGAATTCTTTAGTAGTAATATGAAAGAGTTGTTCTGTTTTCTTGGGACTATAATATTTTCCTTTAAAATGGTTACTGTAGGGGCACCGGGTGGCTCAGTCAGTTGAGTGTCTGCTTCTGGCTCAGGTCATGATCCCAGGGTTCTGGGATCTAGTCCTGTGTCAGGCTCCCTACTCAGTGGGGAGCCTGCTTCTCCCTATCCCTCTGCCTGCCGCTCTGCCTACTTGTGCTATCTTTCTGTCAAATAAATAAATAAAATCTTAAATAAAATAAAATAAAATGGTTACTGTAAAGGATCTGCTGCTTTCTTAAGAGTGACTTTATTATTCCTTAGGGCTAACAGATTTTCTGTGGATACATCTATCTGTTTGTTAAAGGAAGCAATGGAAAAATTGGATTTGAAATCTTCACAGAAAATCCTTAAAAAACACATCTATTCCTCATATAGAATAGTATCTGTTTTCATTGTAGCCACAGTCATTTGGGATAGTTTCAGTGGTAATTGTGAGAACTTTGATTTACTGCTTAGGCAACAGAGTAACAAGGACAGAAGTGAGAAGTGATAGCTAAATGGATAACCTACAAAAGTTGTATCTTTAGACAAAGCTTTACTTTTGCAATATTTTTGATCCATGTGGGTTAAATTGAGAAGTACAAAGTAACTATCGTACAACAGATTGGAGTGACTGGTTACATTGTCAGTCCAGACACATACTTTACAATCAGTCATGAAAATAACCAGGATGAACCCGTAGACCATACTCCAGCTCTCTGTCTGCCCACTAACACAGCCATAGCATATGGGCCACTGTGCTATTCAGGCCTATTTAAGTTCATTGTCTTGATTACATCCCCAAAAAACCAGAAAATAATGTGTTGCTAAATGAAAGTCCCCTAGCCTAATCAGGGCACATTGCTGAAAATTTCTTTAATGCTATACTGAATGTTCACCACTGCAAAATTACAAGGCTCCCCAATTATAATATTCACCATTATCAAACTGCTTTTTGATAATTGTTATAACATCAAAGACCAGAGGCAAGCATCAAAGAATAAGAACTACAGATGTCAGTCTGACCTTTCAAGCCCATCTCAATTTTCTCTAACCTTCTGTCTCTCTGGCACATCATATTAAAGTAACTTCAGTAATAAATATCTCCAGCATGTAGATACGAATTAGGAGAAGCTAAGGGGTTTTTTTTGTGTGTGGACTTATTTGCTTTGTGAAGAAGACCATGTTATATGTAGATCTTATTAGTCCTCCTTTATATAAAGTTCTATATGAAGTACAAGGATGAAGAAAAGGTAGTCCCTGCCTTAAAGAGATCTTGTCCTCCACCCCTAGACCTTTCTGTCAATCATTCATTCTGGATTCTGCCATCACAAGGGATGCTGCCATCTCTATTTTTTTTTTAAGATTTTATTTATTTATGACAAAGAGAGATAGTGAGAGATGAAACACAAGCACAGGGGAGCGGGAGAGGGAGAAGCAGGCTCCCACTGAGCAGGGAGCCTGATGTGGGACTTGATCCCAAGATGCTGGGATCATGACCTAAGCCAAAGGCAGATGGTTAATGACTGAGTCACCCAGGGGCCTCATGGATCCTGCCATAGCTAATAGTCCAGCCTATGTGACTAGGTTGCTCTTCTCTAAAGGTCCTATATGTGTGCATATGAAATTCCTTCCTCATCACAATCCCTGCTCCTCAGCACAGATACCCACCAAACAAGCTTCTTGCTGAGCAGGAATGAGCACAAATGTCTCCTTTTCTAAGACAACTTCATAGGAGAATTCTAATTTTGTATTTACCACTTCATGTCTGCTTTAGTCAGTTTGGGCTACTTCCACAGAACACCATAAACTTGACGGCTTTTAAACTATAGAAATTTATTTCTCACAGTTCTGGAGGCTGGTCAGTCCAAAATCAAGGTACTAACAGATGTGGTGTCTCGTGAGAGCCCGCTTCCTAGTTCATAGACAGCAGTCTTCTGTGTTTCATGTGGTAGAAGAGGTAGAGAGTTTTCTGGAGTCCCTTTTATAAGGGTCCTAATTATATTCATAAAGGCTTCACCCTCATGACCTAATCACCTCTCAAAGGCCCATCTCCTAATACCATTGCATTGGGGGTCAGGCCATAACATTGTCATAAGAGTTTTAAAAAATATTTCCCTTTCTTACTTTCTATAAACATTTATCTTTATAATCTTTATAATCTTGTTTGGTGCAAGACGGGTACTTAATAAATATTTTTCTGTTTATTTATGCCTTGCCTCCTTTCAAAGAGAATTGAATATGGCTTACAGTGATACATGCAATGCCATGGGACAAAAGAAGAAAAGTAAAGGGAAAAATTGCTTGCCGATTTTAACAGATCAGGTGACTACAGATCTGAAAAAAAAATAATTTTGTTTAGAAATTTGGGAGTGGCACATTATCCCAATGTTAGAATCAATAAAAAAAAAAGAAGAAGAATTAAAAAAATAGCTTTCTGGAAACTTTAACTCTGTATTTTATGGAGAATATAAGTAGTATATTTAGGGGCACCTGGGTGACTCAGTTGTTAAGTCACCCTCTGCCTTTGGCTCAGGTCATGATCCTCGGGTCCTGGGATCAAGCCCTGCATTGGGTACCCTGCTCAGTGGGAAGCCTGCTTCTCCCTTTTCCACTCCCCCTGCTTGTGTTCCCTCCCTCACTGTGTCTCTGTCAAATAAATAAAATCTTTAAAAAATAATAAACAAACAAATAAATAAAAAGTCTAAACTTCGAATCACTGGAAGAAATAAAGGAAACTCTTTGATTGTTATAAAATATTATTCTGTGCTTGAGCCACCAGTCTTCATTTTTGGTACTCACATCTAAGCTTTGACATTTTTTTTAAAGGTTTTATTATTTATTTGACATAGAGAAACACAGTGAGAGAGGGAACACAAGCAGGGGGAGTGGGAGAGGAAGAAGCAGGCTTCCTGCCAAGCAGGGAGCCCCATGTGGGGCTCAATCCCAGGACTCTGGGACCATGACCTGAGCCACCCAGTGGCCCCTAAGCTTTGACATTTTAATTAAATGGCTACGCCCTTGAATTGTGTCTATTATCACGAAAAAATTATTCTCTACATTCGCAAAAGAAACCATTGGTCAATACAGGGTCAGCTCTGGCCAGAGTGGAGAAGTAGGCAGTGTTTGCTTTGATATTCCCTTCTCTTCCATATCAGGGACTTTTCCAGGCCATCAATAAATAAGCACAAATAATTTTTTAGAGAGAACTTAAAACAAGAGAAAAATAATTAAAAGCACATAACTGAGAAGGGACAAAAAAAAATAGGTAAACATAAGTATATAACAAAAACAAGTCTCAGAGAGGCTACCACAATTAAATACAACATTAAGCATTAAGCTTCCTGGTAGCCATGGCAAAAAAGAAAAACATGGGGGGGGGGAGGCTGAACAATTAAACAAAATATAAGATCATTAAAATAAACACTTTCAGAACTCTTGAGAATCTACCTCTTGAGTCTTCATAATATCGATATTTTCAGAGATGCTCTTCCTTTGGCCATTTATATCCGTCCAATTCCTCATTCATTTTCACACACCTATATTCTCTGACCTTTCATATCTTTCTATATGTTATTTCCTCTGAGTTTAATGCTCTTTACCTTGGCCTAGATTACTCCTTACTAATCCTAAAGTGTCAGTCACTGCCAGAAGCCTTTCCCCACCCATTTTCCCTCCTGGTTATTCACCCCAGGTGATGAGGTCTCACTCTGTCTCTGTCTCTGTGTCTGTGTGTCTCTCTCTTTCTCTCTTTCTCTCTCACCCACACTCCTCTGTTAAGTATCTCTCCTCATGCTATCATACAACCTCAGGCATGCTTCTGTCCTAATACTTACAGATGCTAAATAGAGAAGTAGTTGAAGAATGCATCAGGAAAAAGTTAACTATTGCTTGTGGCATTTAGTCCTTGTGATGCTCCTCCCAGTAGCCCTTAGATTCTTTACCTCTACAATGAAGAATGGATTGGGCCTAAGGATTCTTAAAGATCTCTTCCAGTCCAATCATTAGACGATAATTTATTGTTTTGTTTAAAGGTTTCAAGTTCATTAAACTAGCAGGAAGGAAACTAACAGAAATAATAACATCAAGACAAAAGCAGACATAAACAAAACAACAACCACGACCCATTTCATCTATGGCCACAAGAGAAACAGACATCTGGCCAATCCAACAAGATTTTTTCATGCTCTAAGATTAAATGAACTATTTAAAGTGCCTAACACCATGCTTATTAGTTCCTTATGTCTTTCTTATTCTCTGCCTGGTAGGATTGGCCAACAGTTTAAGTGGAATAGGGATCACATGAAAGGTGTAAAGAAGCCCTATAAATAGGAAAGGCACCAGGAAAAGTAAGATTAAAAATTTTAAAAATTACTATTTTACATTTGCATGGCACTCTATATCTTTCAAAGTGCTTTGATATAAATTATGTGTTTTCGTTTTAACCATGAAATATGGATATCTTTTGCTAATTCCTTTAATTTCTGCATTTCCTAAAGAATATTACATTAGCTTATTGCCAAAGGATTAGTGTATAGATCGTATTTTATAAGGAAGTTTATATTACAGCCTTGGGAATTAATTAACATACCATGCAATGCAACCTTCCAGATGAGAGTTAGTAATGGAAAGCCAAGGAAAGAGCAGTATGCCATTATTTTCTACTTTGCTAAAAATATAAAAATAGTTGGACTTTTACTTAGCTTTAATTTACTATTTTAATTCTAGAATAAATATAGAGTAGAGCAATTACAAAAACAATCTGATTATTTATTTTCATAGTAGCAAACTTTGTCATTTATCTATCTTCTTTTACCAAAATAAGCTTTTAGATAAAATATTTTACAGTATCTTTTCAGCTTTCCAGTTTTCTTTTTACAAACACATATTTACAGCAGGCTTGAATTTTTATGTACACAAAAATAGCAGAAATAACCCCATTATCAAATCTACTCCAGTTGATAAAAATAGGTAGCAAAAACAGGGGAAATACAAAGTCTTTCAAAATGCAATTTAAAAAAACTAAAATAAGATATTGCATGTTGGTTTTAGATAACTTTTGGTAGTAAAACTACAGGCATATTTGTTTAGATTTAGATTGTTCTCTCTTCCATTAAGATTTATTTAATGATACAACAATGATTAAAGCATTTGTCATTTATAGTCTTGAAACACATAATTTTCTATAGATTTCATTAAAGTACAGGCACATCATATTAGAGGAAATAGCAAGTTAATTGTAGTTTTAGATGCAATTTACTTATTAGCAAAAGATACTCAAGGAGAACATCTAACTGTCTAAATCTAGCAGAGGTTAAACAGAATACAAATACGCTTACTTTTAATGTTGAACAATATAATCTGATTTAAACTATAAAAACATAGCGTAATAAGCTTGAAAAATTTTATTTCACATTCTTTGTTTAGCCTCCAAATCCTCTAAGTCATACCAATAATTTTATCCACAGATAAAATAACATTTTTCAAAATGCAAACATTCATCCTCTCCTTATGTTTTGACATCAGAACACAGGGAAGATAGAATTCTGCTCAAGGTTGAGATGGGAGCACTGTGAGTCTTGAGAAAACACTTGTTACCTCTGGGCTTACAGTGACCACTGGGATGAGAAGTTATTTATCCCATTAATCAGAATCTTTTTTTGGGGGGAAGGAGCCAAATTATTTTTTTTTAAGGTTTTATTTATTTATTTCACAGAGGGAGAGAGATCACAAGGAGGCAGAGAGGCAGGCAGAGAGAGAGGGGGAAGCAGGCTCCCCGCTGAGCAGGGAGCCCGATGCGGGCCTCGATCCCAGGACCCTGAGATCATGACCTGAGCCGAAGGCAGAGGCTTTAACCCACTGAGCCACCCAGGCGCCCAAAGGAGCCAAATTTTACTAGGGACACCATGTTAGAAGATCAGTGTTCATGCACAGTGTGCTCTCCTGGTCTCTTTCACTCTCTTGTTTCATATGGCCAGTGTGGTAAGAAAGCCAAGTCCTGGTCCTTTTACCCACTTGTGGAAGGGGGCTGGCCTTTCTCTGTTCTTTCAATTACAATTGTGCAATACATCTTAAAATCTTGTTTGGATCTAAGATTAAAAATTTATTTCTTAATTTCATTTCCTAAAATAGAACAGTTATCTATTTCTGGTGAGAAAACATTTAAAAACCATAAACATTAAAATATGCTCATATAAGCACTTGGTATAAGACTGATGAATCACTGAACTCTACCTCTGAAACTAATAATACATTATATGTTATTTAATTGAATTTAAATTTTACAAATAATAATAAAAAATAAATATAATATGCCCATACATTTTATTTTATTATTTACACAGAGTAAATCTCTATGTAGTAATTGAGCATTAAAAAAATCATAAAAATCATTATATCAGAAGATACCACATTATCTGTTGTTGCCTTAAAAGGCTACTGGATTATGGAAAAAGCAGATCTATATTTTTTCCAGAACACTAGTATTGTCTCTTATGCTATAAAACTGCTCAATTCCAGGAAAAAAGTAAATCCCACTTCACTCGTAAACAAATACTTACTGTATTTTTGGAAAATAAAAATATGCAGCTGACCAAAAATAATGCTATTATTACTTGAACTTACTTTAATCACTCTTGTTCCACTTCCCCTTTATGAATCCCTTGAAACTGGAAACTCTCATTTTTTATCTCTATTGCCAATCACAGTGTTAAAAATCACACATTAAGTATTTTCTGGATAGATATGGATGAACGGGACAGATGGAATGGATGGATAGGCTAATGGAGTAGATAAGCAGATGGATAAAATTGGTGGATAGATGGGATAGACGGGTGGAATAAGTGGATGGATAGATAAATAAATGGGTAGAATGAATGGATAGCTGAATAGTTCAGAAGTTTAGGGGTTAGATAAGTCAAGGTACACGAACAGTGCAATGTAAGTGTCAGTTCATTTAACACACGTTTATAACCCACCTCTAGATACCAAATATGTGATGCATGGTCAGACTCACAGTAATGTAAGGGACAGAGGCAGACAAAAGTAATAATATAATAATGTAATACAGTAAGTACAAGAACGGAGGTAAGTAATAAGTACCTAGAAGAGAAAGGGCTTTACAAAAAGCATAGTAATTGACCTGGATCTGATGAAGGGGATCTTTACTAGTATGACCTGAAACACTGCATGAGGAAAGCACACATGCACTGTATGCACATGCACATGCTCACTGGGAAGAGATAAGAGACTAGATAGATAAAAGTGGTAGAGAAAAGGGAATTCCAGGAAGGTGATAACAGCATGTGTCAAGGTAGAGAGATCTAAAGCTTCATGGTATGGCCAAGAAACTGCAAGTAATTTAGTATGGCCTGAAATTATAGCAAAATAATACATTGAGTCATTTATTTTGATGCTATAAATTCATTTATCTCTTATGGCACAATATAATATATTTCCAATTTATGCCTCACACAGCCTGACTTATTATTTCTCTTTTATTTTGTACTCTGTATTGTATTTTATTTTGAACTCTGTATTTTGAAAGGGATATTCTCTTGTGACCCATGCCACTGAAAAGAGTAAAAGTAACCTGGCTTCTTAATGTATGAACTCCAACTCTATAGTTAAGTGTAAAAAGCTTTAATAAAAAGCTTGGAACCATTGAAATCCTGATTAGAATATTAGAAGGAAGTAAATAGTGTTATAGAATCAATCTTAGAGTTCACTGTTTTCCTAAGATTTTATATTTTATTGGATCGACTCAAATTAAAATACCGACCATAAACAAGAGGATATCAAGTAATGCTTAGGAAAATAAGAACTGTGGCAATAGAAAAAATAGTATGCACTAAGTGCCAAACTAGAGCTCCTTAATCTTGACAATTCTATGGGGTAGATATTATTAGTAGCATTTTATAAGGAGAAAACTACATCTCAAAGAGGTTGAATAATTTTCACACACTTACATATCTAATAATTGGTAGTAGAGTCAGGACTCAAATCCAGGTCTGCCTGGTTTCAAACCTCTTGATGACAATGCCATATTACTACTTAAGTTCAGAAACTCAGATTATCATGTGTAAAGATTTATTTGAAATGTCATTTGGACTCAGGCAAGGTATAAAGAAAAAGTCACATTATTAGGAAAAACTTATATTTATATTTTTCAAGAGCATAATCTAGTACATTCTGAGTATGTATACAGGTTATAAATATAAAGTCAATAGCAAGGATGTGGGGCTGGAACCAAGGACCCCAAGATCATGACCTGAGTCAAAGGCAGAGACTTAGCCGCCCAAACCGCCCAGGTACTCCAACAGCAAGGAGATTTTATACAAGCTATTCTATTTTTTTTTAAGTTTTTATTTATTTATTTGAGAGAGAGAGCACGAGAGAGAGCATGTGAGGGGAGAAGGTCAGAGGGAGAAGCAGACTCCCCATAAAGATGGGAACCCGATGCGGGACTCAATCCCAGGACTCCGGGATCATGACCTGAGCCGAAGGCAGTTGCCCAACCAACTGAGCCACTCAGGCACCCTATTCTACTTCTTTTTGATGTCCATAGAATTAATGATGAAAATCAAGCCCAGGTCCAGTATAAAGAAATATGTTGACACTTGGAAAGAAATGTTCTTTATACTTTTAAAGTAAGTAAAAAATGCTATGGTAAGAATTCTGCACTTACATAAATCTAGTTTTTCGTTGTTGTTTGTAACATTGCCTTTAATAGTCATTAGTATTTACTAAAGTTCCTTTTTTAAATTCTAGCTCTATTTAAGCAGAATGTTAAAGTAGAACAAAATGTATTCCAGGGGGCTGGTGTATGGTGATAATAGAGGAAATTTGATAGAAGGTAAAAGGTAAGTAAAACCTAGTTAAAATAGTCAGAAACATAGTCTTTCTTTAATCTCCAAGAGTAAGAGGTGGGAGAAAAAGAAGTCAGATTGTGTCTCCTACTACTAGCAAGAGAGTCTGAAGGGAGGAGAATGTAAGGCGATAAAAGTTTGCCTGTCAATAACTACTTAGCAAGATGGCTACATACATAGGGAACCAACAGCAATGAACAGCTACCAAAAACATGTTTTAAAATTATAAATTAGGGATGCCTGGCTGGCTTAGTTGCTAGAGCATTCAACTCTTGATCTTGGTGTCATGTGTTCAAGGCCCACCTTGGGCATAGATATTACTTAGAAAATAAATAGATAAAATATTATAAATTAAAGATCCCATTCACAGTAGCAATAAGAACTATAAAATATTGACAAGAAAACGAAACAAGAAATGTACGAAATCCACGTAAAAAAAAATAGAACTTTTGCAAACATATAAAACAACCCAATTAAATTGGAGACATATGTTCCTGAATGGGAAGACTCAGTATTTATTATAAAGCAAAGCAATTCCAATCCAATCCCCTAAGAATTAAAAAAAAAAAAAACAACAAACAACTTGATTAGCTTATTCTAAAAATTATACAGAAGAAAAAATGTATAAACATTATTAGCTTTGGGATACCTGGCTGACTCAGTCATAGAGCATGCCTCTCGATCTGAGGGTGGTGACCTCAAGCCCCACGTTGGGTGAGGAGTTTACTGAAAAAACAATGACAAACAACCCAAAGAACATTATTAGCTCTTAAAAAGAATAGCAATAGGAAAGACAATTTACCCTACTAGAACTCAAAACGTACTAAACACTAGAATAAAACAGTAAGATATTAATTAGTCTTAGACTAAATAAATAGATCAAGGAAAAGAATAGTTTACGAGGAAAAAAATTTTTTTTAAAGAGTTTATTTATTTATTTGACACAGAGAGAGAGAGATCAGATCACAAGTAGGCAGAGAGGCAGGTAGAGAGAGAGGAGGAAGCAGGCTCCCTGCCGAGCAGGGAGCCCAATGCGGGGCTCAATCCCAGGACCCTGAGACCATGACCCGAGCCGAAGGCAGAGGCTTTAACCCACTGAGCCACCCAGGTGCCCTTGTTTTTTTTTTTTTTTTTAAGGAGGAAAATTCTAAAGCAAATTTCTACACTCCTACAGGATTCCTCGGAGATTCTCCAACAGGATTAAGCTTCAACTGTCTGCAGTAGTGATTCATTTTTACTGGGTTTCTTCTCTTTTCCTTATCACTTTTTTTACTCCTTTGCCTCCTTACTAAAATACCTATTGTGATATGGTGTTTTATAATGGGAAATATATATTTGGTAATCATCCTTATTCCTGGCACAAAATCCTAAGTCCTTGGACTTTCCAAAGTGGTAAGGGAGATAAAGGTGTCATTTGCTATTCATAACAAAGCCCCTTTTAACCACACTTGAGTTTATGTTAATTAGGTGATTTTTGGAAAGCTTCTAGATGACCACAGGTAGGGGCTAGTTGCCAGAGAAGCCAACCATGTGACCAGAAGATTAGAACTTTCAGCCTCATGTCAACCTCTGGGGAGGGGCCAGGGACTGGAAGTTGACTTAATCACCAATGGCATATGATTTAATCAATCATGCATAGGAAATGAAGCCTCCATGAAATCCCTAAAGGACCAGGTTCAGAGAGTTTCCGGGTTGGTAAACACATGGAAATGCTGGGACAGTGGTATGCTTTGAAAGGGCATGGAAGTTCCACACCCTTTCCCCCCATACCTTGCCCTGTGCATCTCTTACATCTGCCTGCTCCTGAGGTGTATCCTTTGTAATGAACTGGTAACGTAGTAAAAACACTGTTTTCTTGAGTTCTGTGAGCCCTTCTAGCAGATTATCATACCTGGTGAGGGGATTACGGGAACCTTTGATATATACCAAGTCAGTCTGTCAGAAGCCTCGGTGAACTTGGAATTAGCATCTGAAATAGGGCAGCAATATTTTGAGATCAAGCCCTTAACTTGTGGGATCTGATGCTGTCTCCAAGCAATGTCAGAATTGAATTGAATTGTAGGATACCCACCCGGTGTCTACAGAGAGTTGGAGAATTGCTTAGCATGGGAAAATCATCCCCACACTTTTGAGTACAAAAATATTCAGTGAGCAGTGAGTAGAAGAGGGAAACAGGAATTTTCACATTATACCAAACTGTCAAGTCATTTTCTCAGAGTTGGCTTTTGGAGGAACTCAAAGATAGAGATGCTTGAGTTTTTATTCTGTATTGCTTTTGTATATTAATTTTTCACAATGACAACATATTCATGCAGGACTTATGTCATTCAAAAAATATAATACAAGTATTAGCTTGCCAAATTACACATATGAATTTGAAATGTTGTTTTAGGGCTTTATGTTTTGTTTTACTAAGGGAAGACCTTGTAAATGGTAACCAATGTCTTCAATACCCATCTAAATCTCTCAAAATTTAGCGCTAGCATCCTACAAATATTTCCAGCCCATTCTGCTCTTGTGCTTTCACATTTAGATACTGAAACATAGAATCATAGAAAAAGATTTCTGAGATGGAATTTTATAGATCAATAAATCTATAAAAGTCTGCCAATTATAAATCTGCCATCCCTTATGAAAAAACATTAATGGAATTTATCTAACTTTCATCTTAAAATGTTTAAAGTCTCATGTGCTATAATACTATAACTAAAGGACATTAAGAAACATTAACTCTTAAGAAGTTGTGAGTGTTAATCACTAAAAAGAATATGGGTAAGAGTGCAGAGCTGGCTATTTAATGCAGCAAATGACCAGAGCATAATTTCAACAACTGACTGAGTTCAGGAAATACTGTTTGTTTCTACTCTAAACTGAGAACTGTTTTTCAAGTAAGAAGCAGGAAGTTGAGTGCCTAGTCTAAAAGGTAACATAAGCTTAGGAACAGAAAGAGGGTGGTCTAAAAGGGATAGGACACCATGCAGAAAAGCTGGAGTTAAAAATGAAACTGGCTGAGGTATTGCATGGTCAGTCTATTCTTTGAGAGACTAGTATACTCCATCTGCTTGACTAAACCACACAAATCACAGTGGGTCAGCAAATGGATAACTTTCAGCACAGCTGATGCTGATGGGAAAGCAGAAAAGGGATATTGATTGAACGACATAAAAATAACCATAGAATGGTGGAACTATGAGTAGCAGAGGAAAGGTTTTCAGTAAACACTCATGTCAGAAACTGATTACTCATCAAACTTCATAGAACCTCATAAAACTATCACAGTAACAACAACAAAAAAAGAAGGTGCCTAAAAGGGGCTGCAGCAGGCATCCTTCTGAAGAATTATTCAGACTAGATCTGTTCAGTAGTAAAAAGGAATAAATGTAGCCATAACACTGGATAACCATAAAGACATGTCATAACCAGTGTCTTCATATCCTTCCAAATCTTACTGGGGTGGAAGCAGTAATTAAGGCCAGAGCTACATAGTAGGCTAGAACTATGTATGATTCCATTATTAATGTGAGCTCCATTACTCTCAATTATATCTTTATAACATCCCAAATCAAAATTGCCCCTTTGATTATTAATGGTAGGTAGATGACACACCAGGAATCAACAGACATTTAGTAGTCAAGATTCTAGTGCTCGGGACACTAGATACCTATACTCGGTGAGTAGCATAATATATTAAAAGTTTCCTAAACTGGGAATTTAGAGCATGTGCTAAAAGAAAACAAAAGTTTGGAACAGTGAGAAAGGACTCTGAATCCATCTGTTCAATTTAACAGTGTCACATGTACTTGAGTTCAGAATAATAAGTTAAGGAGACTTCATCAAAAAAGCAGAATTAATCTTTCTGCTGATATACATCCTTAAAATAATTTGAATTTATGTCATTTGAAAAAGGCATGAAAGATTAGTATAACGCGTTCTGTCACCTTTCAAGAGAATTCTCGAAGGAGCATTCAGTTAGCAACTTCAGGTCAGAGCAAGATAACATGAAGCCCAAAAGAAAGATCTTTGGAACCTAGCGAGTTTCATAATGATCTATTCCTGCATAACAAACTAAATGGCTCGAAATGACAACCATTTTATTTGCTCATAGTTCTGTGGGTCAGAAATTTGAGGTGGGTTCAGTCAGGTGGTTTTTCTGCTGATCTCACTCGTTCTGCAGATGGTCACTCACTGCATTATGAGGCCATTAGGAATGCATGATCAAAGTGGGCCTCACTCAAAAGTCAGGTAGTTGATGATGCTTTGGCTGGGCCACCGTATCCCTGTGGTTTCTTATTCTTGAGAAGACCGGCTGGGGCTTTTTTACATAGATGGCAGTGTCTCAAGAGGACAAGAGCAGAAGCTCTAGAAGCCTACACTCACAAGCCTGACAGTGTGTTACTTCAACTGCATTCTATTGATAAAGCACATCACAAGGCCAGTCAGATTCAAGGTTGTGGAGAAAGGATTTTATCTCTTGATGAGAGAAGTAGTGAAATCACTGTTGTAAAGAAACATTTGTACACAGATGGGAGGAATCATTGCAAATGTCTTTATAAACAACTACTATAGCTAGATAAATGCCTTTCTCCTTTAGGAGCTGGAACAGAAGCTGAAAAGGCCACAAGAGGCCACCAACTATACTTATAATGGGACCTTAGAAGCAGACTGGACCACTGAGTATCTAATAGTAAAAGAGTTAGGGGAAACATTAAGACAAACTGAAGCTCTTTTTATTTACCAAAATACTGGCAATCTTTAAATAGTCTAGGACATCCATATTTAACAATCAGATCATTTCCCAAATATTTACTTTGTTTATCTAAAATGCTTTTCTGCCAGATCTTCAAATGGCTGACCTAGTCACATTATTTGAGAATAAGCTCAAATTTGCCTCTGCATGCAACCACCTAATTAAAGTTAACCTCCCCCATTTCACCTTTATATTTTCTCCATAGCAATGTCATGATCTGAAATTACTTTAATATCTGCTTATTTATGATCTGTTTCCCACACTAGAATGTAAGCTCCATGAGATTTGAGATTCTTTTCATTAGTTTAGCATAGTAATATCAGCAACTGATGAGTAGTGCTTAAAAAGATAGCAAGGTAAGGACAAGATTTTGATAATTATTTCTCCACTAATATCCCGAATTTGGCCCTAGTCTTAATCTCTGCTATAAAGCACAAAGTAGATAACACCATCTCATCATCCCTGGTCTCAGATTTTACTAAGCTTTTTCTTACAAGTATGGCTGCTTGGAACTTCCCATTTATTTTACAGATTCTAGTCTTTGGAATGCATCTAATTAACCTCAATTTCCTTCATTCATAAACATGAGAAAATACTCACCTTGCTTATTATGTAAATTAAATGAGGTTCCATTTGTAAAGTGCAAAATACAGTACCTGGTACAGAACAAGTACTCAAAAAACAGTAGTTACTATTATTATTATCCATAGTTCACTTGTGAATAATGGCCTGCACACATCTCCAGCCCAATCAATATTCTATTCATTTTTTTTTGTCTTAAGTTACCAATTTCAGTCTTCTATTTCTGAAGGATTCTCTAATTCCTTAGAAGGTCCTAGAAAAAGTCTGATCATCGATTTTACAATTTTATAATGTCCAAAAAGAAATATAACACCAAATCAGAATGACACATAGAGTATAGGCTAAGATGTTCTTTTACATGTGGCCACTGATGTCCTTCTACCTGTGGCCATTGATGTTCTTCCCTGCCTAGCTAGCAGTATTTCCAGTTTTCTTCATCTTCTGGTATTCTAGCCATCCCTGTCCCCCTTCTCTACAAAACCCAGGGTCTCCTTCCCCTCGGCGTTATGTTGTTTATCCAGGTGATGATGTCCCTGGTTTTTCTATTCCTTACAATGCCATATTACAATAGTAAGTTACTGCTGTTAGTAATGACTTTTTAAAGGCTATCCAGGCCCTGGACATTTTATTATCTTACTGTTATTAATGCTATTGTAAGAATTTCTAGTCACATTTTGTAGTCACAGCTTGAAATCCTTTTCATTAAGCTACAATTGCATTAATGTTAACAGCTGAACCATTCTGAATCTGAAAAGCCTGCTGTGTTTATCCTAGGAGGGTGTTTTCCTTAGAAATAAGAATATTGGTTTGCTCAAATCACAGGCTCCTTCTCAACCTCCTGTTAAAATACTTCCTGCTTATTCTTCTTGATATGTTAGGTACTATCCCACTGGTGAGGACAGCATGTGATTATATTTTTGTCACCTTCCTCACCATTGCCTGGTCCCTTCAAAACCCCTATAGCATTAGCTTGAACTCATTGAGCCAATTCACTGCTTCCATGTCTAATAAGAAATATTTTTCTTTACATTTCTCAACTGTTCTGAAACAGTCCCTTTTTCTTCTTTATTCTTCCCTGTAAGGGAGCAATTAATGAACAATTAGGTTCAGTTATGGCACTTAGCTGACGTCAACAGCTAGTGGTGGGTCTAATGTCATAAACCCAGTCTTCTTGATTCTCCACACCAAGCTCAACCAATCACCCTCAGGAAAAGAGATGGGACCTTGTTGGCTATTTCAGAGGAAAGTTCCACCAAATTAAGAAAAATGAGGTCTAGGGCGCCTGGGTGGCTCAGTGGGTTAAAGCCTCTGCCTTCGGTTCAGGTCATGATCTCAGGGTCCTGGGATCGAGCCCCGCATTGGGCTCCCTGCTCAGCGGGGAACCTGCTTCCTCCTCTCTCTCTGCCTGCCTTTCAGCCTACTTGTGATCTCTCTCCCTCTGTGAAATAAATAAATAAAATCTTTAAAAAAAAAAAAGAAAGAGGGCGCCTGAGTGGCTCAGTGGGTTAAAGCCTCTGCTTTCGGCTCAGGTCATGATCTCAGGGTCCTGGGATCGAGGCCCACATCGGGCTCTCTGCTCAGCAGGGAGCCTGCTTCCCCCTCTCTGTCTGCCTGCCTCTCTGCCTCCTTGTAAACTCTCTCCTCTGTGTCAAATAAATAAATAAAATCTTTAAAAAAAAAAAAAAAAAAGAAAG
>LNAC01000002.1:12915169-12968753 GCA_002007465.1 Ailurus styani | reverse complement strand
AAAAAAAGAAAAATGAGGTCTAGCTGTTTAAAGTAAATTTTTATTTTTTTTTTCTTGGTGAAAAAATCTGATGTAGGGATTTTTAGGTATATGTAATGATGATTGCACCATGATAATCAGTAGGAGATCCCTATCAATGATACCACAATTTAAATTAAAACACTGAAGAAAATATGTGACTTTGGTGCCTTAATGAAAAACATGCTGCTTTGAAAACTTGGCATGTTTTATAGAATATAAGAGTTATACAAAAGTGGGGCATCTGGGTGGATCACTCAGTTAAACACCCAAGTCTTGATTTCGATTTAGGTCACTTCAGGGTTTTGAGATCCAGCCCCAGGTCCCGCCACAGATGACAAGCCCCAAGACTTAAGCCCTGAGGAGCCCCACAGCCAGGACCCGCCCTAGGGGTGGAGCCTGCTTAAGATTCTCTCTCTCTCTCCCTTCCTTATCCTCAAAAAAAAAAAAAGTTGGGCGCCTGGGTGGCTCAGTGGGTTAAAGCCGCTGCCTTCGGCTCAGGTCATGATCCCAGGGTCCTGGGATCGAGGCCCGCATCGGGCTCTCTGCTCGGCAGGGAGCCTGCTTCCTCCTCTCTCCTCTCTCTCTGCTTGCCTCTCTGCCTACTTGTGATCTTTCTCTCTGTATCAAATAAAAAAATAAAATCTTAAAAAAAAAAAAAAGTTACACGGAGTTTTTAAAACTCAGGAGTATATTGGGGTGCTGGGTGGCCCAGTCACTTAAGTGTCTGCCTGATTGATCCCCACCTCTGGCTCCCTGTTCAGGGGGGAGTCTGCTTCTCCCTCTGCCCCTCCCCCTGTGAGCTTTCTCTCTCAAATAAATAAAATCTTAAAAAATAAAATAAAATAAAACTCAGGAGTATGAAAAGCTATGTGACCTGCCTCTGACTGTAATTCTTTTTGGTACAATACAGGAGTGAGGGGCAGCATCTAAGTTTCTTTTTAGTTCCAAAAAAGAATTATTTTGCCTAATAGCCTTATCTTTTGCAAAGAAAAACAACATTTTTAATGATAAGTTCTGAAAAAGAAAAAAAATGAAATTGGCTAGAGACTTATGTAAGGGATGCAAAAAGATTTCTTAAAAAGGTCCATTTGTTCAGTTGAGCATTTTATTGGCTTTGCATAGGCCAACATGTATCTCAATTTGACTCTGGCAGTAGGAGACATAGAGAGCTAAATGGCTCTCCATTTAAGAGTGGGAGGAACTGAGGTTTTCTTCTCCAGAATAGAGGACAGAAAAGAAGAGTAAGAAAAGTACAGAAGGCTGACATCAAGTTGAGTTGTTTTCTGTTACTGTGATACAAGAATCCCTGCATGTTACCACCTTCAGCAAAGTCATCTCTACGTATCTCTGCCTCTGTGAATGTTACAATCCCAGGGGCTACTGGGATGAAGACCAAAATCAACAACTGGGTTAACATGATAGGAAACAGGCAACGTGAACAGAAAGTTATGTGATCTATAAACTAGACTAAATGGAAATTGGAGCTTCAAGCCAGAATTTATTGAGATCACAAGATTTCAGAGAATACGGATATATCTTGAGGAAACTTTTGAACAGCTACAATTCACAGGATGATGATGGAAGGCAGTTTCATCCATGTCTTAGGTGGCCCAAGAGAACAAAGATGATATCTGAGTTAACACAAGTTATGCTTGACGATTTCATTAAAGAAAAAACATTAAGCATTGCTTATCATCTGAATTATTCTTTTTTTTTTAAAGATTTTTATTTATTCATTTGACACAGAGAGAGAGAGAGAGAGCCTTGATCCCAGGACCCTGGGATCATGACCTGAGCCGAAGGCAGCGGCTTTAACCCACTGAGCCACCCAGGCACCCCATCTGAATTATTCTTAATTGAGTTCTAAAAATAAGATCCACACACATAAGAAAATGTCAGTATAGCATTAATCCACCTTCTTCCCATCTGAATTATTCTTAATTGAGTTCTAAAAATAAGATCCACACACATAAGAAAATGTCAGTATAGCATTAATCCACCTTCTTTATCTTTTTATCCTTGAAGTTAGATAGCTGTTGGAAGACATTTAAAGAAAGTATGCCCCAGAAAACTTCAAAATCTTAAGCATTTAGGCATATGAATGGATAATTTTATCAGTTACATTGGAAACCTCACCATGCCCTGGAAATCCTCTTATGGCAAGTTTATATTGTGCTTGGCAAGTTTATATTTCCAATCCTTACAATTGTTTCCAAATCTTGACTGCTCTTTTCAAGCCCTCTTCTTGGTTCCCTACTATTCACACTCATGTTTTGCAAATGATTTAATTTCCTGATTAATAAACTGGAAGCCAACAGATATTATCTCCCTGAACTTTTGCCCACCCCTGCATATATACTTGTATTTACAAAGATCTAACTTAATCTCAGAGGAACCCTCTCACCTATTCCAGACCTTGATGCCTTTTCTTTTTCTTTTTTTTTTTTTAAAGATTTTATTTATTTATTTGACACAGAGAGAGAGATTACAAGTAGGCAGAGAGGCAGGCAGAGAGAGAGAGACAAGGAGAGGAGGAAGCAGGCTCCCTGCTGAGCAGAGAGCCCGATGCGGGCCTCGATCCCAGGACGCTGAGATCATGACCTGAGCCGAAAGCAGAGGCTTTAACCCACTGAGCCACCCAGGCGCCCGATGCCTTTTCTTTTTTTACTACATACAAACTTTTGTTCCCTACTAGCAACGTGTTCTCAGACTGCAATCAATTTCTCTTATACTAAAAATAAATTCCTTTAACTCATATTCTCTCAGATTCACCCATTATCTATTTTCCCTTCTCATGAGGACTTCAGGTAAGTATAGTCTTTATTTTCTCACAGCGTACTTATATTCAATCCAACAAATATTATCTTTAGCAACTACTATGTCTCCGGCACTGTGCTATGTACAACAATCACAAAACTGTTCTCCCCTCACTATTCCACTGAAACTATACTAGGAGATTACTATAGACCTCCTAATTGCCAAATCCAAGGGGTATGTTTCTTGACCTCTTTGAAACATCTGATAATTTTGTTCATTCTTACCTTCTTGAAATTCTTGTAGACTGTGACAACTCATTCTCCTCCTGTACTTCTTTGACAGTTTCTTTTTAATATATTCTTAGTGGAAAAACCTACAGAGAAAGGTAAAGTGAAAATTACTATGGGGAAAATTATTCTGCCAAATTTTCCCTTAGCAAAAAGTGTAGGACCCCAACCTATGTGCAGTCTGTTAGGGACACAAACTTAGATTCAGCTTTGACCACACAGACAGCTTACATCAACCTGAGCTGAAGGCAAATGCTAACTGACTGAGCCACCCAGGCACCTCTGATCCCAAATTCTTTCAAGCAAATGGAAGAGAAGGAAAACTCAAGATGTTATATAGAGGGAAAAAAAATCACTTGTCAGAGGGGATGATTGGCTTACATCATTTGGAGAACCAAGACTCAGAAGTTATTATGGTCCTACTCTATCTCGACTTACCCGTCCAAATGCTAATAAGCAATATGTGTAGGGAATAATTTTTGAGATAATTGAT
Source organism: Ailurus styani (assembly GCA_002007465.1). Classification (NCBI taxonomy): domain Eukaryota; kingdom Metazoa; phylum Chordata; class Mammalia; order Carnivora; family Ailuridae; genus Ailurus; species Ailurus styani. The sequence continues at coordinate 12,965,195 of LNAC01000002.1, read as the reverse complement.
TAGCCCTTTTAATGTTAGAATATTATACATCCCAGATGATCATTTAAAAAATAATCCAAGAAGTTCATATACATTTAGTAAACAAAACCATGTTTTATTTGTAACTAGAAGCTACTATATTTATTCTTCTGAAATATTAATCCTTTGAAAAGTTTATATTTTTGTCATAAATAATGTGTTTTCTTTAGCTACACAGGTCCTTGTTAGTAAAATCATTTTTTTTAATTTGTTAGCTGACTGAATTTTAGAAACTTCTAGGTAGTCCAGTTTTTTGGCATATAACTATTCATAGTAATATCTTATGAATCTTTGTATTTCTGTGGTATCAATTGTAACTCCTCTTTCATTTCAGATTTTATTTATTTGAGTCCTCTTTTTTTTTTTTTTTTTTGATGAATCTGGCTAAAGGTTTGTCAGTTTAATTTATTTTTTCAAAGAACTACCCCTGGATCTTTTCTATTATCTTTTTTCTCTATTTCATTTGTTTCTGCTCTGATCCTTGTTATTTCCTTCTAGTATCTTTGGGCTTTATTTTTTCTTCTTTTTCTAGCTCTTTGTGGTGTGAATAAGTTGTTTATTTGAAACTTTCCTGATCCTTGAGATAGGCATTGCTATGAACTTCCTTCTTAGAACTACTTTTACTGCATCCTATAAACTTTGGTATGTTACCTTTACATTTTTGTTCATCTCAAGGTCTTTTTTGATTTTTCTGTTGATTTCTTCTTTGACCTTTTAGTTGTCCCATAGCATGTTGTTTAATCTCCACATATTTGTGAATTTTTCAGTTTTCTTTGTGTAATTAATTTCTAGATTCATACCATTGTGGTCAGAAAAGATGCTTGATATTATTTCAATCCTTTTAAAGTTATAAGACTTATTTTGTGGTCTAACATTTGATCTATCTTGGAAAATGTTCCAGTGCACTTGAAAAAAAAATGTGTGTTCTGCTTTTGGGTAGAATGTCCCATAATTGTCTGTTAAGTTCATCTGGTCTAATATGTTGTTTAAGGTTGATTTCCTTAATTTTAATTTAAATTTTTAATTTTGTCTCTGGATAATCTATATATTGATGCAAGTAGGGTATTAAAGTCCCCTACTATTATTGGGCACCTGGGTGGCTCAGTGGGTTAAGGCCGCTGCCTTCGGCTCAGGTCATGATCCCAGGGTCCTGGGATCGAGGCCCGCATCAGGCTCTCTGCTCCGCAGGGAGCCTGCCTCCTCCTCTGTCTCTGCCTGCCTCTCCGCCTACTTGTAATCTCTCTCTCTGTGTCAAATGAATAAATAAAATTAAAAAAATAAATAAATAAAAAATAAAGTCCCCTACTATTATTATAGCACCGTTTATTTCTCCCTTTAGGTTTGTTAATATTTGCTTTATATATTTAGGTTATTTTATGTTGGATACATGAATATTTATAACTTTTATATCTTCTTGTTGGATTCAATCCTCTATCATTATATAATGCCCTTCTTTGTCTCTTATTACAGTCTTTGTTTTAAAGTCTATCTTATCTAATATAAGCGTAGCTACTCAGCTTTCTTTTGGTTTCTATTTGCATGAAATATCTTTTTCCACCCCTTTACTTTCAGTCTGTTTGTGTCTTTATATTTTAGTGTGTCCTTGTAGGCTGTGTATAAATGGGTATTATTTTTTTAATCCATTCAGCCACTCTGTGTATTTTGATAGGAGAATTTAGTCCATTTACATTTACAGTTATTGTCAATAAACATGTGCTTATTGCCATTATGTCAATTGTTTTTGTAGCCGTTTTTGTAGTTCCTCTCTGTTCCTTTTTTCTCTTGCTTGCTTCCTTTGTAAATTGATGACCTTCTTTAGTGGTATGCTTATATTCCTTTCTCTTTATTTTTTGTGTATTTGCTAAGCTTTTTGCTTTGTGGTTACTAAGAGGTTACTATAACAACTTATAACAATCTATTTTGAGTTAATAACAATTTAAGTTTGAACCTATTCTAAAGCTCAACATTTTTATTCTCCACGCATACATACATGTTTTATATTTTTGATTTCACATTTTACATCTTTTTACTTTGTGTATCCCTTAACTAATTATTTTGATCATAGTTACTTTTATTACTTTTGTCTTGTAAACTTTAGACTGGCTTTATGAGTAATTAATCCCCTACCTTTACTATATGTTTACTTTTCCAGCAGGATTTCTTCTTTCATGTGTGTTCTTGTTACTAATTAGCACCTTTTCTCTTCAGCTTAAGGAAGTCCCTTTAATATTTCTTGTAAGACTAATACAGTGGTGATGAACTCCTTTAGCTTTTGTTTACCTGGAAAACAATTTATCTCTCCTTCAGTTCTGAATGATAACTTTTCTGGGTAGAGTTTTATTGGTTGTAAGTTTTCTTTTTTCTTTCCACACTTTCAATATATTGTGTCACACACCTGTGGCCTGCAAAGTTTGTGCTGAAAAATCTGCTGATAGTCTTATGGGGGTACCCTTATGCACAGAAAGTTGTTTTTCTCTTTCCGCCTTTAATATTCTTTCCTTGTCTTTAACTTTAGACACTTTAATTATATAGATGGTCTGACTTACAATGGTTCAACTTACATTGGCGTGAAAGCAATACATATTTCTACTAAATACAATACACGTGTACAATGTCGTGAATCTGTACTTCAAATTTTGAATTTTGATCTTTTCCCAGGCTAATGATATGCAATACGATACTCTCTCATGATGTTGGGTAGTGACAGTGAACTGTAGCTCCCAGTCAGCCATGTGATTGCAAGGATAAAAAAATTGACACACTTACAACCATTCTGTACCCATGCAACCATTCTGTTTTTCATTTTCAGTACAGTATTAAATAAGTTACATGAGATATTCAACATTTTATTATAAAATAGGTTTTGTGTTAGATGATTTTTCCCAACTGTAGACTACAGTAAGTGTTCTGAGCACATAAGTTAGGCTAGGTTAAACTATGATGTTTAGTAGGTTGGATATATTATATGTATTTTTGACTTATAATATTTTTAATTTATAATGGGTTTATTGGGATATAACCCTATCATAAGTTGAGGAAGATCTGTAATGTGTCTTAGTGTGGGTCCTTGAGTTCATTGTTGTTTTTTGTTTTTTTGTTTTAGAGAGAGTGAGCACACGTGCACGAGTGGGCAGGGAGTTGGGTAGGAGGGGCAGAGGGAGAGGGAGAATTTTAGGCAAGCTCCCCGCCTAGAACAGAGCCTGACATAGGACTCAATCTCATGCCCCTGAGATCATGACTTGGACCAAAATCAAGAGTTGGATGCTTAACATACTGAGATACTCAGTCTGAGACTCTTGCTCCTTCTCTCCCTCTTTCTGGAAGCCCTATATTGCAACTGTTAGTCTGTTCAATGTTGTCACATGTCCCATGTTCAATGAACTATCTTCATTTTATCATTTTTTTTTTTACTTTTTGCTGCTCTGAGTTCCATTGCTCTGTGTTCAAGTTGACTGATCCTTTATTCTGCTTCACTTAGTCTGATTTTGAACCCCTCTAGTGTATTTTTTTAGTTCAGTTATTGTGTTCTTTAGCTCTGTGACTTTTATTTGCTACTTTCTTATATTTTTCATCTTTTTGTTGAAGTTCTCATTGTGTTCATCCATTCTTCTCCCCAACTCAGCAAGCAGCTTTATGACCATTACTTTTAACTGTTTATCAGATAAATTACTATAATCTTTCCAAAGACCTCAGTGTGCAGGCACAATCTTTATGCTCACCCTCTGTCATGCTCTAGAGTGTCAGTCTCTTTTTAGGGAACTTTACAAGCATCTGGTGCCTGGTTTTTGCAACTGATGCCCAAGAGATGCCTCTTTGATTGCCTGGTTTTGGTGAACAGAGGTGTTTGCACCCTTGGGTTGCACAGGATTGTAGCAATAGACAGTTCTTGACAGATTACCACTTCAAAGCATGGCACAGACAGCAGACTGAGGCACACTTCCCAGTCTTCCTGTGAAGGATGCCACTTTGCTTGTCCTGGATTTTTGAACTGAGGAGAGGTTTCAGGTCTGGCACACATTTAGTGGCCTACATAGCTATGCTCAAGGAATGTAGGCTGTAGATGCCATCTTTGTACTTTTCCTCTGCTTTCCTCCAGCTTGCCAGTATCTCCCAGAAACAAGTTTATACACTCATCTGAAGCCCTGAATTTTGTGGTTGCCACCCAAAGGATACTTCCAGATCACCTGACTCTGGTGGTCAGTCGGACTTATACTTGTGGCCCCTTGGGACTGTATATATTTACATAGTTTTAAGAGCTTCCAGTCAGTCTAAATGTAGGTGCTGAGGTCCTTTCCTTAGTACACTGCCAGTTCTTAGAACATTCTCAACTACTGGGAGCTATTAAAAATATAATAGGATACTTGGACAAGCACAGAAGTTTGAGAGGTGACCAAGAGCTGGGGCAGGGCTGGAACAAAAAATTTCATCTCCTACACAAGGCCACTTCTTCAAGACTAGAAGGGGTTATTGCATTTACTGTACAGAAACCAACACTGAGAGGCAAGCTAAAGGAAGAAACAAAGGAACATGTTCCAAATGACTATTTTTGTTTCCTAGAAAGAAGATATTTATTTTATTTTCAGTATATAAACTGTATATTTTATGGTTTAGTGTTTTGTTTCCATTTTGAGTTATTCCTTATAATCTCTACACTCAACTTGGTACCTTCTTATATGAATTCAAACTTATGTGTGAGCTCAAACTCACAACCCCATGATCAAGAGCTGTGTGCTCTACTAAGCCAGCCAGTAACTCCAACTGAGTTAGTTATTCCTTGGAGGAAAAGGACCATAATATTTTCTGGGATTATATGTTAAAAGTCATAATCCAGTCAGAGCCACAGCATGGTAAAAAGGCCCAGCTGGAAAAATCTATACCATTCACTCAGTTAATACCATCCCACTCAATCCCACTTCTGGAATTATGTAGATTGATAAATTCAGGCCATGTCCAGGGTTATCATCAAATTGTGTGTCTGAACTTTTTTTATAATTAGATTAAGGTTGTACATTTTTAGCAGAAATGCCACAGAAGCGGTATAAATGTGGAGAGTGATATTTAAAATCAAAACCTGGGGTAGATGTGCTCACTGCTAGTAGCACACTTTGCTTTCAAACACACACAATGGAGAAGATTACTAGAATGAGTTCTGTGTACTTTGTGGCTTTTTGCCCGAGGGAAATTCCCAGTCTGTGGAACATGGGAGAGCTAGAATTCAAGTAGAAAGCTGTAGTCTTAGTGGTACAGAATCATAAGACAAAGTGTAGAGTTGACACAATGGCTGAAAGTAAAGGGAGAACCCTGAGAATAAGGGAGTCTGAAAATCTGCATAAATATTCTATCCAATGTGGAGAAAGGGGAACCCTGTTACAGTGTTGGTGGGAATGCAAATTGGTGCAGCCACTTTGGAAAACAGTGTGGAGATTCCTCAAAAAATTAAAAATAGAGCTACCCTATGAACCAGCAATTACATTATTGGGTCTTTACCTCAAAGATACAGATGTGGTGAAAAGAAGGGTCATATGTACCCCAATGTTCACAGCAGCAATGTCCACAATAATCACTGTGGAAAGAGCCAAAATGCCCTTCAACAGATGAGTGGATAAAAAAGATGTGGTCCATATGTACAATGGAATATTACTCAGCCATCAGAAAGGATGAATACCCAACTTTTGCATCAACATGGATGGGAATGGAGGAGATTATGCTGAGTGAAATAAGTTAAGCAGAGAAAGTCAATTACAATATGGTTTCACTTACTTGTGAAACATAAGGAATAACATGGAGGACATTAGGAGAAGGAAATGAAAAATAAATTGGGCCAAATTGGAGGGGGAGATGAATCATGAGAGAGTATGGACTCTGAGAAACAAGCTGAGGGTTTTAGAGGGGAGCGAGGTAGGGGGATGGGTGAGCCTGGTAGTGGGTATTAAGGAGAGCATGTATTGCATGGAGTACTAAGTGTTGTACATAAACAATGAATCTTGGAACACTGCATCAAAAACTAATGATGTATTTTATGGTGACTAACATAATACAATTTAAAAAAAAGTATTCCATCCATGACTTTGGATGATCCCAGAAGTACATTCATGTAATGGGAAACTCAAAATCACCCAGTAGAAAGCAATGGCAGAAAGGGTGAGCATATTTAGCACATTTCAGTCACTGTCCATCCAAGGGAGACAAGAGTTCTGAGTTTTTATCCAGTCAAGTCAACTTCTGCCAAAAAAACTAACATTTTTCAAAGACAATATTCAGTATCTCTACAATGTCCAGTACACAATAAAAAATGAACATGAAAAGAAACAGAAAAATATGGCCTATAAACATATTGAAAAAATAATCAATAGAAACCAAGCCTAACTGGACTAAATGTTGGAATTAGTAGCAAGAATTTAAAAACAGCTATTAAAATTTAGTCATGATTAATTAACTAAAGGGCAGAGTAAGTAGAGAGATGAAAATTATTTTTAGAAAAAGATCCAAATGTAAATTTCTGACCTAGGAATGAATATAATATTTAAGATAAAAAAATTCATTGACTAGGATATACAGCAAATTGGAAATGGCATAAGATAATTAAATGACATTTTAAAGTTCTGAAATAAAATTTTAACCCATATTTCTATTCTAATAACAGAGTACCCTCCAGGGTCCCTGGGTGGCTCAGTGGGTTGAAGCTTCTGCCTTTGGCTCAGGTCATGATCTCAGGGTCCTGGGATCGAGCCCCACATCGGGCTCTCTGCTCAGCGGGGAGCCTGCTTCCTCCTCTCTCTCTCTGCCTGCCTCTCTGCCTATTTGTGATCTCTCTCTCTCTCTCTCTGTCAAATAAATAAATAAATAATTTTAAAATTAAAAAAAACAAAAACAAAAACAGAGTACCCTCCAAAAATGAAGACCAAAAAAAGACAATTTCAAGTAAAACTGAGAGACAAAAATACAAGTGAAATGAAGGAGTCAGTTAACTGAAATTTCAATAGAAATTACTCAATCTAAACAATAGAAAGGGGGGAAAATGAAGAAAATAAGTAGACTTTTAGTAGAACTGTGAGAAAATATCAAGTGATCTAACATACATATAATTGCAGTCATGGAAGGGGAAGGAAGAGAGTGAATAGAGGCAGAAAACATATGAAGACAGGTGAAAATTTCCCAAGAAAATATGAAGTACATCATGCTATCAGGTAGGATAAATACAAAGAAAACCCCAAGTAGGTACATCATACCCAATTGCTGAAAAACAGAATTAAAGAGAATATCTTAAAGCATACAAATAAAAAGACGTGGAACATACAGCAGAACAATGATACAAGTGATAGATAATTTTTCATAACAAACTACGGCAGGATAAAAAAGTCAATGTACAGAAATCTGTTGTATACTTATACACTAATAATGAAGCAGCTGAAAGTGAAATTGAGAAAAAATTCCATTTACATTTGCACTAAATACAATACAATATCTAGGAATAAACTTAACCAAAGAGTTTAAAGACATGTACTCTGAAAACTATAAAACACTGATGAAAGAAATTCAAGACAATACACAGAAATGGAAAGACAGTCATGCTCATGAGTTGGAAGAACAAATATTATTAAAATGTCTATGCTACCCAAAGCAATCTACTGATTTAATACAATCCTTATCAAAATACCAACAGTATTTTTCACAGAACTAAAACAAACAATCCTAAAATCTGTATGGAACCACAAAAGACCTTGAATAGCCAAAGCACTCTTGAAAAAGAAAAACAAAACTAGAGGTATCACAATTCAGATTTCAAGCTATATTACTAAGCAGTAGTAATTAAAATAGTATAGTACTGGCATTAAAATAGACACATGAATCAATAGAATAGATTAGAAAACCCAGAACTAAACCCACAATTACATGGTCGATTAATCTTTGACAAAAGAGGAATGAATATACAATGGGAAAAAGACAGTCTTTTCAACAGTGTTGAGAAAATTGGACAGCTAAATGGAAAAGAATGAAACTGGACCACTTTCTTTCACCATACACAAAAACAAACTCAAAATGGATTAAAGACTAAATGTGAGATGTGAAACCATAAAAGTCCGTGAGGAGAACATAGGCAGTATCAGAAGATACTGACATTGGCCATAGCAACATTTTTCTAGATATGTCTCCTGAGGAAAGCAAAATAAAAGCAAAAACAAACTATTGGGACTACATCAAAATAAAAAGTTTCTACACAGCAGAGGAAACAACAAAGCTGAAAGGCAACCTACTGAATGGGAGAAGATATTTGCAAATGACATATCCAATAAAGGGTTAGTACCCAAAATACATAAGGTATCCAAATTATATAAAGAACTTATACAACTTAACACCCAAAAAATGAATAATCCAATTTAAAAAATGGGCAGAAGACATGGACAGACATTTCTCCAATGAAGACGGCCAACAGATGGCCAACAGATATTCATTCACTCATCAGGGAAATGCAAATCAAAACTACAATGATACATCACCTCACACCTGTCAGGATGGCTAAAGCAAAAACACAAGAAACAGCAAGCGTTGGTGAGGATATGAAGAAAAAGGAACCCTCCTGCATTGTTAATGGGAATGCAAAGTGGTACAGCCACTGTGGAAGACAGTATGGAGTTTCCTTAAAAAAACTAAAAATAGATCTACTCTACAATCCAGTAATTATGCTACTGGGTATTTATTCCCAAATACAAAACACCAATTCAAAGGGATACATGTACCTCCATGTTTATTGCAGCAATTTTACAATAGCCAAACTGTAGGAGCAGCCCAAGTCTCCATAGATAGATGAATGGATAAAGATGTGACATAATATATATAAGATATATATTATTCAGCAATAAAAAAGAATAAAATCTTGCCATTTGCAACAACATGAATAGAGCTAGAGAGTATAATGCTAAGTGAAATAAGTCAGACAGAGAAAGACAAATACCATATGAATTTACTCATGTGGAATTCAAGGAACAAAAGAAATAAGCAAAGGGGAAAAAGAGAGAGAGAGAAATCAAGAAACAGATTTTAATTATAGAGAAAAAACTGACCGTTACCAGAGGGGAGGTGGGTAGGTGATGGGGATTAAAGAGTACACTTATGACAAAAAAATGAAATGAAATGAAATAAAATAAAATAAAATACAAAGAAACTATGGAACTAGAAGTTTCTTCCTCACTGAGTCCTATTTCTCAAGAACACATGTCATAATATCCCATAGTTACTCATTTGTTTTATCCCCCATACATACACAGTAGTCTCAGAATACCAATTCCAATACCAATTAATATTAGTACAGTTAAAAATGTTTGTGCTGTGCCAGTTTTCCCCACATTTTATAAGCCTATGATACATAACACAATATGTTATATAATATAGATTGTTGGGCTACAAAGGCTTTACATATTGGATCTTCTCTATCTGTCTTTAACTTGTCATTTTTTTCTAATTTTATTTCCCTTTTTAATTTCTTCTTCCTTTCCAAAATTTGCATCCTTCTTACTTCTTTTTCTATTAAAGAATTATTTGATATATTTATTAATGCTTATGTTACTTTTAACTTATCTTTATTTCTTTTTTTCATAATTGAGCTTTTATTGGTTGTTCTGAGGATCAGTACAGACATTTCAATTTGTACACAATTCTTAACGTACGTACCGAAAATCTAAAAAATCATGCAGTTGTGATCCTTTTCTAAAAGTTATTCCAGTAACCTTCCAGCTTAAAATTTGGAGGCAATTTTTCCTTAACAGTATATCAAGTACCAATAGCTTCAAACGCTGATACACCGTTACAGTGTTAAGTCTCGTTAATTCACAATTTAGTATCATATACACTACATACTCAAATTTTCAATCTTGCACAGCACATTAACAGAGTTACTAGGAAAACTGGACTACCACGACCAAGATGTTACAGAGTGCACAAGAATTCTGACAGGGAGAGCCAAGATCTAGGAGTGGTTTTCTTTAGGCAACAATTCTACCGAAACAACATGGGAATAGGAGTAATTTAAAATATTCAAGACATATTAAATGCACGACTGACTCCAAATTGCCATTTAGTATGCTTGGTATTATAGGATAGAAAAACTACCCATCTATGGAATGTTGATCTGACACCCAAGACAATCAAAGCCTCCCACATTCAATATCCCACTATTTTCTGGTTGTACCAAAAAATAAACAACCAGCAAATGATTTCACCTCTTAAAAAAAAGCATTTACACTTAAAAAATGGGATGAGGTGGGATTCCCTCCTTCTTAAAAATGTTTCTAGAGCTACTAAAAAACTTGCATTTACAAAATAGTTGATAAAAATATTCCTCTGGATTGTACAAGAAGGGAGACAGGGACCACTGATAAGACATGGTATGTGATATTAATCAGACTTGGCTTCTTTCTCCTGCTTCATCGGAGGCTGGCCTCTCTTCAGTTTTAGTTTCTCCGTTTTCTGCAGGTAAGTCTTCTTTTGTTTCTTGGTTAGCCACTTCAGCCTGTTTTCCCTTTGCTCCCCTTTTCCCCTTTGTTTGCACTTTTTTGTCTGAAGATTTATCCTTTCCCGCCGCCTTTTTGGGCTTCGCTTCCACTTTGGCGGGAGCAGGTTTAGCGGACAAGCGCTCCGACCTCCTCTTGGGCTCCTCCTTGGCCGAGCCCTCGGCCCAACTGACCTTCCTCTTGGGCATCGTGGCGGCGGGGCGGGCGCGTGCCGGGTGCCTGCGGGCCGCGGCGCGCCGAGAGCCTTCGCGAAGCTGGGCTGCCTGGCCGCTGCCGCTCCTCCCGCCGCCTGGGCTGCTGCGACCCGCCGCGGGGGCGGTGGGAGAACCCTAACTTATCTTTATTTCTAAAATTATATTTTCTTTTGTTTTTAATTTTGTCTTGAAAATGTCATCTCATTTCTGACTTTTTCTGATTCTGATTTATGTTGTTTTTCTTCATGCCTTGCATCATTTTCTTAATGCCTTTTAGCTTCTTTTGAAATAGAATATCACAGTACTGATCTGATTCTTATATGCATTTTCCATGATTCATTGTTTATAAGGAAATTATCTGTTCCTTATTCTTCTTTAGGTTACAGTAACTTTGTAAGGGATTTGACTGTGATTCTTCACTATTCAATTTTATATAAATTTAATTTTCTCAAACTATAAGAAGGAGAGTTGTTGCAGATAGCTTGTCTAACTACATAAAGCTCTTTCTTTCTTTCTTTCTTTCTTTCAAGATTTGTTTATTTTAGAGAGAGAGCACTGGGGACAGGGGGAGAATAGCAGAGGGAAAGTTAGAAAGAGATTCCCAAGCAGACTCCACACAGAGCATGGAGCCCAACACAGGGCTCCATCCCAAGACCCACAGATAATAAGCCCAGCCAAAACCAAGAGTCAGACACTTAACCAACTGCGCCACCCAGGTGCCCCTACATAAAGCTCTTTCTGTTGTTTTATCACATATTGTTTAAAAAATTAGAGGTTTACTTCTAAGATTTTCTGGCTCTCTCCCCCTCGTAGTCTTTTCTGGATCTTGCCCTTTTTAAGTCTCTATTGCCATTGTTTTCAAAACTCATGTTATGCTCAGAAGTTTCTCTTTTAGTGTGTGGCTCAGTATTGCAAGAAAACTTTGGTGAATTAATTTTGAGAATTGGAGATAGACTATTCCAGCAGTCCTAATATCATGCTTTATCATCTACTGGATTGGGCAAAATTCTTCCCAGTTGCATCTGCTGTTCTCAAATTGATCCACTGCAATTTCCAGAAATGCCTGTTGGCAATTCAGGTATGATGCTGTTCTTAGTTCTATCGCATGCCTTATTGCTGCCCTCAGCTTTCTTCTACCAAGGCAGTGATAACACATAGACCTGCAGATATTGGTGTTTGGGGGTTTGGGAGGACATCCCATCATTTAGTTCTGTTAAAAGTCTCCCCCAGATAGTTTTACTACCTAGTTGCTTGCTCTACTTTTGTGTAAGGATTTGAGAAAATTCTGCCACCTTCTTCCCTGAATTCCTGAAATTAGAATATTGAATATACTAATTAAGGTACTGAAAGTAGTTAAATTCACTCATCTCAGTGGAGATATCCTAACTAAATTGTTGCTGATAAAACTTTCCCTATAGTTTTTTTTTTTTTGGTAATTTCAAGTTCTTATTTAAATTCAACTTAGTTAACATATATGGTAAAATTGGTTTCAGGTGTAGAATTTAGTGATTCATCACTTACATATAATACCCAGTACTCATCACAAGTGTCCTCTTTAATACATATCACCCATTTAGCCCATCCTCCACCCACCTCCCTCCATCAGTTTTCCCTATAGTTCTTATTAATTAATGCCCCCAAAGCTATCTTGGTTCTCAATATCCTCTGAGAAATACTTTTTTTTTGATAGAGAGAGAGAGAGAGCATGCAAGTGGGGGAGGAGGGAAGGGCAGAGGGAGAAGGAAAGAGAATCTTAAGCAGATGCCTAGCATGGACACATGCCTAGCATGGAGCTTGACTTGGGGCTCAATTTCACAACCCTGAGATCATGACCTGAGCTGAAGTCAAGAGCTGGACACTTAACCAACTGAGCCACCCAGATGCCCCAGAAATACTTTTTTATGTAACTTAGCCAATGTTCATTTCTTTTGTTTGAAAACTACCCGAACTGCAATGAAAATGTAAAAGTCAATAGTGAAACCTTTTTTGCTTTGCTTTGTTTTTGGTGAGCTCTATGCCTAATTTGGGGCTTGAGCTCACTCCTGTGAGATCAAGAGTTGCACTCCCTACCCCCTGAGCCAGCCAGATGCCCCAAAGGTAAAACTTTTTTTAAAAGATTTTATTTATTTATTTATCTGAAAGAGAGAGAGTGTGTAGGGGTGGGGAGGAACAGAGGGAGAGGGACAAGCAGACTCCATGCTGAGTGCAGAGCCCAGTGTGGGGCTCGATCCCATGACCCTGAGATCCTGACCTGAGCCAAGATCAAGAGTTAGACAGTTAACTGACTGAACCACTGAGCCCAATAGTGAAACTTCTAATTTCAGGTCTGACATGTAAAGAAATTGAAAGATGTCTCTGCCATCCTTACGAGAAAAATTTAGACAAACTGAAAAGTCAGTGATTTCGCTTGGATCCAACTGAGAACTGATGCCTTATTGCAAACCAATACCCTGAAATCTGGAAAAGCAGGTTCTAGGGAGAAAGAGCAATCAAAATCTGCCTACATAAAGCAGAAACCACTGGAGACATAAACTGGTGGGAACACTTAAATGGCAATACTGATAAATTGCTGAAGGTTAAGTTTGGCCCAGTATGAGTGAAAAACCCCTAGGGACTGCAGTCTTGAGGGGCTACCACAATTTCATGGGTTATCTATTCAGGAATGCCACCAAGTGCTCATGGTAAGGATCCCACAAAAATTCATCCTTGGTTCTGGCAATGGGCAAGTGAGGGGTGGGGAAGGCAATAATTGCAAACCACACCCAGAGTCTTCTCCATAAAAAAGACCTACTCTCCAGGGAAAAATTTGTTGCCAAAGCACAATTTTACAAACTTATCCCAGGAGTGGAAAGGGAATTCCTCCTCTCTCCAGACCCCTTTTGCCTTCTGTCTTACATAAGGGAAAAAAACAAACAAAAACCTTACTTAATAGGGGAAGGCTTTAAGGAAATAGACTGAGAACATTACAGCTGGAGAAGAGGAAATACTGGGTAAAAGCTATTCCAGTGAAGAAGGGATAGAAACATTTGTGAAGGCCACAATTCCCAAGGCATAGGCCCACTAAAAGATTGAGGTTCAGTTAGATGATTATAAAGTCCTCCCCCTCCTCCCACATACTCCATCACCATACCAGTAAAGCTCTAGTGTAATAATAATGGATTATAGCTGAAAAAAGTCTTCACAGACTGATACCTCCTCAGAAGAGAGACCAAAATATAAGAACACTAGAGAAATCTGAATATTAAACAGCACATCTCCTAGCCAGAGTAACATACAGTCTCTCTCTAAAGATCTGTCTGCCTCAGTTGCAATTACCTAATACAACATAAAATTACAAACCATCCTAACAGGCAAGAAAAAACACAGTCTGAAAAGACAAAGCAACCACCAGAACCAGACTCAGGTCACAGATGTTTGAATTATAAGACAAGGAATTTAAAATATATGTTAGGGATGTTAATGGAAAAAGTAGACAACATGCAAGAACAGATGGGTAACATAAGCAGAAAAATGGGATCTTTCAGAAAGAATCAAGAGAAATGATAAAAATAAAAAAATACATATATAATATAAATGAAGAATGCCTTCAGTGGACTCAGCATGGCTGGGGAAAGAATCAGTGAAATTGGGGATAGGTCCATAGAAACTTTCCAAACTGAAAAGCAAAGAGTAAAAAGAATAAAAGAAACAGAACAGAACGATCTAAGAACTGAGGACAATAGCAAAAGGTCTAACATATGTATAATTTTTTTTAATTTTATTTTTAAACATATGTATAATTTTAACACCAGAAGGAGAAGAAAGAGAAAACAGAGGAGGAGAAATATTTGAAGCAATAATAACCAATAATTGTCCTAAATTAATGATACCAAAGAACAGATCCAGTAAGCTCATAGAACACTAAGCAGTAGTGATACAAGAAAAAAATAAAAAATAAAAAAATAAAAACAAAAAACCCCATACTTAGGCATTTCATATTTAAATTTCAGAATACCAAAGACAAAGAAAATCTTGAAAGAAACCAAGGGGGGATAAACCTTACTTACAGAGGAATTTTAGCAGACTTCTTATTAGGAACTGCAAACAAAAAGAGAGAGAAATATTTAAAATGTTGAAAGAAAAAAAATCAAACTAGAAGCAATTCTATATCTAGTGAAATAATCCTTCAAAAGTGAAAGAGAAATGAAAATGTCAGTAGTATGGCAATATGGTGGAGTAGACATCTTAAAACCTTCCTGCCACAGAACAGCTAAAACTGTTCTCTAAAATTAAAGATAATTCACTTAAAATTATTGAATGAGTCTGCAACAAAGTAATGGAAATCTGCTGAAGACAGGTTTAAGCAAGGAACACAAGATTAGAAAGATATGGGAACCTTGAAGTCATCAAATTCTTACCCAATTATATGAGTCATGGTATCTTAGAACTACTATGCAGAAGACTTTGTAGGAACAGTCTTGAGTAGATCAGAGATCATACTGTAGAAAGATGGAACCCCGGAAGGCTTACAATTTCAGGGCAAGAATGAAATTTTTTTAAAAAAAGAAACCTGGCCCTGCTGATAGTGAAATAGACAATTGGTTTCAGAATGGGCTCTGGGTAGAAGTTTAAAAAAAAAAAAGTCCACAATATACACAATACAAGGGTTTGGAGCCTAAATTTATTCTAATGGAATGTTGCAAGTTAAGTGGAATTGGCGTGTTGTGTTTCTAGGTCTCTGGAAAAGAAAACACAAACCCTCCTTGGAGGTGCATGCACTTATGCTAGCCCAGATTTCTATGACAGAATTCTAAGTATTATTTAATAATGATTTAAAAATCACAAACACAAAAAGAGGCAATCTCATTTCAGAAATGAAAGCAAATAATATACCAGAGAACCAGACCCTGACAAACTTCTTGTATTGGAATTATCAGACAAAAACATAAAACAACTATGCTTAATATGTTTGTAGAAATATAAAAGAGACTGAAAAGCAAAGAGATTGAAATACATGAGCAATGAGAAAAAGACAATAGGAACTAATGAGGAAGATCTGAAAACTAACCATACTGAACTTCTAAAAGTGAGAATGTAATGAATTAAAATTTAAAACTTAACCAAAGGATTAAAAAGCAGATTAGATACAGCTGATTAGAATAAATAATGGGGTTATATGACTGAAAAAAATTTCAGATTGCCAGCTCAGAGAGACAAATAGTTTTAAAACACTGAAGAGAGCTTTGTAAACATAAGGTATAGAGTGAGAAGGGCTAATTAGAATTCCTGGAAGAGGTAATTCAAATAAGGAAAAGCAACACATGAAAAAATAAAGGCTAAGAATTTTCTAAAATTGATGAACGACATCAGTTGTCACTTTCAGGAAGCCAAATAAATCCCAAGCAATATAAAATAAAAATTAAAAAAAAAACAAAAATAATCCCTGGAGACACATAGCATGAAGCTGCAGAACAACAAAGACAGGAAGAAGATCTTAAGAACAACTAGAAAGAAAAGATAGATTCCCCACAAGAAGTTACCCTGGCAGCTAATGTCTTAATAATGATAATGGGAGCTAGAAGATAGTGAAATAATATATAATTGAAATGATCTGAGAATGAAAATGAAATATACTATCAAGAAAACAAAACAAAACAAAACTAAGACTAAGAGTCTTTTACCACTAAAAGACTCACATTGAGAGAACTAAAAAAAGTACTCCAAGAGGAAAGTAAGTGGTTTCAGTAGGATGTTCTGAGATGCATGTCTCAACAAGGAATGTTGAAACTTTACTGAAACAGGACACCAGTGATCCTCAGGGCCATGTCCAAGGAAAACTGTTAATGTCTTCCAAGCATGGTTTTAGATTTATATATGTTTTATTTTGTCAACAGGTTAAAAAGTGTCTGTCATTAAGAACTTGGAATGCTTGCCAGGCTATATACTTAAAAAACAAAACAGCAGTTTTCTTAAATGTTGTTAGCTGGGGAGAATTTTATATTTCTGTAGTCCAAGGTACTCACTTTTGGCTAACAAGTACATTTCTGGAACAGATTGCTCTGTCTGAATCAGAAAGCAGAGAAAAGAAGCAGTCAGATCAGCAGGAAGAACAAATGTTGCAAATGGAAGAAAACACAGACAGATGGTTGAATCCGTGTTAGATCACACTGAAACATTGTGAAGGCAAGTAAGGACATGAATTGTTCACAGTAGTGAAATGGGGGGAAATTATTCAATATGTGCCTGTAGAGTCCCTGCTACGTTATATAGAAGGACCAATGATATACATGTATGATGTTGTCCTGGAAGAAATGAAAAACTTTGGCATTTCCCCCCAGAACCCATCTTAAATTTCACATTTCTAGGAAAATTGCCTTCATTGGACTATTTATCCTTATGGTTGTTTTGTTTGATGGTTTTTCCTTTGGTCCAAAGCTGAGGAATATTAGAAAAATTTGGAAAGATTTGTTTACTAAAAAGTCAGGTTATAAGTCCTCATTATTTCAATTGGCATCAGATGTTCTCCAATTATTGTCATTCAAAACGTGAGAATTTTGCCTATAAAAGACCAAATTGTAAAGAAGGCAATAGTTTCTCCCACCATACCCTAACTTAAAAATTAACTTTATCTTTCATCATCTTCTTTCTTTGGAAGATTTGACCTCCAGAGCCAAAATTTCTGTTCTTGGATACATTTATGGCAGCTGGGTATTAAGAACCCAACGTTATCTAATTAATTTACACTGTAATGTTTCTAATTGGTATTCCTTCCAGGGTTGGATTTTTAAAAGAATTCTTAATCAGAATGAATCACTAATTGGTATGCTGTGTAGCAACATGGCTAATTTCTGAATCAACTATATCAAGGTGGCAAGTCAACTCACTAAAGAAAGAACATATTTTTGGAACAACTGGCTAGCCATTTGGGGGAAAAATAAAGTTATATCCCTACCTCAGACCATAGATACACACAGTAAAAGATTTAAGATTAATTATAATAAAGTTTAAAATGAAAGCTAAAACTTTAGAATAAAATACAGTGGGAGAATATTTTAATTTTTATTTTTTAATTTCAGTGTAGTTAACATAGTGTTTTTTTCTTTCTTTCTTTTTTTAAAGATTTTATTTATTTGACACAGAGAGAGAGAGTGAGCACAAACAGGGGGAGCAGCAGGCAGATGGAGAAGCAGACTCCCCCCTAAGCAGAGAGCCTGACATAACACTCGATCTCAGGACCCTGAGATCATGACCTGAGCTATAGACAGACGCTTAACTGACTGAGCCACCCAGGCGCCCAACATGTAGTATTATGTTAGTTTCAGGTGTCCAATATATTGATTCAACAATTCCATACATAAGTGTGCTCAGTAGGAGAATATTTTTATTACTTTCCATACTAACCCTTTCTTGATATGACACAAGACCAAGTAAAATGTTTTTAAATATTGAAAATGTGACTACATAAAAATTTTAAATGTCTACACAGTGAAAGATACCATACACAAAGTTAAGATGATAAGTAAAAAATGGAGAAAGTATTTGCAACATATATCATAGGCAAATAAAGCCAGGATAGGAGGTATTTAAGAACACAGGCTCAAGAATAAGATTGCATGTGTTCAAATACTAGCTACACCACATTCTGGTGTTCTGATCTTAGCAAGTTACTTAACCCTTTTGGGCCTCAAGTTTCTTCATCTATAAAATGGAGATAATAAAATCTACTTCCTTGGGTTAGCTGAGAGCTATTATTATGGTGCATAGTATATAAAGGATTAATTAAATCAATTTTAAAAAAGGGAAACCAATTCACTAAAGGCTCGACATCAATAAAAACCAATCTACCCTTTGCATTTTATTTTCTGCTATTTCCTGGCACAGTTTCAATATATCAGTCTAATTGTCCTAATCTATATTCCTTACATTTCTTTGCTCCATACTTTTATGTCACTGTTACCTCACTCTAAAATTTTTCCATCTAGTCTCTTCACATGAACATATTACCCATATTTTAAATCCCAACAAAATCCTGCCTTCTCTACAGTGTTCCTGATTAGTCAGACAAAATGATGCATTCTCTCCAAATTTCTAAGGATGCCTTATAATACTAGTTTTTGCATATAATCTAACCTTGTTTTGTCTAGTGTAATGTATGTACATGTTTTATCTCCTATAAAAATTTGTAAATTTTCACAGACTAGTATCACATGTTCTGTTTCTGTATCCTTGAAGTGCAGAGTAAGTATTCATTGTATAAATGTTTCGGGTTTTTTTGTTTGTTTTCCCCCATAACATAGATTTACTACAGGGCAATCAGTGAGAAGATATATGGAATTATCACACCCATAATCTGTTCACCTATCCTCTACCCTAACCCATCTCCATCCATCCCATACACATGAAGTAACAAACATTTTACAAATAGCACATAGCTCCTTTATTTACACTTAACTATAGACACATGAAACATGATCTGAACTATGTTTTTAAAGGCCACAATGTTGAATACAGTTTGAAAGGGGGGATGATGGGTGGAAGAATTAAGGAAACAATTTCGGTCAGTCTGGGTGAGAGATTATGGTGATTTGGACAGGGTAGTAACAGAGGAGATCATGAGAAGGCATCAGATTCCAGATACATTTTGAAGGTAGAAGCAGTAGATTTGCCTACAGACTGAAGATAGTGTGAGAGAAAGAGGTCAAGGATGATGCCAAGTCTAGGGTATCGGCTGTATCACAGACTTCAGAAAATAAGAAGCTTGGATCAGAACAGGATGATGGAGGGCTGAGGGGCATAGGATTCCAAATGGGTTGGATACAAAATCTCATAGTTGGATATTTTGAAAATTATATTAATAAGCATAGCAGATATAGTGGAGTATGTATAAAAAAATAAGAATAGATACATAGAAAACAAACCAATAAACAAACCAGGCAATTATTAATCTCAGGAAAAACAATAACTGTGTAAGAAAAGGCATACAAGCATAGATTTATCCCGGCTTTCCAGGAAACGTTTTATGGTATTAATAATGTAAATACAGACTAATTGATTCAGCAAAAAAATATGACACAACTCTACTGGAAGGATGAGGGCAGGAGAAAAAGTACAAAGAGCTAAATAAATTCTGATTTGCCATAACAGGAAGTCAATAGATGAAGTAGAAAATTGTCAAAACAAGAAATAGGATTATAAGCATATTCAGAGATGGATGTTAATAGAGAGGAATTCAGTAAAAATGGTTGAAAATGGAAGTCTATAGGGTAAGGATTCCCAAATTTTAACATGAGTAAGAATCATAGTTTACTGGGTCCCATCCTCAAAGATTCTGATTCAGTAGGTTGGAGTGGGCTCCATGAATATGCATTTCTAAGAAGCTCTTAACAATGCTTCTGGTCCTAGACCCAAACTTTGAGAACTACTATAGGAAGTGGACTAGGGAATTAGAAGGAGTTAGGCAAAAGACAACTGTTTTTCATTATAATTATTATAATTATTTTTGTACAGTGATTCTCAAACTTGGCCACTCATTGCAATCACCTGGGGGAACCTTGAAAACTAGTGATGCCTAGATCCCATTGGCAGACGTTGTGATATAATTGATCTGGATACATCTGGTGTTGGTAGTTTTAACAGATCTCAGGCCAATTTTTTTTTAAGATTTTATTTATTTGTTTATCTTAGAGAGAGAGAGAGAGTGAGCAGAGGGAAGGCCAAAGGGAGAGAGACAGAGAGAGAGAGAGAGAGAGAGAGAGAGAATCTCAAGCAGGCTCCAGTCTGAGCCTAGAACCCAACATGGGGCTTGATCTCACAATCCTGAGATCATGACCTGAGCTAAAATCAAGAATCTGACACTCAATTGACTGAGCTACCCAGGTACCCCTCTCCAAATAACTTTAATGCATGTCTCAGATGGAGGACTACTTTTTTAGTATAATTTTAACTATGTGCATGAATTAATTTTTAATATAAAAGCAATTATCTGCATGGTGTGCATGGGAGTGGGAAGAATGCAAAACTAAGAGTCAGAATGTGGGATCATACTTGGTATGATCTTCTGCCATAAGTTAGCTGTGTGTTCTTGGGAAAGTCACCTAATCTTTATGGGCTTTAGTTTCCCCGTATGTAAAGTTAGGATGTTGGTCTAGTTATTCTCAAATGTTCTTTTCAACTTCTCATTTTTTATAGTAGTAGCTATAATGCTCTATGCTATAAAATCTGAAATTTTAAAAAGTATTACAGCAACAAAAGTTCTCTATATGATGCCGAGAGTGATTATCATTAGTTATGAAACTATATCATAAATATTTCCATTATTTATTTTAAACTAATACTATTTTTCATATGTACATATCACTTTCCCCCAGTTACCTATTTGTTATACTCAGTACAATAATCAATTTGCCCTGGAAAAGAAAGATGAAAACAGTTGAGATGAATTTATATTTGATGGCAGAGCAGTATATCACTGTCATTTCTCCAAAACACCATTCACTAAATTGCATTCAAGAAAATAACAAAACAGCCCATCTTTTACTTATTGTGAGTTATTTTCCCGTAATGGTAGTGATGAGCAGATCCTGATCCTTCTACAGGCGATATACCTTTTCCTACAAGCAGCACCTACTTCTAAGATATCTCTGTTCCTCAGGTGCCTGGCTGGCTTAGTCAGTGGAGCATGCAACTCTTGATCTTAGAGGCATGAGTTCAAACTTCATGTTGGCAGTAGAGCTTACTTAAGAAAAAAAAAAAGATATCTTCTCCTGGCTAATTTTAAGGGGGCAATGAGTGGTCATAAATCCAGGCAAAACAAAGTAATTGATTAGAGTGATGGCTAAGCTCCCTAGTGACTCCTTACCCTGATTTTCCTAGAGGCTTAATATATAATTGCTGTCAACTCTCAGTCATGAATACTAACAAAGGGAAATTTGGGGAATGAGGATTGATATAGATAATCCAATCTACTGGATTGAGTTTACAATGCATTATATAGAGAGAACTTCCAATGTTTTCATAATTAGGTTTTCTTTAGAATAATTTAAAATCAGTTTCATTCCTTGAGTCAGTAAGTCAATAGAGATAGCTGTTATTATGTGTAGAGAGGGGAACCTGGTCTGAAACAAAAAATCAGTTGCCCATTATTACAGATGGATTACGAAGAGTAAGTTGTTTATAAAAGTAAATATATTCATGTGCTTATGTGTTTGCCCATGACTTTAACCTCCTGCCTTTTGAGGAACTTTTTTGCCCAGAGAGAAATCAGAAGCTATAGTGATATAGTGCTGAAACAAAAGGTGAATTCTAAAATGAAATTAGGTCAGAGCCATGTGCCATGATTTTGCAGGTAGTTAAAAATGAACTGAGAAGTCACCATCTGGTGGGAGGCATCTTAGGGAAGCAGCCACCTTCTGTTGGACATAAATAGAATAAAAGCTTGTTGAGCTATTTATTCTTAGATGGTTGTGATCATGTTTTGCTCTTCTGCTGAAATGTACCCATCTTACAATCTCACACTTGTAGGATGGATGCTCTTAGCTAACTCTGGGCTAGTAAATCAATTAATTTGTTCTGAGAAGTTTTAGGAGACAGTCCCCTCTCTCAACGCCTAATTTTGCCTTACCTCTCCAGGTAAAATATGAATGTGTCAGATATTAGACCTTTCTTGTCCATCCTTCTAGAAACACTAATCAAGAAATTCCAGGTGAGGTAGGAGAGTAGCTCAGCACCAAGAAGAAGAAAAACTGGGAGGCTAGTGGGATCTGTACCGCTCCTGCAATCACAGCATGTATGTATAAGGGCTAGAAAATACACACCTACTTTTAGAAAGCAGTTTATATGCAAATGGAGATTTCAGTTCTGTTTTCTTACAGAAAAAATATTGAATACCATTCAAAATCATTTGAAAGAGTTTTATAAATAAAATAAAAAAAGAAGTAATCTGTACAATAAACAAGAATGCTAACTCATATTTGTAGAGTTTCAAAAATGTTTCCACAAAAATGATCTTATTCCTCATAACAACCCTGTGAGGTAGGTGAAGAAAGTAAAAGCCCTATTTTACACGGAGAAACTGAGATTCAAAGAGATTAAATGGAGCGCCAACATGGTATATAGTGAGTACATGGAGGGAAGAAAGAAAGGTGAAAGTGTTTGCTTTGAAGTGACCATAATTAACAACTACCATTTATCGAACACTTACTATGTTCAATCATTTTAAGGATATTATTGCATTATAAGAATATTATTTTTTAAAGCCCAAAGATGAGTATCTACTAACAAAAGGAAAATGAAAAACTGACTTGCTAAAAAAACTTAATTTAGCAAAAAGATTTAGGGCAGATGATAATGATGATGATGATGATGGTAACTATCATAGGTTGAACAGCTAGTATTTGCCAGACACTGTTCTAAGCACTTAATCTACCCAACGAGACAGATGTAATTTGTCTCATTTACACATGAAAAAATATAAGGCACAGAGAGATTGACTTGCCTATGATTACACAATTGGTTAAATGATGGAGCATTCTAGTATATGTCATGGGATACCAGATATCTGTTTAATTGAATTTTTCACTCTTTAAATAATTCTTTAACTATCATGAAAACTCACCTATTGTAGACCTAACAAGATAACTGGTATTTTTTTAAAAAGATTTTATTTATTTATTTGACAGAGAGAGATTACAAGTAGCCAGAGAGGCAGGCAGAGAGAGAAGGAAGCAGGCTCCCTCCTGAGCAAAGAGCCCGATGCGGGGGTCGATCCCAGGAACCTGAGATCATGACCTGAGCCGAAGGCAGAGGCTTTAACCCACTGAGCCACCCAGGCACCCTGATAACTGGTATTTTAAACTATTTGTTTTCCACCACTCTTTTTCAGCTTTTCAATGTGAACTCTTTTTCTCCTACCCTTGGATTAAAGCTTAGGCTGGTCCCATATATTTTCTGACAACCCTTAAGTAAATCATGTTAGGTCACACATATAGTCTGAGTATATTATTATAAATGACCAAATTTGTTTTAACATCCAAATCTTTCCACCTCTCCCAACAAGGGCCTGCTGCAGCCTGGACATATGCAAGTGGGGAATGAGAGAAGTTCTCCTTTTTTTCCCTGCTTCTCTTTCCCTAGCGTATTAACAATGGTTTCTGATTTTCTGTTTCCAACAGAGTTGAAGTTGGGATGGGAAGGGGGAGAAGATATGAAAAGAATGAGAAAGGTCATATATGACTATTACTGTTGTGAGGTGGCTTTGTGTTCTCTGGGCCTGGAAGATGTATAACTGACTTTTTTCAAATGGGACATTTTTATTGGCTATTTGGAAATCTCTGACCCTGTTAAAGCCCTCTCAACTTTAGTGCCCTTGATCTGGGTGAATGGATTTTATTCTGGCAGTGAATTACTCTATCCCAGCTCCTAGAATCCCACAGCACATCTCCACTTCCCTTCTTCTGAGGTCCTTATTACCCTTCCAAGTAGCGATATTGAGTAGACTCTAGTACAGATGCAATGCTGGCTAAGGCAATTGCTTTTAAAGCTAGCTTTAACATTCACCTCTCACCCCATTTCCCTTTTGCAATGTGACTTTTCCACTCCTCCTGTGAAGAAAAGGGGTCTATTTTCCTTCCTTTGAAACTGGGATGATCCTAATAAAATGAGGCAAAAGTGATGCTATGTGACTCCCAGGCCTAGAATTTAAGAGACCTTACAGTTTCCATTTTTACACTTTTGAAGTCTGAGTCATCATGTAAATTAGCCCAATTACTCTGCTGGAGAGAAAGGCTCTGCCAGACCACAGGTAATTCAGTCATGCCAGCTGAGGCACCAGATACAGGAGTGAAGACATTTTAGATTCTCCAGCAACACTGAGTGAAAACACTCCAGCCAACACAACAGAGACAAGTCAGCCCTGAGTCTTGCCCAAACTGTAGAATTATAAGCAAATATATTACTGCTTCTTGTTTTTAAGCTCCTATATTTTGGACTGGTATTTGCATTTGGTTTTGTTTTAGCAGTAACAAATGACTGATACAAAGGTTATCTGATTTATAGTAAGTACTCATGTATTCCTTAAGCCCGCATACACTGGTAGAGCAGATAGCACTCCTTCATTCTCCTGCTAAAGCTATTGAGGAACCCAGCCTGCAGATTTCCCAAGTAGAGTCAAACAGCAATCTAATAAAGTTAAACATATACTTAACATATTGCCCCCAGAAACCCCACTTCTAGCCCAAGAGAAATGAAGACATATTCACACAAAGATCTATATGCAAATTCTTAAAACGGCTTTGTTTATAATTGCCAAAGACTGGGGAACAAAAACAATCAACTGGTGATTAGGACAAATTCTTTGATAAAACTCCTGATATATGCAACAACACAAATGAATCTCAAAAGCAATATGATAATTGAAAGATGGCAGATACAAAAAGCTACATTCTATATGATTCTATTTATATGACATTCTCAAAAAGACAAAACTGTAGGGACAAAAATCAAATCAATGTTTGTTAGTAGCTGAGATATGAGGAAATTGACTACACAGGAGCACTTTTGGGGGTAATGATGTGGTGTTATTTATATGACTGCATACATTTGTCAGAGTTCATAGAACTGTGTACCTAAAAAAGAAAGGTGCATTTTACTGTACGTATATCTCAATAAAGCTGTATTAGCAAATAAAAAATAAATTAAATGAACCTATTTGTGCCCTTCAATAATGGGAAACACATATCAAGCTAGCCAAATGGTCCCACTGAGGTCCCTTTCATTGGACTTAAGTGTCAGGTCCCCTACTACAATCCCTTTGTATGGTAAAAGTTGGTAATTACAGCACAACCTAGCTATCTCTAAATTAATCATCGTTAAAAATCTTTCAACCTTCCAAAACTGCAAACCTTTTATACTTTTAACATGGTTGAATCATCTAACATATTCTTGGCTATTTCCTTTGAAAATCTGCATCTAGATTACCATACCCTTTGGAATGTGGCTTCTATTGTATCTTGGTGTCTTCATTGAAAGTTCTGATCTATTACTTTTTCACATATATTTATATACATCATTGTAAAGTGACATTACATTAAGAAAAAATATTTTCATGTCAACTGCTAGGAAATACTTATTTACCTACATATTTGCCATTTGAAATGCTTTTCATTCTTTCCTAAAGATCTGAATTTCTGTTACCATTTTCCATCTAACTGAAGAACTTGCTTTCGCATTTCTTGCAGCTCAGGTTTGTTAGTAATGAATTTGTTTGTTTGTTTTTATGAAAATGTGCTTATTTTGCCTTCATTATTGAAAGATATGTTTGGCTGACTATAGAATTCTGGGTTTTCTTTTTTTTCCATTAGTAGTTTAAAGATTGTTCTTCTGTTTTCTAACCTCCTTGTTACTGATGAGGTTTTTAAATTGTTTGAATTCACCTGAACATTTGAATTGTTCCTCTTTACACAATGTGTCATTTTCTTGGGCCTCTTTCTCAAGATTTACTATTCACCTTGGGTTTCATTATGATATGACTGGGTGCAACTTTTCTGCAGACTTATCCTGATTGGGGCTTTCTGAGAGTCTTGAAGCTATAAATTTTTTCCTTTTACCAAACTGAGAACATTCCAGCCATTATTTCTTCAAATATCATGTTCTCTCCATTTTCTCTCTTCTCTTCTTCTGGGATTCCAATTTTACGGTGTTATACCTTTTGATATTGCTCCTCAGGCCCTTGAGGCTGTAAATTTTTTTTCAATCTTTTCTTTCTGTTCTTTAATTTGTATAACTTCTATTGACTTTGAATTCATTAATTCTTTCTTCTGTCATATGCATTCTGTGCTAATCCCCATCAGTAGATATTTTTGTCATATATTGTGTTTTTCAGTTCTAGAATTTTTATTTTTTATGGTTTCTATTTCCTTACTGAGATTTATCTTTTTATATGTTGAGAGCATATTTTTCTTTATATCTGTAAGCATAGTTATAACAGCTGTTTTAAAATCTGTGTCTGGTACTTCCAACATCTGTGTTTTCTTAGAGGTCAAGCTCTGATAATTGTCTTTTCTCTTTAAACTTTTCATGGTTTCTGTTTCTTCATCAAGCAATTGTGGATTGTATTTTAGACATTGTGAGTGATATGCTGTAGAGACTCTAGATTCTGTTGGAGTTCTCTGAAAAGTGTTCATTGTTTTAAGAGACACTTAAAATAGTGGGACTCAAGCTACCAACTCTCCCGCAATATGTGGCAGCTTAAATCTCACTACTGTTCTTTAGTTTTAGTTGGCTGTTTGAGTCTACCCCACATAGGCATGATTCAGGGGTCAGCCAGAAGTTTGGGAAGAGTTTACACATATAATTTGGAACTCTCCTTTTCTAGAACTCTCCTTTTTTGGATTTCCTCCCTCAATTTCTAGTGGCAATAGTTGCCCTAAACTCTGTCCTATGGTTCTTCAGCCAGTAAGACTATTGGATTTTTAGCCTCCCCATTTGGTGCAAACTGGGTTATGTCCTCAGTCCAAAAGCTATGAAAATGAGAAATTTACTTAGTGCTGTTCTCTTCATCCAGTTATTAACTCTACTCCACTATCTGCCGCTTTGGGTCATTACCCAATTCCTTTGGAGAATTGATTTTAATATTTGGTCGGGAGTTTGTGGCTGTTATCTATAGGAGATTTGATTCAGTAGGCCCTACTCAGCCATACCACAGCTAGAAAGAGTCTTTAATGTAATGTGCTGGGCGCCTGGGTGGCTCAGTGGGTTAAAGCCTCTGCCTTCGGCTCAGGTCATGATCTCAGGGTCCTGGCATCGAGGCCCGCATCAGGCTCCCTGCTCGGCAGGGAGCCTGCTTCCTCCTCTCTCTGCCTGCCTCTCTGCCTACTTGTAATCTCTCTCTCTGTCAAATAAATAAATAAAATCTTTAAAAAAAATGTAATGTGCTAAATATAAATTCAAATTTTAGAGCCCCCCCACCATAATATCCATATATATAATCTCTGTACAAAAAATGTTTGAGGTAAATATTTTTTTCCCCTCATTTTATAAAATAAAAAGATAAGGCTCCAAGAAGTTAAAGAGACTTGTTTTATCAGGCAGGAAGAGAACAGAATTTAACTTTGTGGTTCTAAATAATAGACTACCTACAAAGAAATGGGCAAAGTTGGGGAAACCAAAAAGGATGATGAAGCATCCAGAGGTTAGCAGCAAAGGAAAGTTGTTGCTCTTCCTAACATTGAAAGAACAATGGGAGGAAAAAGTGTGACCAGAGCCTCAGGCAAGCTGAGGTCATGTAGGAGGAACTGTCAGGCATGACCTGTAGTTACAAAGGAATACTGCCATCACGGACAATGCTTTGCTGAGGCATGGAAGAGGCAAGGAAGAGAACCTAACTGTCTATCCTCCTTCCTGGTCCTCCCACTGACTGAATTCTACAAGAAGCCAACTGGTAAGGGAGTACAGGAAATAGAGATCACAGGAGCCAGCCTCCGGGAGGGACAAAGAGCAGAAAAGGATGGATGGACTTGGCAAACCATAAATAACCAGCATGTTGCCTAAGATAGGGTTGCCAGATTTAGCAAACAGAAGTACAGGATGCCCTGTTAAATTTGAATTTCAGATTTTTTAAAGTAATTTTTTAGTGTATGCCCCATGTAATAGGATATACTTACGATTAAACATTTATTCATTATTTACTTCAAATTCAAATTTAACTTATTGTCCTGTCTTTTATGTAGCAACTTAGTCTAGACTAGTAAGAAAAACTTACTTTGAGTCCAAGCTTAAGCGCCAACCCTGGTAGTACCCTTTCTTCTATTACCCTACAGTTTTTTTAGAAATATATTTCCTATGCCCACCTTGTACAAGTGCATCTCCTTCAGCAGAGTGGAAGTTCCTTGGGATGAAAGGCCATGTCTTATTCATCTGTATATCTTATTATTTTTCATCTCTCCCGCTTCACTCCCAGAATTTTGCAATGTTTTGTACATAATAGGTGCTTCATACATTCTTGTTGAGCATATTGAGCCCTTTGTCAATATATTATTGAATTTGCTTTTTCACTGTATATTTATTTAAGATAAATTTCTGTTAAAATCACATATTGATTTAGATGAGAGTTTTATGTCAGGTAAATTGCTGTAAATATTCAGACTCCATTTTCTGCCTTTACTTTTCTAATTAAAAAAAAAGTTGGTTTTTTTTGTTGTTGTTTTGTTTTGTTTTGTTTTCTTAGGTAGAGAGGAAAGTTGGAGTGGGTGGTGATAGAGGCAGAGGGAGAGGGAAAGAGTCTAAAGAGTCTTAAGAGTCTTTAGAGTCTAAGAGTCTTAACCAGGTTCCATGCCCAGCACAGCATGGATGGGGGCCGACAAGGGGGCTCAATCTCACAATTCTGAGATCATGACCTGAGCCAAAATCAAGAGTCGATGGTTTAACCAACTGAGCCACTCAGGTGCCCCTCTGCCTTTACTTTTCTCTTCATCTTTTCCTCTTAGAATTCCACAGTGAACACATAATAAAACTACTATCCAGGCATCTTGACACTCAGGTTTCATGAGGTTTCTCTGAATCGAGTGAGTAATTGGGTCAACATAGCCTAAACTGAAAAACAAAACAAAACAAACCTTTTATTTATTTTTTATTTTATTTATTCAGTGGTCCAAGATTCATTGTTTATGCACCACACCCAGTGCTCCATGCAATACGTGCCCTCCTTAATATCCACCACCAAGTTCACCCATCCCCCCTCCTCCCTCCCCTCCATAACTCTCAATTTGTTTCTCAGAGTTCACAGTCTCTCATGGTTTGCCTCCCCTTCTGATTTACCCCAATTCACTTTTCCTTCCCTTCCCCTAGAGTCCTCCATTTTATTCCTTATGTTCCACAAGTAAGTGAAACCATATGATAATTGACTGTCTCCGCTTGACTTATTTCACTCAGCATAATCTCCTCCAGACCCGTCCATGTTGATACAAAAGTTGGGTATTCATCCTTTCTGATGGCAAAACAAACCTTTTAAAATATATTTTGATCTTTATCAAAGCTTAGGCGGGGAAACTGTTCTACTATAAAAGACTGAAGAAGACTTCCAAATCTCAGTGAGGTAAGACTACATTCCTGAGAATAAAAATTTATCTTCTCACTGACTTTTAAAAATTCTGTTGTTTTTATTCTGTAATTCTGGAGCAAGTTATCAATAGATCAGTTTTTTTAGGATGATTTGCAGGATTCCCATATTTATTATTAATGAGCTTTTGCTCATTAATAACACACACAAATTTTATGCACAATAATTTTTGTTTTTTTTTAAAGATTTTATTTATTTGAGAGAGAGAGAGAATGAGAGTGAGCATGAGAGGGGGGAGGGTCAGAGGGAGAAGAAGACCCCTGCTGAGCAGGAAGCCCGATGTGGGACTCGATTCCAGGACTCCAGGATCATGACCTGAGCTGAAGGGAGTCGTTTAGCCAACTGAGCCACCCAGGTGCCCCCACAATAATTTTTGAGTGGCTAATGGTTGCCAGTTACTTTATTTTACCTCTTTACAAAAATCAAAAATTCTCTCGGGGCACCTGGGTGACTCAGTCAGTTGAACATGGGACTCCTGATCTTGGGGGCCTTGAGCTCAAGCCCCACACTGAACCTAGAGATTACTTTAAAAAAAACATCTCTAAGGGGATGAGTTTTGCAATAATATTGAAAATCAACAAACTTCATATATGAAAAATATGAAAAGAACCCTGTCACCTCAGGGATCCAAGAATTATGTATTTAGGCATTCAATTTCTATCTGTATGAGTGAGTAAATATTTTCTTAAATGGGACTAAAATTAGCACTGTATAAAACTCAGACCATCATGTGCTGGATCACTGGTTTCAGAAAAGTGATTTTGTAGTCTGTTCTTTAAAATATAAACAGATCTTTCTGAATAATATGTGATAATTGAAACTTCTTAGACTGTAATAAAATTCTAATCCATGTCTCAGTGAAAGAAAACCTTGAGTTTCGGTCTATTATTTCATATGTTTCCACATAACCTTTTCCTGTCATACAAGTACCTAACATTTTTGCATATATACTAATCACTAAGTGCTTTATAGTCATCATTTAATTTACTCAAGAGAGTATTATATTATTATAACACTTATAAGGTAAGTATTATATATTATATGATCATTACTGTTCCACAGATGAGGACACTGAGGCATAGACAGGTTATGCAACCTGCCTAGGATCACATAGCTAGTAAGTGTTAGAAGTAACAATCAAGTCTATGAGACTACTAAGCAAATATATATTTTTTTGCAAATGTTTTTAATCTTTACACTTCTGATTTCTTAATTTCTTTGATCTTATACCTAGCAGTAAAAAAATTTACATATCCTCAACTAGACTAACATATTATGGACCTATTGTGTACATTGTAAAACATGAAAAGACTGAAATTTTAAGAGAATAAGGAAGCACAGATAGAAACAGAAGCACCAGTAGTTTTATCACATACCGCATGGATCATCTTGTACGCGCCCTGTGTGCTGAATGTCCATGCTCAAGAATGTTGTTCTAAATTAGATTCCTTAGAAAATGTTTGATTTTTTTAATGAAAATATTCTTCACAGCTCTTGCCAAATCTTACTATGTTTGAATTCATAATTTCCTAGAGAAGGCCATTTCAACATGGTTTAGCAGGAACAGGAAGATACAGTATGGAGTGAGAATATTGGCTGAAAGTGATGTCTACAGAGAGAACCGGAGAAGATAAAAGGGATGGAAGAACATTCACAGGCATTCCATATTAACTAAATAATCTGTGTTTATATGTAAAATCAGGCAAATTGACATTTTGAAATATAACAGGTTAGAGTCGTTTTTATAATAAGAACAGTAATTATGATATAAACATTATTTATATAACATATAAACAATACATATTGTATAGTACATTTAATCATATAAAAACTAGAAAGTAAACCACATTATGACCAAAAACAACCACTTCTTAATATTGAAAATATTATTAGAAATAACACAGGTATATAAATGTTATCCCCAAATCAACCAATACTGAATCTATAATTTACTGTGGAATAATTATATATTACTAGAAAGTGGATTAAGTAAAAGACATATTTAAACACAGAAAATCTGTCAACATTGTTTCACAAACATCTGCCTGGATTTCTTGGGTCATTCATGTGATCTGGTTTTCATAAGATGACATAAATAAAACCTGTCTCTGATGAATGAGGATGCATAAGAAAATTATTACATATATCTGAATGAATTTTTTTTAGTTCCTTTCCCTACTAACAGTATTTCATTATTCTTTGACTCTCAAGTATATTTTCCTTGGTCTTTTTTGGATTGTTCATGTTCTGGGAATGCGGCAGGGGAGACGTAGGTGTGGAAATGGTACTTCTCACTACCTTGGGATCTTGAAATTCTCTTTAGACTTTCTATGCAGACTTTTCCCTTTTAGTCATCCTTAAACCCCAGATTCCTACGTTCTGAGGTTCCTTTTCAATTCGAAACAAGAAAATTCAGATCAAAGACGTATTTGATATCTTTCTGCAGGGGAGATATGTTCCCATAAACATTACCATTATGCACCTATAAGAGCAGACTTTATGAGAATTTCATAAGAAATTCCTAAGTCATACCAAGTATAAAGGGAAAAAAAGACACACTGGAGCTAAATTTCCTAAGAAATACTAGTTAATATAGTCATCTATCTCATTAACTAAAAGTCTCAC
This sequence comes from Ailurus styani, assembly GCA_002007465.1. Classification (NCBI taxonomy): domain Eukaryota; kingdom Metazoa; phylum Chordata; class Mammalia; order Carnivora; family Ailuridae; genus Ailurus; species Ailurus styani. Next base: position 12,932,760 of record LNAC01000002.1, on the reverse strand, counting down.
CTTCAGTGCATAAACTTCCAGCTTCTTATGACAAGGAATATCTTTCCTTCAAAGCTGTATTTCCTGTTCTTATTATATACTTTCTTCTTCAAAAATTAAAAAAAATTTTAAGCACCACATTTGAGGTCCTAAGAGATGCAATTTACTATTTCTGTTCTAAATTTGCAGACTTTATTGCTATAAAATGCCCTTTGTTTGGCATTCTTTGAAAGAAACGAGACTTTGGGCAAAGAAATTGTTGTTATAGTTTTATTCTTTAACCAAACATTATCTCTTGTGCTAAAGAAGTAGGCATGCATTGACATTCCCAGAACATCACAATAAACATTGGTTTGATCATGAAACTGGGCACTGAAAACCAACTTGATTTTAGTAAGCTTCATTTAATTGGACCCATTGCAAGGATTCCAGGCAAAACTGCCTATTGTAAAGCTGTATTTGGAGAGAGCATATACAACAGAAACATTGCCTCTGCTTTTTCCAGTGTTACAACTACATGACAGATTTTGTAATGCCTAAATTACTCCTGGGAAGTAAACTCTGTGCCAAGGAAACTAATTGCTTTAATTCTTCAAATCAATGAGGTGTAATCTATTAAATTACTGTTAATTAATATACACACAGAATGTTTCACAATTTTTTAAAGTTTGTTTTGTGTTAATACTCTTGCATGTTCATATAACATTAAATTTGCAACACAAACACCAAAATATGTCATTTACAATATAAGAGTATATGAGATATATAATTTATCTTATATGTAGTTGATCATAATAGGTATAATGCTGCATATACTTATTTACTCATTTTTATTTATACTCTCTTTCCACAAAGAATTTACATGATTATGTAAAAATTTTAGTATGTACAATATAAAGACTGAGAGCCAACAATGGTAGATACTAAACAAGCTGTGTTTTGCCATGGGTGATTTTATTTGAAAGTTTCTACCATTTTGCTTTAAAAAAAAAAAAAGGAAACCTCAGTGTACTAAAGAACAGAATGTTAATAGGTAAATTAATCAACAATCTACATTAGGTATTAGATATACAATGAAGATGTGGCTTAGCACAATTTAGTTGCAGAAGATATTTTTCAGATTGACACATTATTAGCTAGTTAAAGGATTAGTTTTAATATCAGTTGAAAATGCCAATTACTACAGGGGCACCTCGGTGGCTCAGTCTGTTAACATCTGACCCTTGATTTTGGCTCAGGCCATGATCTCAGGGTCATAAGATGGAACCCTGCATTGGGCCCTGGCTGCGCTGGGCATGGAGCCTGCTTAAGGGTCTCTCTCTTCCTCTGCCTCTCCCCCCTTCATGCTCTCTCTCTCTCTCTTGCTCTCATAAATAAATAAATAAATAAATAAATAGGAACATTAATTGCTATATGTTTAATTATGTGAAACAGCGTCATGGAGCCAAGTGAAGGCTCTATGGAAAATTTAGCTCCTTCCATCCCAGGCATAATTTTCATCATCCCTTATTCTCCCCAAAGAAACATTCAATCCTAGTAAAACATTTCTTATTTAAACCTTGTTTTAGCACCTTCTTTCAACCAAGCCCAAGACCTTCCTATATAGAAATTTTGGAGCCACCACTAGCAATCTGCAAAATCATAGGTTTAAATATGATGGCCTCAGTTCAAATCTCTATTTGCTGCCAGCTCTGTTTTCAAAGAGCTGTGAAAAAAAGGAAAGTGCTTCAAAGTTAAAAAAAAAAATCTGGTAATTTAATTGGAGTGAGAGTGGAGATGCTTATTAAAATATTTGAAATAGACAAATATAAAGTCTAAGGAAAAAAAGACCGAACTTAATGTAGATCTAAAATCACCACTAAAATAGGTCTAATATTGTGTTATGGTGTTTTTAAATAGCAGCCTGTGTTTATGGTTTGAGTTATCTCAGGTTTTGAAATTGTTATGAATGTAAACACTTTTGTTGGAATTCCCCCAGTTTCTCTACTTGGTTCATATTTCTTCTTCTTCTTCTTCTTCTTTTTTTTTGAATCTAGAATAATACTTATTAAAATCATGAGTATTGGGCGCCTGGGTGGCTCAGTGGGTTAAAGCCCCTGCCTTCGGCTCAGGTCATGATCTCAGGGTCCTGGGATCGAGGCCCGCATCGGGCTCTCTGCTCAGCAGGGAGCCTGCTTCTTCCTCTCTCTCTGTCTGCCTCTCTGCCTGCTTGTAATCTCTCTCTCTGTCAAATAAATAAATAAATAAAAATCTTTAAAAAAAAAAAAATCATGAGTATCATGTCTTATTTACAAATTTAGTGGGGATGCTATGATTTATTTATCATGATTCTGTTATATAGTATGAAATATACATTACACACACCTACAATCCTAAAAACACATGTATGTATATATACACTTTTAATTTAGTTTAACAATTATCCATGTATCCATATGGTCCATATTTCTTCTAATTCTACTTGTTCTTCCTGAGTGATTTTTAATATTGTCATAATTTTAACTACACCTAAATGCTGTTGACTATAAAATCTGGGTGTTTAAGAGAAACATCCAATTATCACACACTCGCATCCAACTATCTCCTAAAATTTCCCCTAGATGTGATATAGATTTCCTCAACCTCAACTTGTCCTAAATTAAACTCATGGTATCTTTCTTAAACTTATGCCTCCTCTTCTAATTACTTAAGTGTTGGTACCCAATCCACCTGATTACGCATGTTAGAAACTTTGAATCTTTCCTATCCCTCCCTCTCCCTACATTCAATCAGTGACCAAGTCTTGTCAATCTCCTAAAAACTTTTTTAATTTTATCTTCCTCCTACTACTAATCACAGATCCTCTCCCAACTGGCCTCTCTGACATCAATCTTGTCCCTCTACAGTTGTTTTCTACACTCCTGCCAGAGAGTTCTGGAATGCTATAGTGTGTTCTAAAATGCAAACTTGTCCTATCACCGATCTATTTAAAACCCTTAGTGGTTCCCCCAAAGATTTGTGCATTACTTCCCAAAGTGTGATTCTCAGAACTCTAGTCCCTGAAGATGATCATTTGTAAGTGTTTCATAGTCAGAAAACTGTATATTATGTCCTTGGAGAGTCACACTGTATATGAGCATATATAAGCTTCTCACAGACTGTGTTAAAGAAGCCTTTTTGATCCAATGTTTTCCAAATGCGTTCCCACAGAATTCTCCCTTGGAACAAAATATTTCATCAGGTATCTTCTAGGGAAGCTCCTTTACATGTCACATGAGGCCTTTCATGATCTGGAGTCTGCCTGACTCTGGTCATCATTTTCCCCCCATCCCCCACATCCTTCTCTATTCTCCAATACCATTGAAGCATTGTTTCTTAGCCCTTGGCCCTAGCTCAAGCTGTTTCTTCTTCCTTCTATTTTTCGTTAAGACTTGTTTCGAAGTCTTAAAGAAGACTTTGCCTAACCCCTTCTGTGTACTTCCACAGACCTCCATGCTTGCCTCTTTCATTACACTTACCATATTGTTACTGAATTCAACTACTTGTGAATCTCTCTCCCCTATTGGACTATCAACCTCTTGAAGGTGGTGATTATATTTTATTTGTCTTTATATCCCTAGCATAAGCACAATACTTGGCATTGAGTAAAACTAAAGTAAAATGAATAATGCCTGGCCCATGTAGCAGGTACCCATTAATAAATCCCATGAATATTACTTGAATCAGAAACAGGTTTTCTTCAACCATAAAGCCCTTGTTTGAAGGTCTTTGAACATAAAAACAATTCTTTCAATAATGACTTTTATCTGATGCATCTAATAAACTCCTTATAATCACTCACTACTGTACCTTCACAGATATCGATGCCCCTTTTACTGTCTTACAGCACATATAATATTGCTGTTCTATAAATCTAAAGAGTTGTGGCCTTTCATTGAATTTCTTTATGAGTTAAATCTTTCAGATACACAGAACTGAGTAGGCAAAGAAAAGATGTGGTTTAGGATTCCCTGGATTGTTTCATGAATTATATAGTGAGGTAAATTAATGCTGACACAGTGCCCTCTGTCAAAATAGCATGCTGGTCTGAGAAAATGATCACAAATAGTGCATGTGCCAGTTGCAGAAAAGCAGAGATCTCGAGATGGCTATGTTACATCTGACATTCTTAAACAGCCTGACTTTCAGAATACAGAAGTGCAAAATCTTCTCCTGAGAGATAATCTAAAGTTGTTGCCTTTAAGGTCCCAGGAGGCCTGGCTGGTTAATAATGACTACTACTTCATTTTAAGGTGTATCAACCTCTTAAAATTGGAGGCTAGATGGATGTTTACTAAAAAACCATGCTTCTTTTTCTTGTAATTTTGTTCCCTTTTACTTATCATACATCACTTAACATTTCCATTATATTTCTGCAGAATAATTAAACTGCTACTTACCAAGGACTCAATGAGAATGTGTATATTTAGATCTTTTAACATTTCTGGCTAAGTCAGCCTTTAACTTAAATATCTCTTGCAATCTTTAATGGATTCCGACTATCATGAAGTAAGGTAGTTCCCACTTATTTACGGTTTTGCTTTCCAAGGTTTCAGTCACCTGCAGTCAACCGCAGTCCAAAAGCAGATGAACCTCACATATCCAGACATATGCTCGTTGATTGTCAGAAGGTCCTAGTAGCCTTATGCTACATCACAATGCCTACGTTGTTTACCTCACTTCATTTCATCATGTAGGCATTTTATCATCTCACATCATCACAAGAAAAAGGGTGAGTACAGTAAATAAGATATTTTGACTGTGAGACCAAATTCACATGACATTTATTATAGTATATTTTATAATTGTTCTATTTTATTCTGAGTCATCATTGTTAATCTCTTACTGTGCCTAATTTATAAATTAAATTATCATATGTATGTATAGGAAAAATCATAGTATATATAGAATTTGGTACTATTTGTGGTTTCAGGCATCCACTGGGGGTCTTGAAACACATTTCCTGTGGAAAAGGGGGGGACCCCCGTGTAAAAGTATCTGCTGAAAGGGGGACCTCAGTTACTCCACCCAACTGTGCAGGAAGAGTCTATCTCTGGCCCAATGGCATATAATTTCTGAAAGAATCTCACTACATAGCAATCACATGTGCTGAATTTTATCATGACATTACTTAAATAGTGGGGAATAGACTGCTCTATGCTTTGATAAAGATGCTTGGAGAGAATTCTAACCTTTCAAATTCCAAAAATATGGGAGAATGATAGAAAATTGAGCAGCCCTGGCTCTGCCCCCTGAGACATAAGAATATTCACAAGATTATAAAAGGAGCCTCATCTTGACCAGGTACCTGGCGATGGGTTATAGTTGTGACCTGGCTGCTCTTTCCTAGATCTAGAAATTAGCAAGGATTTATTAAGAAAAAAAATGGTTTTTTTAGATGAAGCAGCAGAGAGAAAAGCATAATAGACAATAGAAGGCAGAAATGGCAATTTCCTTCTCTTACTCTCTCTTTTTCAATTCTTTCTCTTTTGTCTTTAATTTAAATTAAATGGGATGCTGAGGATACTACCAACACCTTCGCCTTGTACTCACAGTCCCTTTTATATGCAGTTCATCTCTTTATTTGGTTATTTTGCTACCACCGCTAATCCATACCAAAAATATTTATATTCCCATTATAATAATGGAAATCTTTCTATTTATAGGTTTCAAATGGAAGATGTATATAATGTAATGTAAAATGTACATAAGTACATAGTTGTACCTTTTTGTTTGGGGTCTTCTTTTTCTCTACACCATATTATAATCCTATATCATTTTGTAAACTTCCCCCTTTCTTTTTTAGTCATTATCACTTTCAGTGACTTTCCTATCCCTAGAATTTCTGGGACTCATTTCTGTTCCAAGCTGTTAGGTTTCTTCTGAAATGAAGTCCCACTGTATCTTCCCCGGCATACATGTCTAAACTTGTATTTACTTCATTTTACTTCTCATCCCTCATTCACATTGACAGTGCCTCCCAGTTCAGGTCACCAAATGGACTTCATTATCATGTTCTTTGCCTTCTTAGAGTCTAGATAAAGAATAAAATGTCCAATAGAATAAACATGACCTTATTCTGACTCCTGTGGCACTCAGCCAGGTATCTTGACACAACAGGCTCATTCTTACTCTTTTTCTGCTAAAAGGTATTGCCCAAATCACTTGAAGCAAGATTTCATATAATATACATCATTTGATATCAAAAATTGTCTCAGGGCCCAATGAAGTAGCAACCTATATTCCCTCCTTTTATTTAGCTATTTTAGGAGGAAAAAATTATTTAGTAGAGTTGACATAGTCCACTTTTTACAAAAGAAAGCATGCCTAACGATTCTAATTCACCTCTTGTTTACACATTTTCTCCCAGTGTTTGATGTCAGACCTGCAGGATCTTGCTTTTGGCTTTTTGCCTTGCTTTGTTTGATGTTTTTAATGGGCTTTGAAGGTGTATATCTAATACCTGGACTCAGGTATTAGATTAGCAATGTGATGTTATGGAAACCCATTAGATTAGCAGCTAAAAGATCTGAGTTCTAATCCTGGCTCTGCTATTATTATTTACAGTCTTGGTTAAGTTAATCAAATGTCAAGACTTGAATCTTTTTTATTTGTACAATGAAAGGGTTAAATTTCAATTTATTACATATTCTTGAATTGATTATTACATATTCAATTTATTACATATTAGTCCTTACATATTCTGAATCTCTGACTTTGTGTGTGTGTATTTAAAAATTCCTTCCTTTGGACTGCTCCTGTAAGAAGACTGAAGAGAGGCTGACAATGCATCTCACCTTTCAAGCCTTTGAGAGGCCCGTCTAGCAAAAGCATCTGCAGATCTCTGTCCTCTCTCTCATCTAGTTTTAAATCTCATTTTAAAGAGTTGTCACCACGTGGGACAGCCAAGGAATAAGTTGAATAAGTTGAATTTCTTCAACTATTGAGGCAGCTCTTTGGAATTCGAAGGTGTGAAGGGCAAAACAATAAAAATATCTTGCCTATGTAAAGAACTGTTGACTTTACAAAGGACGTTGATGTCTATCTCAATGAAGGAGCAAGCAGCAAGGAACCATAGGAATAAATGGTCACTGACAAATGTCACTTGAAGGAGGATACAATCTTAACAGCTACTGCATGCAAGTAAGCCTACTGAATGAATAAATTCTGGATGATTCTTGCATCCCCATTTGTTATTCTCTCTCCTCTTTTTCTTTTACTCTCCCTTCTACCCACTTACCAACCCTATAAAGTGCCCAGTACCTTCACCCTGCCACTGAACTTTCTAGAACACTCCACCACAGAATTCTGCCCAGAATTACACTACATATATATTAAATATGAAATATGTTTAATATGCATATTAAGTACAAATTTTATTTTTATTACAACACATATTTTGTTGTCTAATTGAATTTAAATTTTTTAAAAAAACACATATTTAAATAATTAATAGGGGCACCTGGCTGGTTCAGTCAGTGAAGCATGTGACAGTTGCTCTTCAGGTTATGAGTTTGAGCCCCACGTTGGTGTGGAAATTACTTAAAAATCAAATCTTAAAAAAAAATAAGAATGGTACAAAAACAAGTATCAACTATATGCAGTCTACACAAGATGTGCTTTAAATACAGACAAATGGATTTAAAGTAAAAAAGATGAAAAAAAAAAAAGATACCCCATGCAAATAGTAAACATAAGAAAGTAGGAGTTTTTGTGTTAGTATCAAACAAAATAGACTTCAAGGAAAGGAGTATTACTAGGGACAAAGAGGGATACTTCATAATGATCAAGGATCAATATATCAGGAAAATATGACAATTATAAATATATATGTTGTGATGGATAGTGAATTCTCAGTGAAAACTCCATTTTAGGGAAAGAGAAGTGTGAATTTTGGGTAGACGAGCCTTTTCTGCCATAGGTAGATTACTTATCCTCTCTGTAAAATAATATAGTACTTTATAGGGTGGTGGTAAGAGTTAAATGACTGCTCTAGTAAGCATTTAATTATGTGGTTGATGTTGATGGTACTGTTACTTTTCTCTTGTGGCAGACTGCATAAGGATTCACTGAAGAAATACTCACTGAGGAAAGGCTCAGGTAAAATAGGCCCTCTTCACAGGGAAAGGAATCACTGAAGAAGGACTGAAGCAAACAGAATCCTCCCCTTCCGCAAGTGTTATTATAGGATCAGAGAAGTGACAGTGGGATCCAAGAGAGGAAAAAAATGTTACAGATGGTTGGGGTTGAGGGAGGTGGGTAAAACAGAATTTGGATCCGGAGAGAGACTAGAGAGAGAATTTGTATAATGAAAAGATTGTTTGCTTTGTGGTGTGAAATGATGCCTTCTCCTCCATTTGTCATGAAAACATCCGCAAAATCTACATTACTCACCAGATTGGTTAGGATAAAATTCAGCAGAGTAATAGAAACTCCAGAGAGCAATGTTATAAACAAGACAGATGTTTCTTTCTCACATAAAAGGAGACAAGAGATGGTTCAGGGTTGGTATAATAGCTCTACACCATACCAAGATCCCTTCAGTTTTCTGTTGTTTTGCCTTAGGTACAGCCCTTGACCTCTTGATCCAACATGAACTTTGGAGCACCAGTCACAACAACTATATTCCAAGCAGCAGTATCAAAGAAGGGAAAGAATGGGTATTCACTCTTTCTCTTTCAAGATTTTCAAGAAATACCACATGATACTTCCTCTTAAAACTGAATGGCTAAGAACTCATCAGATAGCCATTCCTAGTAGAGCTTTAGGTTAGGAAGTATAGTCTTTTAGCTGGACCAACAAAATGTCCAACTAAAATTCAAAGTTCTCTTATTGAAGAAGGGGATTTATCAATGCTTAAGATTGTATTGATAGGTATGCTATTTGCATATGTTTATGTGTGGGGAAAAAAAGATGTGCATGATAGGTGGGTCTCTCGAGTGCAAAATAAAAGGCTATCAATGGGAGCCAGTTTCACAAGAGTTAGGTCATTAAAAAAGTTGTTTCCCTTTTTTATTCCAGTTCTAAGCTGACAATTATTCCATGTAAGTTTGTACCTTACTTTTAGCTCTCCAATTAGATTTGGTTTCACTGAAGCTTTGGTAGGCCTACAGGTCTAGTGTAGGGCAGGTGATGCATCAAGAAACAAACTGTATCCAGATAGTACTGTAGTCCCACAATAAACTTTTTATCTGGTAGTGGGTTAGATCAAGTACAACCCTTCACCCAGCCTAATGTTTTAGAGGTGTACAGTTCTCAAACTCTTTGATCTGACTCCTCATGGGCTGCCTCAATTACTAAACTTGGACATTTGTGAAGTACAAGAAAGGCAGTAGGGAGCTGCAACCAGTCATTTGTATCCCTAGCACTGTTTGTTTCATAGGTTAATGGTAAACTGAAGTGAAAGTAGTTTAAACTGAGTCATCATCTCATCATTCTTTCAACTTGGATTGGATTTTATAAACTGGCACAGCTCCTGAAGAAAAAGATATGATCAGACCAAAAAGAAAAGCTGATTATGCTTCAGCTCTGTTCAATGCTCCTATTTAAGGTTATCATTCACTGTCATCCGTCCTTTTATTCAACAAATATTCACTGAGTACTGACGATGTACTAGGCACTGTGCTCAGTGCTAGTATAGCAAAGAACGAGTTCTTAAAGGTCTTACCAGAAATGCCTTTCCTGAAAGTTCCATCCAAAGTAGTTTCCCTCAACTACCCTGTTTTCTCTCCCTCTGCCTTTTATTTGTTTTATTCATATCAACTTTCAGCAATCTATTTGTCACTTTTTCTTTTTAGTCTTAACTCTTTGTTCCATTACGGCCAGAAGATTCCATCTGTTTCTTTCACCATTGTATCCCCAGTGTCTAGCACAGTGTGTTACACAAACCCTTAAATATTTGACTTGCATAATGGACCCTTAATTCATATTTATGGTTTTCTGATCAGAGTTCAGAATTCAAAATAAATAAATGTCTCCAAAAAAAAAAGCTTTGAGAAAAATCTCTTTAATAATTGAATCATACAGGGGCACCTGGGTGGCTCAGTCGTTAAGGGCCTGCCTTCATTAAGGTTCTGCCTTCGGATCAGGTCATGATCCCAGGTTCCTGGGATCAAGCCCCACATCGGGCTCCCTGCTCGGCAGGAAGCCTGCTTCTCCCTCTCCCACTCTCCTTGTTTGTGTTCCCTCTCTCACTGTCTCTCTCTCTGTGTCAAATAAATTTAAAAAATCTTTAAAAAATAGTTGAATCATTCAGTTAGTAAATCAAATCATCATTTTCCACAATAACTCTAATAACTAGTATGTGCTTTATATAAAACAAGCTGATTGTTCTAATCTCCCAATATATTTTTTATTCTTGTTTGCCAAACACTATTAGACTTGATTTACCAGCAGGTGGCACTCCAGAGTAAAGCTGAACATAATACTACTACCCACCCTCTCTTACTCAAACCCTCCACCCAAGACTTTCCTTAATTGGTAAGTGGTTATCAATTAGAAAAGTCTTCCATATTTTTCTTTCTAATAAATTCTTCACACTCTTACGGGGCATTTAGATAATTCTTGTTGCAGGAGAATTCCTAGACAAACTCAGATGTGCCATACAAAAAATTCTGAGTTAAAAGTAAAAACATTCATGTCGAATTCCGACAAAATTTAGAACTGAAGAGAGATGAAACGTAAAAGCAAGATCAAAGGAAAGGAGAAAGAAAATTGTCTCAACTCATTTAGAGATCTGACAAACTTGACTTAAGTGACTGGCAGTCTAGGTTATCAAATTAAAAAGTTCTCCAAAAACAATTTCACTAAGACTTCCCTATTACATGAGATGGTCAGAATATGCAATTTCACACATATTCACTATTATATTAGCTGTTTCACAGAACTGCGATTGTTAAGTTTTATATGTATGTATATGGGACATATCATATATGAGACTTTATGAAGCACTCTAATATACTTTAGCTTATTTCATATTTGAGCTTCACATCAATCCTGTCAAACATGGCAAAATTTTTTATGATCATATTAAAGCTGACTCAGAGAGATTAGGTGACTTAAGTGAGGTAATTAGCTACTAAGTTGCACAACAGGAAATAGAACACAAAACTTTTGACAACTGCAATGCTCATTTTTCTGTATCATATTAACCTTTCCTTTTATGCATCTAAGATTTCTTTTACAGTATTTAAATTGCAGTCACAGATTCAGCTTTTATATCTTGGAAAGACATTTTACAGGTACATAATTAGTATACTAGTTTAAAAAATTATGTGATTTAAGGAAAAACAAAATCTCTCTATTTCTCCAAAAAGTCTCTCAGGCTCTGCTTGGAATTTCCATAGTAGCCATTCTTCTAGGCTTAAGGTCAGTTATAATACTAGTAAGTTATTTGGGAAAAAAAGTAACTTAAACCATTTTCACCCAATATTTTAGCAAGAATTAATTTATTCCATTATCAACATCAACTACTTAGCAAAAGCCTAGGAAAATGAGGCAGAAGACTTGGCAATTTTGTTGGAGAGAGTAGAACGTGGTCATTAAAAGACTCTAGAAAGAAATAAGACACCAGAGAGTATATACTGGATGATTCCACTTTTGGAAAATTCAAGAACAGGCAACGTTAGTCCATGGTGAGAGATATCAGAGAGGAATTTACCTTTGGAAGATTATCTCTAGGAGGAAGCATAAGGGAGCCTTCTGAGCTCAGAATATTCTGATGATTTTTACACAGGTGTATAGCTTATCAGAAGTCATAGAACTATATATTTAAGTGTGTGTATTTCTCTATATGTAAGTTACGTCGTTTTAAAAAATAAATTTTTAAAAAAGCCAGAGCTCTGAAGTCAGACAAATCTGACCAAACAACAATCTGCCATTTATTAGTTTTATGATCCTACATGTTATTTATCTTCTTCAAGCCATAGAAACCTCATCTGAAAAACTGGGATAATAATAATAGCTACTTTATGGGGTTGTTGCTTGGATTAAGAGAGCTGGCACACTTAGTGTTCAATAAATTTAGCAGTCAAGATTATCAGTTATTATTACTAATATAAGTAGGAGACAAAAGAGAAGAGCCACATTCCACACGTAAGACTAAACTAAGTGGAATATCACAAAAGGGCAACCCTCTTCTTTATAGCATAAACTTAAGAGATAGTGCCAGAATAATCTGGTAAATTTAGGCTCTTGAAGCCAGATTGCCTGAGTTTGAATCTAGACTCTACCACTTTCTAGGTGTGTGACACTGTCCAAATTCTTCAGCCTCTATGTGAAAAGTGGGGATATTATTATTTACTTTATATAGTTTTTGCAAAGGAAAGATATTTGGAAAGAGGGGGAAAATAATAACTTTGTTTTAGAACTAGTAATTTAAATACCTGTAGAATATTTACCACTAAGATAAAATAACACCAGTAAGTCTTTTGTCTTGGCTGGGTCATTCTCATCATTTATGTCTCTGTTTAAAAATCATATACTAAGATGGGGTGCCTGGCTGGCTCAGCTGGTGGTACATGTGACTCCTGATCTCAGGGTTGTGAGTTTGTGCCCCATGTTGGGTGTAGAAATTACTTAAAAATAAAATCTTATAAATAAATAAATAAATATCATACACTAAGAGAAGTCTTCTTAACTATTCTATCTAAAGTAGTGTTTAAGTTTCCTAGGGTTGCCATTACAAATTAACACAAATTGGGTGACTTAAAACAACAGAAATTTGGGGAGGTGGGTGTGGGGATGGGCTAATTGGGTGATGGGCATTGGGGAGGCCATGTGAGCACTGGGTATTATAAGCAACTGGTGAATTGTTGAACTCTATATCTGAAACAAATGATGTACTATATGTTGGCTAATTTAATTTAATTTAGAAAGCAAAAACAAAAACAAAACCAAAAACCAACAACCGGAAATTTACTCTCACAGTTCTGGAGTCTAGAAATCTGAAATCAAGGCCCTTATTCTCTTCCAAAGCTCTAGGGAAGAATCTTTCCTTGCTTCTTCTAGCTTCTAGTGGTTACTGGCAATTTTTGATGTTCTTTGACTAATAGATCATCACTCCAATGTATCTCCTTTATATGGTTTTCTCCCCTATTTATCTATGTCTTCATTTTCTCTTTCATAAAGACAGGAGACATTGGATTAGGATCCAACCTAATCCAATATGATTTCATCTTCACTAATCATATCTGCAAAGACCCTATTTCCAATAAAATCACACTCTGACATTCTGGGTGGACATGAACTTTTGAGGAACACATGTAACCTAATACAAGTAACATTTACTAATAAGACAACAATAAAGTAGCCCAATACACCATTGTTTACTAAAAACACTTACTTTCTTTATAGCATAATTTGATTTTTTTCACTTCTTTATAATCTGCCTCTACCAACTAGAATTTAAGCTTCCTGAATGTGGGAATCAAGGCAGTGCCTGGCATTCAGTTGAGGTTCAAAAACATTTGAGATAAATTAATTAGTTGATTTTGACTGGGAGAAATGAGGAAAGACAATTTGGTATAAAATAAAAAAGCTCTTAGCTATTGCCCTAGGAACTTTCTTATCACTTTCAAGTCATATTTTCACTGTGATCGATAGATAACCAAAATAAATCACTTGAATACTGAAAAGGTAAGCTGACCAACAAAGTGTTCCAGCCACAACATGGGGGACTTAAATGACATTCTGAATCCTGGGATTTATAAGCATTCCTTCAGAGGTCATGGTGATATTGGAGAGGAAATTGGACAGGGAACAAACAGCCTCTACCTCCCACTTGCACCCTTGCTTCAACCATTCACATTTATTTTATGGAGTTTTGTTTGGGGAAAAGAAGTAGGGTTGTTTTTGTTTTTTGTTTTTAGTGTAAAAATCATTGATCTATAAGGAAGCAAACAGTCATCAGATTGGTTTTTTCCTCTTGTTTGTATAAGTAGATATTCTATTATTATTATTATTATTACATTTAGAACAATTTTAATTAACATATATTGTGTTATTTGTTTCAGGGAATAGATATCCTTTACAGTAAAAATAATTAATTGCTATTTGGTATTGCCTTCTTGATAATGAGAGCTAATGTATATCCTTCACACTTTACCGGAATGTTTAGTTGAGTTTTAAGAGTAAAGCAATCTTTTGGTTGGTTGATTTTTTTTTTTTTTTAACTCACAAAAACCACTTTCAATTCAGGTCACAGATATGTAAATTCACGCTGGTGTTTGAATCCCAACCACTCACATAGTGTTGTACAGCTAAAAGAGCATGAGGTTAGGAGTCAGAATTAAACTAGGCTTGAAATTATCTTAGTTATTTCCTATGTGTGATCCTAGGTAAGTTATTTCTTTTAGTTTTTTATCTGCAAAATAGGGTTAATGATACCTACTTTGTAAGATGATTAAGAAAATTATAGAAACAAATTATGTAAAAGCACCTTGCATATAGCCGGTACCAAATAAATGTTAGTTTCTTTCTCTCAAATAGTATATTCAGAACTTTTTAAAAGGATTTGTCATCGCTCTTTTTCTAATTCCAACTCTCTCATGTTGAAAAAAGTTCGTATTCTATTTATTACTCAATAAAGTTAAAATTTTGCTTATATTTTTCTTTCTATATATGCCTAATTAAAAGTTATCTTAAATCAGTAAGTGGTTAAAGGTCCTTTTAAAAACATAATTCAAAGAGATTAAATAATAGATGATTTATAGCTCAAAGAATATATGTTATCGATCTTGATTTACACATGACTTTTTGAAACTGGCATAAATATCATGAATGGGCATAATGCCCTATACACAGATGGATGTGAATGCTCAGGTGCCAGAAATCCAGCCTGGCCACAGTTCATGTAGAATGTTAAAATGGTGACAATTCTTGTAATTGGTCATCTGCTCCTAGTAATAACTAAGTCTATCAGAAATAGAAAACAAATTCTGAAATACAGAATGTTCATTCAAACTTGAGCAGGAATTTACAAATCTTTCATATTCAAATAATTTTAATATTTTAAGTTCTATCAATGCACATCTGATGTAGACAATCTTCTTACCATGGTTGTAGCTGAAAAAATACCAACATAAGGGGTTCCTGGCTGGCTCAGTCAGTACAGCATGTGACTCTTGATCTTGAGGTCATGAGTTTGAACCCCACACTGGGTGTAGAGATTTCTTAAAAAATATATCAACTTGGGGCACCTGGGTGGTTTGAGGGGTTAAGCCTCTGCCTTGGGCTCAGGTCATGATCTCAGGGTCCTGGGATAGAGCCCTGCATCGGGCTCTCTGCTCAGCAGGGAGCCTGCTTCCTCCTCTCTCTGCCTACTTGTGATCTCTCTCTCTCTCTCTGTCAAATAAATAATAAATAAAATCTTTAAGAAACATTAACTTAAGTTGTTGGTTTATAAATAGTTTGGCTTTTCTAGTTTCTCCTTTCTAGTTCAAATTTAGCAGAGTAATTCTTAAAATCAACAGGCAGAGATCCTTGAATTATGTAGTAATTTTATTTGCAAAGATATAATAATGAAGATGTTCATTTTAATGGTATTTACAATAGAGAAAAACTGGAAAATACTTAAATGATCGGGCGCCTGGGTGGCTCAGTGGGTTAAAGCCACTGCCTTCGGCTCAGGTCATGATCCCAGGGTCCTGGGATCGAGGCCCACATCGGGCTCTCTGCTCAGCAGGGAGCCTGCTTCCTCCTCTCTCCTCTCTCTCTGCCTGCCTCTCTGCCTACTTGTAATCTCTCTCTCTGTGTCAAATGAATAAATAAAATCTTTAAANTTAAAAAAAAAAAAAAAAAAAGAAAATACTTAAATGATCAACAACAGAAGACTAATTAAATAAATTGTTCTATCTGTACAATGGCTAAATTATGCTATATACACACTACACTATGCAGCCACTAATATTATGTGGTAGAAAATATTTAAATGGGAAATGATCATCATCCTTTACCATGAAAATGCATAACACAAATGATTATACAAATTAAAGTTTCAATTAATGATAAACTAAATAGATTTGGGAGCTCTTTATTCTACTTTATTCTGTATTCAGAATCTATTTCTCATCATCTTCTCTACTATTGTTCTGGTCCAAGACATTATCTCCGTTAACCTGGACTATTGCTATAGCATACTGACTGGTCTCCTGGCTTCTGCTTCATGCCCCGCTCAGTCAGACCTTAACAAAATAAATCACGTCCCCGCTCTGCTCCAAATCCTCCAATGGCTTATTGTTAGAGTTAGAGTAAAAGTCAAAATTACCAAAATAACTTGCAAAGACTATGTCATTGAAACCTGTACCTTTTTCCACAAGACTCTCTACTCTCACCTCATGACCTCTCTTAGCTTGTCTTCCACTGCGCTACCACTTGCTCACTCCTTTCCAGGCTTACTGGTCTTCTTGCTAGACCTTAAATACCCTAGGATTTGATATTTACAGTTTTCTATTGCCTGGAATGCTCTTCCTCCAGATCATTAACGGCTCATAATCTTTCTTTCCCATTTCCATTTAGTCAACTTTTCAGAGAGGATTCCTTTTATATGATTTATTATTGTAACCCTCCCCCTACATACACACCCCTGCCCTGAACTCCCCATATTCCTTCTCTGCTTTCTCTTTCTTCCTAGTACTCAACCACATGTAACATAACAAAATTTTGCTTATGTATTAGCGTCTATTGCCTGCCTGCCTCACTCTCTCTAGAGTTGATTCCATGAAGCAGCTTTGCTGCCTGAGTTTTGCTAACTGAGATAGCTCCATCTGGCACATAGTAGATTGCTAGAGACAGGGTAATATGAGAAGACATTTCATTCAGTGATTCAGTTGCTCAAGGCCAAGAGTAAGTTGTAAAATTCAAGAGAGCAATTTAGGAGGCTTGAAACTTAAGTTCTGTATATAGGTAGCCATTATTATTACTTTCTCTTACAAAGAACTGTCACAATGAGAATTTATCTGTTTATCAATTTCATCCAATAATTAGGTGGCCAACATAAAAATCCACACCAGACGTGTAAAAAAAATCAAGTTAGGGCACCTGGGTGACTCAGTAAGTTAAACATCTGCCTTCGGCTCAGGTAATGATCCCAGGGTCCTGGAATCAAGTCCTGCATCAGGCTCCTTTCCCAGAGGATAGACTGCTACTCCCTCTGCCTGCCTCTGCCCCTGCTTGTGCTCTCTCTCTTCCTGTCTCTCTCTCTCTGACAAATAAATAAAATATTTAAAAAATAATAAAAATAATAAAAGTGATTAAAATCAAGTGATTTTGGCTTTTTTTTTTAAGATTTTATTTATTTATTTGACAGAGCGAGAGAGATCACAAGTAGGCAGAGAGGCAGGCAGAGAGAGAGAGAGGAGGAAGCAGGCTCTCCGCCGAGCAGAGAGCCCGATATGGGCCTCGATCCCAGGACCCTGAGATCATGACCTGAGCCGAAGGCAGAGGCTTTAACCCACTGAGCCACCCAGGCGCCCGATTTTGGCTTTCTTAACTGTTGCAAAAGTTTTTAAAGAGAGAAGGGCTAGTAAATCTGTTGTAATAGATTAAGTTGAAAAGTTCTTGGTGAGGGCGCCTGGGTGGCTCAGTGGGTTAAAGCC
>LNAC01000002.1:12763109-12915001 GCA_002007465.1 Ailurus styani | reverse complement strand
AAAAAAAAAAAGTTCTTGGTGAAATTCCAGTTTCCACATTATAAGAATATGTAAACTACAAAAGCTTGATTAAGCACATTGCAATTTACCTGCTGTACTATTTAGGTTCTACAGTCATAAGCTTGTCTGACAAATGTGATATGTGTGTGGTTTTTTCCCTCCTAGTTATTTGTCTAGTGATTATTAATAATCAGGCCAATGAAGCAGTTATTTGGCATAACACTATGGCTCCTTTGTTAAAGCATAACTTTTTATTAATGAGGTCAAAAGAATATTCTACTGAAACTATGATAATTAAAAGCTGGTACCATTAACTTATAGAAAATAAGACCTAGGACCGCTTATTAAAATTTCATTTTTTTAAAATTAAATTAAATTAAATTAAATTTTATTTTTTAAGATTGGATTTATTTCTTTGACAGATAGAGATCACAAGTAGGCAGAGAGAGGAGGAAGCAGGCTCCCCGCTGGAAAGGGAGCCCGATGCGGGCCTATCTCAGGACCCTGAGATCATGACCTGAGCTGAAGGCAGAGGCTTTAACCCACTGAGCCACCCAGGCGCCCGAAAACTTCATCTTTTTATTCAACCTGAAAAATAACTTTTCTCTCCTTAGAAAGTCTGAATTTACATCTGTTCTTTAGGAAAACAACAAAGATGGTCATTTAATACTGATTTCTGAATTTTTAACATAGCTATACATTTCAATTTGGACTAGGGGAAAATATGCTAATGACAACTCTTACAGTTATATCATCAAATAACTTTCCAAATAAAACCCTAATAAGTGTAAGGATTCTTAAGAGTTCTTGCAGAAGACAAGATTAGAAGTTGTGTTTGTTGCAGCAGACTTCTAGGATTTTCATTATATATCCTGCACGTACACAGAGGGCCAGTTTCATGGGCATGCAACCTGTGCAGGAGCATCTGTGTTTGGTTGTATAATCAGACTAAC
The DNA here is from genome assembly GCA_002007465.1 of Ailurus styani. NCBI lineage: Eukaryota > Metazoa > Chordata > Mammalia > Carnivora > Ailuridae > Ailurus > Ailurus styani. The sequence goes on along the minus strand of LNAC01000002.1, from coordinate 12,914,048 downwards.
TAACTAACTGCCTGATAGCCGTTTTAAAGTAAGGATTGTTTGGCTTTAAGAAGATCATATATGTAACAAGTAAATTTCCATGGGGAATGTGTGTAGGTAGAAGAAAGGCAGAGTGAGGGGAAATATGGCAGCAAAAATTATGGGAAACTTGAAGCCAGTATGAATTGCTCAATCTGTCTCCATTACCTATGGTTCTAAACTTAAAATTCACATGAACCTCCAATTTTGCCCAAAGCTAATGGCTCAATGTTGTCCTTGGTCAGAAAAAACTGAAGGAGCACAGTGTCTATGGTTCACATTATTCTGCATGGGGTTAATTGGCTAATTATCCTTCTTTAACTTCCTATAATATTTCCAGTTAAAGTAGTTGGATCCCTGGGCCTTAATAACTTGTGTAATACCTGATTTCTCCAAGATTGAGGTTTATCTTCTCCTATCCCCAATCTCCCAAAGAATTAGAGTGCTCCTGCAGGAAAATACTTATCAGTGACAAGGACCTAAAGTGATTAAAGGGTAGGAGTCAAAGATGAACTTGTTTTCCTAAGGACGTCTTAGACACAACTGATTCTGACATATGATCTCGTTTAGCATCAGTAGGTGAGGGCATGTGTAGTTGGGTAGAACCAGGAATGTGTTACCTGAGTTACTCAAAGATAAAGTCTATCAGACAGCAGAGTTCTTATGGCTACTTTTAAAATACAATGCTCCTATTTTAATAGCCAAAATGTTTCTACTGCTATGTTTAACATTTATGCAGGTTAGGGGAAAATTAGAATGCTGCCCTTTCACTTGTTTATCTTTTGAATCTTCACACTGTTGATATAAAAGCAAAAACAGGGTGCCTGGCTGGCTTAGTCCATAAAGCATGAGATTCTTGGATCTCGGGATCATAGGTTTGAGTCCCATGTTGGACTTAGAAATTACTTAAAAATGAAAAAAAAGAAAAAAGCAAAAATGTTTTGGTGTTAACATAAACAAAAAATGGGGGGGCTAAACTTAATACTCTTCTTTTTTTTTTTTAATTTTTTATTTATTCATTTGACACAGAGAGAGAGATTACAAGTAGGCAGAGAGGCAGGCAGAGAGGAGAGAGGAGGAAGCAGGCTCCCTGCTGAGCAGAGAGCCCGACGCGGGCCTCGATCCCAGGACCCTGGGATCATGACCTGAGCCGAAGGCAGCGGCTTTAACCCACTGAGCCACCCAGGCGCCCAACTTAATACTCTTCTTGACCAACTTTTTATATCTAAAAGCTGATGATTACCAGTTTGGCTACATAATTTTTCAGATAATAGAACCCCAAATGCCACAGAGGAAGGAGAAGTTGTCAAAAGCTTGACTTTTCTCCTTTCCTAGCTAAGAGAGGCATACATACTACATAAACACTTTTCAAACTCCAAGTACAGTACACTATCATATATATATATATACATGTTATATATATATGTATATGTATACACACAGACACACACACACACACACTCACACTTCACTTCTGATACTTCTAGCCACCAAATGTGTGGGTTTTTTTCCCCACACTAAGCAATTCTCCAATTCTCTGTGGAGAGTAGCAGGTGTCCTACAATTCAATTCAATTTAATACTGACAATATCAACCTGGAGACAACATCAGATTCCATAGTTTAAAGGCTCATTCCCACAAAAGTGCCCCCACTTGCCAATCCCAAGTCCAGGTTGTTACCTATGCTTTAAACAACTCACTATAAATTGGAGTTTCCCATAATCCCTTACTCGGGTTCAATTGGTTTGCTTGAGTGGCTCACAGGACTCAGGAAAACAGTTTACTTAAGATCATCAGTTTATTATAAAAGGATACACAACTCAGGAACAGCCAGATGGAAGAGACACATAGAACAAGGTATGGGTAAGGGGCATGCACCACCCTCCCAGCACTTCCATATGTTTGCCAACCTGAAAGCCCTCTGAACCCCATCCTTTTGAGTTTTTGTGAACTTCATTACAGTAGACAGGATTGATTAAATCATTGGTCACTGGTAATTGAGCCAAGCTCCAGCCCCTCCCTTCTCCCTGGAGGTTGGGGGTGGGGGTGGTGCTGAAAGTTCTAGTCATGGTTTCCCTGGCAGCCAGCCCCCATCCTAGGAGCTTTCCAAAAGTCACCTCATAAACATAGTCTCAGGTGTGGTTTACAGGGGATCCTTATGATGAATAACAAGACATCTTTATCTTTCTTATCGCTTAGGAAATGCCTAAGGGTTTTGGGAACTCTGCCAGGAATGGGGATAGAAACCAAATACATATTATTAAAAATCACAATATCTCAAAAATAATATTGAGTTATACAAGTTATACTTGTATCAATCAAACAAAAAGTGCTAGTGAAACAGTTACTTTGTGAAAAATCATTATGTTGACAGATAAGAACTGGATCTTTGTCCTGTGAAAATGTATAGTCTGCTTTTGGGAGCTAAAACCGACAGAAGACAGCATCTACTAAGTAAGTGTTAAATAAATGGCAAGGAAATTAGTTCAAAATAGGATGGGGAACACTTTAGACTGGGATTGAAAGAGTTTTATGAAAAAAATCAGTTAAATATTTTTTTAGAAAATCAAAATCAAACATACTATTTTCATGTTAGTAAAAGAAGTATAGAAAATGTTTAAGTTTATGAAACATTTGTGACCTTTCAGTGAGCGATATGGTAGCCAAAGTTACAAAAAGATGGGGCACCTAGCTGGCTCAGTTAGTAGAGTATGAGATTCTAAGATCTCAGGATTGTGAGTTCAAACCCCACATTGGGTGTGGAGCCTACTTTAAAAAAAAAAATTAAAGTTACAATAAGTTGCCTGTTACTCAATACTGATTCAAAAGTACAAACTAATGAAGTGAAATGTAATTTTGTCCTTAAAAAATTAAAACAGAAAGCAATTTGAAAAAAAAGAAAATGGAAGGGAAATATTGCTACTATATCTTTATGGCTAGTTGTAATTGTCTACTTTTTTAAAAAGTCATGTCTTAGAAACAAAAAGATTAGAAGATTTTACTTTGCAGAGTAATGGACATTGCATGTAAATTGATGAGGGCTGACTTTAAACAAATTTATAATAAAATTAGTGTACCTGGAAAACAGATGGAGTGAAGCAGAAATAAGATGAAAGAATCTAAATTATTTTAATTTTATTGAATGAACTCATAAAATTCTATTTTTCATTTCATTCATATACTTCACTTAAATAGATAAAGCCTAACAGTTTTACACCTTCAAGTAGTTACATATAGTGAAGGTATATCATACCCACTCTATTTTTTAATAAGCTAAAATAATAATGACTCTTGAGGGGCTCTTGGGTGGCTCAGTTGGTTAAGCGTCTGACTCTTGATTTCAGCTCAGGTCATCTTGGTCTCACCGTCTTGAGATCAAGCCCCACATCAGCTCCATGCAGGGTGTGGAGCAGAAAAGAAATAATGAGTTTTGAAAAAAAAGATAGTAACTTCTTTGACAGCAAAAGCACAAGTATATGTCTGTGTTTGTAAGCGTGTGCCAATGAGAGCGGTTCCCTTCAATAGGCACTTGGCTAACTCCCTTAACCTCTTCAGGTGTTTGCTCTGGTCTAATCTCATTGAGACTCCCCCTGATTAGCCTATTTACTAATGAAACCTATCCTCCACCTATTTATAATCTCCCTTTTTCTGGTCTGCTTTTTCTTGTATAGCATATATCATTTCCTAATACAGTATATATATTACATTTATTATTTATCATCTATCTTTTCCTGCTAGAATGTAATCTCCACATAGTCAGAAATCTTCATCTGTTTTACTTACTGGTACATAGCAAGAGCCTATAATAAAGCCAGAAACACAGCAATCACTCAGTAAAGATCTGTGAATTAAAATGGAATGAAAGGAATGAGACCAGAAGCAACAAAAAATCATGAAGATATAACTATACATAGCAATATGCTACTTTTTGTAAAGACAAGTTAACTGTGTTTCTTGGATGGGCCTGTTGATTTTATATCTATAGATATGTCTCTATCTATCTATCTATTTATCTATCTAGAGTCTTTAAGGGATATTAAATTCATAGCTAACAGAGCTGACACCAAAATCACATGTCTATCAAATGAACTTGTGCAACCTCATTTCCTGCAGAATACTTGCTCAAATGTTACCTCCTTTGGGAAGTCTTCACTGACCACCTTATCTAAAAGAGCACCCTACCCCGTTGTCACTCTCTAGCTCTTATCTTGCTTCATTTCCCCCATAATTCTTATCATTGCATAATATTATGATAAATATTTGTTTATTGTCTATCTCCTCCAGGAAAACAGGGAACTTATCTGCCTTCCTTACTGCTTTATTTCCCTGTGTTTGGATCAGTGTCTGGCACATAGTAAATATTTGTCAGCATGAATGCACTGGGAATTTGCATGCCCTCATGTTGTTCTTCATATGAGAATTATCCAATTGTTTGTCCCCAGATCTGAAGTTGCTAAGCAATCATTTGTATTGTATTATTCCCTCACTAATAAACAAATAAACAAAGAATAATTCTTCATGTTTCATACCATAATCAGTGAGATGGTTAAAAGGTTTGAACAGGTACATGCTAGACATTATTCCATCAAATATCAATGAAATTCACTACTGACCAAGTAGTGAAGTAGGAAGATTAAATCTTAAATCATATTTAAGATTTTATTTATTTATTTGAGAGAGAGAGAGAGCAGGGGCAGGGAGAGGGACAGAAGCAGACTCCCCACTGAGCAGGAAGCCCGATGCGGGGCTCCATCCCAGGACCCCAGGATCATGACCTGAACTGAAGGCAGATACTTAACTGACTGAGTCACCCAGGTGCCCCTAAATCTTAAATCATATTAAATAAAAATTTTAGGTTTACTCCTTCCTCTTTTCTGGGTTAAACTATTCATTTTATTGAATTTGAAGTAAACACACTGATCTAAAATTCTGTGAAATTTCATTTGACTTAAAAACTTAAACAAGGCCAGTGTAAAAATAAAGAGGTAGTTTAGATCCCTTGGCCCTTTAATCCTACTTTATGGTTTAAAATCTGGCTGGGTGACAATAGCACGATCGAATGACATGGCTGACTGTCTCTGTAATGGATGGCAAATGTAAAAAGGAGCAGGACTTTAAAAACTACATTCTGTATAGGGTGTTGCTGACTTTGTTGTCTGGACCCCAAAATTTTCAGCAAAACTGTCAGTTGTGGATACACCTCTAAAATACTTGAAAAGATGTTTTACATTTCAAAAATTTATAAAGTTCACAAAAGAGATTGAAGAAGAATTAGAGAAATCATACTTTTTTTAAAAACCAAAGCATACATTTTTAAAAAAGATTTTATTTGAGAGACAGAACAGGAGCAGGGGAAGTGGGAAGAGGTGAGGGAGAAGCAGACTCCCTACTGAGCAGGACCTCCATCCCAGGATCATGACCTGAGCTGAAGGCAGACGCCCAACTGACTGAGCCACCCAAGCATATGCAGGTGCCCCAAGCATAAATGTTTTTAAGTATTTGTCTTCAAATATTTAAAATGCTTCAAACTCTTGGGAGAATAAATAAAAAATGTCCTTATTATTATATTATTTTCAATAACTATCCCTAACAATACCAGGTAGACTTCTTTTTTCAGAGGGGTGGCTCCTTTCATGATACCCTACATATATATTCTATGATTTTCAGCCATTTTATTATTTCTTTTTTTTTTTAATTTATTTATTTTGACAGAGCGAGAGAGATCACAAGTAGGCAGAGAGGCAGGCAGAGAGAGAGAGGAGGAAGCAGGCTCTCCGCCGAGCAGAGAGCCCGATATGGGCCTCGATCCCAGGACCCTGAGATCATGACCTGAGCCGAAGGCAGAGGCTTTAACCCACTGAGCCACCCAGGCGCCCATTCAGCCATTTTATTAAAACATAACAATCTAAAGAATTGGTCTTATTAATGAGGGAGTGGGGAAATATCTGGCTCTCAGACACCTGTTTTTCCCCCCTCCTCTAGATTTGGTGCCCTTGTTTATGGCAAAGAGAAGGACAAAGAAAGGGCAAAGACTTCCTGACTTGAAAGAGAAAAGGGTAAGGTACCTGGGTGGCTCAGTCGTCAAGTGTTTGCCTTCAGTCCAGGTCATGATCCCAATGTCCTGGGATCGAGTCCCACATCAGGTTCCCTGCTTGGCAGGAAGCCTGCTTCTCCCTCTCCCACTCCCTTTGCCTCTGTTCCCTAAAAAAAAAAAAAAAAAAAAAAAAAAGGGAAAAGCGCTTTAATTCTTACTTGACTGGGTAAGAATGCAATCTTCATTGACTGGATATTGATAACTTCTATGTGACAGTGTCCGAAAGCTGTGTTCCAGTTTACTGGACTGCTTCATTCTTCTTGCTGCAATGGTTCCCTCTTGCTGTAGTCCACCCTCATACTGACAAAATGGCTCAAGCCTTTCCTGGGATTCGCACCACCCATAGGAAACTTTATTTTCTTGCCATACTAAATGATGGGCATAGGGCTACTTCCCTGATATCCTGCTGGCCTCTCACTCTATCACTGTTCAAATCCTCTTTCTCCTCCTGCATTCTATGAGATGAGCAAGTCCTGTGGCTAAGCAAATGTCCAGAGAAAAGATATGTATCTCCCCGTTTTAGAAATCCAATCTTTACAAGTGATTCTCTTCAAGCACTCTTCACCCCAACTACATATGAGAAACAGCTTGTCCATAAACACTGCTTTCTCCAACAGCCTCCTTTTTATCTCTCTCTCTCTCTTTTTGTTTTTCGACTAAGAGTAGGTAGGAGTGGTAGTGGTGGTAGTGGTGATTGGGCTGGTTGTGACACTCAATTAAAACTGTGGGTTTTTTAAAAGTTATTTTAACCTACAATATGGAACATTGATCTATATAAATATTCAGCTATAACTGTAGTATTGTTGTGGTATTACATGTCAGCCAGTCCTTGCTTAATATATTGGTAAACATTAGACTTAAGTGATAAGAGAAATAGTTCTTATTTGGTCCTCTTCAAAACAACTGTGATACCCAGTTCACATCCCATGCCAGTTCCTTATAACAAAGTTGATGGTGGAGAATCTTCAATCTCTGTCTACAGGAGTCCAAAATTCAAGTCGTTCAAGTATTTTCTTAAATGTAGTTAGATAGTTCATGGTTTTGTGAGGCATTAAGTTGTCTTAAAATCAACTTAGGCACTTTGAGACACATGTATTAGCATATTAAAAATTCCAGCAAATGTTGCAATAATGAAACTTCTTTTACTTGGTTTAACTCAACATTCCCTATGCTTAATTGACAGTGGAATCCTTTTTTTTTTTCCCCACAAAGTACTTACCAGTATCTCATGAAACTAGTCTGGGAAACCCGGTTTGAATCCTTCTTCCCTCTCCTCTTTTTCCTTTTTGCAATTTTTGTGTCCACAAGGAACTACACAGATCTATAAAGTTCTTCAACTTAAAGAAGTATAATAAGTATGTCTGTTGTTGGTTCATTCAAAACAGAGGCTTTTCCGTCCTCTGCTACGATAGTAAGAGTTAAAAAAAAGAAAGAAAAAGAGAAAAAAGATTCCTTGGCTTTTAGCAGGAAAAACTAGCTTTTGGGATGACGCTGCCAGAAAAGGTCTTCTCTCCTATTTAGAAGTCTTATGTATTATGATTTCTTTTATGCTACACTATCAAATATCTCCTCAGTAGAAGCTGTTGAACTTGTAAGTGAGTAATTGGCTGTTTCTCTGGGTTTTGCCATTTAATTGTTCTATGCCCACTTATGTGGGTTATTCTTATGAAGACCGATTTCCTAATTGTAGGCTGTTTTACTAAAAGGAAAAGAGAAGGTATGGAGATAATATTTTTCCAAGATCACCACCATTCACCAAAGGTTTAGCAGATAGCACAACTTTTAAAATCTAGAAACTAATAGGAAATAAACTTACTTGCATTGATGAAATACAAGTGTTTTATGACATATCGTGTATGCCTCTATTCTAGGCAGCCTTTTATTTATTTTTATTTTTTTTAAGGTTTTTATTTTTAAGTAATCTCTCCACCCAATGAGGGCAAACTCACAATCTGGAGATCAAGAGTCACATGCTCCACCATCTGAGCCAGGCAAGCACAATCCCTCCCCCAGGAAGTCTTTTAAAAACACTTTAATTGACTGATTGTAAGTTCTAGCTACTTCATATAGAGCTATAAGAAGTAACTACATACAGTTACTTGAAAATTATTGTAAATACTTAGTAACTACCTTCTTGTAAACAATGTCTTTAAAAAGTCATGGGACTTGTAAAATCCTGTTAGTAATTGTAGAAGAGATGCCATCACAGAAACTGAAAGATTAGTTAATATGTTTATTTTATTTTAAAAACCCCACTATTTAAAAAAATTAATGTTATAGTAGCAAAGTATAACATAATCACTACTTAATGCTATGAAATGTTATAATTTAAGAATGTTTCGTTTTCCTACCTTACCTATTTTTAATTTCTCAACAGAAAACATGTTAACAGCCAGCTAGCATATTTGTCTGTTGTGCTTTTTTTAAACGGCCGTTTATATAATATCTATCATTTTCTTGCATTTTTCCCTTTCAGATGCTATCTTATTAGCTTTTCTATTTAAAATTCTTAGATTACATGTAGTATTTCACATAAAAATATGATTATAGCTACTATTTAGTGATTGTTTGCTTCTTTCTACATTATACTAAGATTTAAAAAGATCTCATGAAAACTTTTAACAACCCTGAAAGGGATGGTAATATATATTTTTTTTTCTTTTTTTTTTTTTTAAAGATTTTATTTATTTATTTCACAGAGGGAGAGAGATCACAAGGAGGCAGAGAGGCAGGCAGAGAGAGAGAGGGGGAAGCAGGCTCCCCGCTGAGCAGGGAGCCCAATGCGGGCCTCGATCCCAGGACCCTGAGATCATGACCTGAGCCGAAAGCAGAGGCTTTAACCCACTGAGCCACCCAGGCGCCCAGGGATGGTAATATTTTTACGTAGAATTTTCAGGTAACAAAACTGAGGCTTGGAGAGGTTAAGCATCTTGCCCAAGGAACCTTAGCTTGCATGTGTTTTAGCTGGATAAAATTCCAACTCTGAACTATTCTAAAACCCCACGCTCTTAACCTTTGCTTCTCAAACCTCTGGTGATTCAGTAATATATTCTTGAATATTTATGATTTCTCATCAAAAACCTTTAGTTTTGAGATCTCATTTCAAAAATAACTTAAAAATATAACTAGACTTTGGATCACAGGGAAGACCATTATTTAAATACATACTTTCACCTGATTTGAATACCAGGTTTCTATGTTTATAACTGAGATAGAGCCAAGCTATAAAACTTAAATTGCCCTGGGATATAATAAAGAATAAAAACAAACAAATGAATGAAGCATACATGCCAGTTAAAGGTCAAATATTGAGACTGCTTGGTTCTGGAACAAAGATTTAAAAAAAATTAGAAAACTGGTGGGAAACTTGAATTATCACATAGTAATATAGGTATTCCAAATTAAAACAAATGTGTGCTGTATTAATTTCTAATGATTTCCAATGATGATTTAGGCTCAGCAAAACAATACTGTTTTTCTCTGTTACATTAAAATTAATGTTATTAATTTCAAATATTTTAGTTAATTTCTATTATTTCTGGTTTAAAAGTTAAAAAGAGCTATCAACACAGATCGATACCAGGTTTTCTATGTTCACATAGCACATATTAGGGTAACTTTATAATAAAAATAATTTCTCATATTAGGAATACACAAAAATTTTTATAAGGTGTTCCTATATTATTCAAGATTGAGCAAAAGTACTATACGATCTGTATGGCTGGTGCATAATAGGACTCAACAACTGTTAGTTGAACCAGAATTTTATTTTATTTTTTTATTTTATTTTTTTTTTAAAGATTTTATTTATTCATTTGACACAGAGAGAGAGATTACAAGTAGGCAGAGAGGCAGGCAGAGAGAGAGGAAGAAGCAGGCTCCCTGCTGAGCAGAGAGCCCGATGCGGGCCTCGATCCCAGGACCCTGGGATCATGACCTGAGCCGAAGGCAGCGGCTTTAACCCACTGAGCCACCCAGGCGCCCTGAACCAGAATTTTAATTATCTATGTAGATTCTCCATATTTATTCATTTGACTGATTCAGCCAAGCTATCTTAGACTTTCTCATAATAAATGCACTGAACCCACAGTGAGGTTTTTTTAAAGTCCGACGTTAATTTTTGATGGTTTTACCTATCTATCTATCTATCTATCTATCTATCTATCTATCTATCTATCTATCTATCTATCTATCTATCTGGCAGGCTCAGCGTGGAGCTCAATGCAGGTCTTGATCTCAAGAGATAAAGAGTCAGAGCTGCGATCAGGAGTCAGAGGCTCAAGTGACTGAGTCACCCAGCTGACCGCCCAAGAGTGAATTTCAGTGGTTCTTAAGACTTTTTCACTAGGGAGCACTTAGAGAATCTTATGAAATCTATGGGCTCTTCTGCCACCAAAAAAAAAAAATAATAATAATAATAATAAAATATATATATAATATATACAAACACATACATATGTATGGATATATAAAATACACAATATTATAAACTACATTTTTTTTAAAAGAGAGAACAGGCTGTGGAGGTGGAAATAATCTGTATAATTGAAGGTAATCTTTCTTAGAGCCTCCATTTCCTCATCTGTACAGTCTGAATACTACCTATCTCATGTTATGCAGCTTAGTGAAATAATGTAATTATGATGCTTGCAGTTTAGTAGATGCCAAACTAAGTGGTAGCTATACTTATTATCAGGCCAATATTGACCTCCTTTTTTATCTCTAACTACTGTTTGAGGTTTTCTTGTGCTGATTGGTTTGTTGCAGCTACTTTATAGTTTCTAAGGTCTTATATTCTTCCCATTGGTTACCTTATTTATTTGGTTTTTCCTTTTAGGCTATCTATTTTTACAGATAGTGATCCACAAAAGCACTGGAGGGTAATAACATCTTTAATGTTTGGGTCAAAATACTAAGCAGCTTTAACATCACTGTGATCCATTCCAAAGGTGATTAGTAATAAACAGTAATTCAATATAAGGATAAGGATATTTGAAGGGCAAAATATGGCTCACAAATTTAAATTGGATAAGATCTGCTACATATATATGGCATACAAAAAAACTGAGGAAATTATACCATTATACTTATATCACATAGTTTGAGATTACATGACAATAAAACACAATGTGTGGCATATAACTGAGAGTCAATCACATTTGAATAACAAGTAACAAACGGATACCAAGTCAGAACAGAACAATATATTCAGATGAGAAAGCATTTATTCTATTTTCCTCAAAACTAGTCATATTAAAAGCATCTTTTCAGGTTTATATCTGAAACAATTCTACAAGGATACAGAAAATTTATGAAGTTCAGAAAGAGCCATAAAAATAATGCAAAACTTTGTAAACAAAATTATGGGAGAAATTCTTACATGATAAACCCTAAGGGACTATCCAAATTCCTTTATTTTCACTGTTATTTTGGTATTTTTAAGCATCAAAAATTTCATGAAATGTATAGGTAACAGGTTGAAGATAAATCTGTTTGAGATAGTCACTGTAGACATCATTATGAGGATTCACAAAATGCTTAATCTTGATCCTCAAGTAGTATAAAATGTTTTTTATAACTAAACAGTAACCTCAGTCTGTACAGAATATCTTAAAAAGAATACGTACAATGGAACGTATCCCCCTCCCAAATTATGGCATTATTAGTGATGCTGGTCATTTATCAACACAATGACTCATTTTAAATATTTTATTTGACAGAGAGAGAGGGAGAGCACATATGCGTGTGCACGCATATGGAAGGGACAGAAGGGGTGGCAGAAGGGCAAAGAGACTCCACACTGAGCGCAGAGCCCCATATGGGGCTCTATCCCATGACCCTGAAACCATGACTTGAGTGGAAACCAAGAGTCAGACGCTTAACCAAGAGTCAGACACTTAACTGACTGAGCCACCCAGGCACCCCTCACAGTGACTCATTTTAGAATGGTGAGTGCTTCAAGTACAGTATGTTCTAATGTTTTTAATTAAAAGATTTTACTTATTTATTTGAGAGAGGGAGAACACACGAGCGAGGGGGAGAGGCAGAGGGAGAAGCAGACTCCTTGATGAGGAGCCCAACATGGGGTTTGATCACTGGACCGTGAGATCATGACCTGAGCCAAAAGCAGATGCTTAACTGACTGACCCACCCAGGCGCCAGCTACTTTTTTTTCCTGGTTTTCTTTTTGGGGGGCTAGATTTTTAGATCTTATGCTTTTATTATTTTATGCAATTTTAAAAAATATGCATAGAAGCTGAGTTGATGATCCAATAATAGCTTTCATTAGTTCTCCTGAATTTGTCACAGACTGGGAAGGTGAGCTAAAGGCTTTATTCCCTTCATATTTGGAAAGGTTTCAGAGTTGAACACTAGTATATTTAACTTGTTGCTGAGTTTTTCTAAACCTTGGCAACTTAAAGCATCCTTTGTGTATGTATTAATTAGTGAAATATTTGTTCCTCTTACTGAACAGACTTGTGACAACCATTTTGTTTAAATGAAACTGGTATGGGGGTCCCTGGGTGGCCCAGTTGGTCGAGCAACTTGACTTTTGGGTTTTGGCTCAGGTTGTGATCTCGGGGTCATGATATAAGGCCTGGCAACCCTGTCTGTGCTCAGCAGGCAGTTTGCTTGAGATTCTTTCTCTCTCTCCTTTTGCCCCTCCTGCTCATTCTCTCTCTAAAATAAATAAATCTTTAAATGTAACTGGTATCATGGGTACTCACTGAAAATTCCAATGCAGTTTTTGAGAACTAAATTAACTCTTCATGTTTAACCAGGTAACTGAGTTCCTTTATGAAACAAAATGTTTCTCAATTATTAACCAAGTTACTTTTGATTTCAAAACTGTTTCTGGATGTACACTGAAGGAGTGTGTTTTTGTGCCAGACTTTTTACTGTTTTCAACACTGTAACATGTGATGGATGGTTAGAAACAATACTATATTAAGGTTTCTACTAAACCCTTTCAGGACTGAACTATATATATATTTTTTTAATTTTTTAAGTAATCTCTACACCCAACATGGGGCTTGAACTTACAACTGGGAGATCAAGTGTCACATGCTCCACTGACTGAGCTGGCCAGATGCCCCTGAACCACGCCTCTCTAAAAAAATTTTTCCCATGTTTGTCAGCACTCAGTACTGTGGTGGTCCAGATGTAGGTTTATGTACTCTTTTGTTTACTTCTTGTACTTTGCAGCATGCTCTACATATTTACTCCTAAGGGGTTTCTTTTACAAACTCTGTGGGGTATAACATTTATTAGCAAGATAGAAAACTGAGCAAGTTTATACCGTAGTTTTGTAGAAAAAAAAATCTGATAAGCTCTGTATTTCATCCATGAACAATTTACAGTGTGGGCAGTTTCAAGGAATAAAAATAAAATCCAAAAACAAAAAGGCAATGTAAAAATTTTAGATTAAACATAAAACAGTTCCTGAGAGCAAGATTATTGAATAGGATGGAATCAGTTGAAGTTGGGGGGAGTGGGGACGGTTTAGATTGCTTCTTCCAGGACCAAGGTTTTCTTGGGATCTATATATTTCATAATCTTCATTTTCTTTTATACTGAATGTATTTTCACTTTAAGTTCCTCAGTTATAAAACAGATTAACATTCAGCTTTGAATGGCTATCACTAAATCCATCACTAATAAAAAACACAGATAATTCTTTCATCAACCTATTATGTGTATATACATTAATTTCATATCTGCTATCATTTCAGTACTTAGTCCCTGTTTCTCTTTTAAATAGATTTCAGTTAATTTTTCATTGCCAGAAAAAATGTATTGGCTGATTACATGTGTTTTCAATTAATTTACTATTATATGTTCATTGAATCTTGAAACTTTTGGGGGGTTTATTTTACTTTTTTAAGTGAAAGATACTTTATAATTCATACATAGAGTAACTGGCATTATTAAAAAAACAGCTTAACCATGCATTTGAACATTCAATAGTTGATATAGTTGAGTAAGCAGAGTAAAAAGTATTCTGTTGATTCTTTTGCATGATGTGGGGAAAAAACTTTTATTCTATAAAAGTGATTTGAATGGGAAAAAATTACATCATTTTTTAAGAAGATTTTATATATTTCATTTATTTGACAGAGAGGGAGAGAAAGAGGGAGAGCACAAGTGGGGGGAGCAGCAAGCAGAGAGAGAGAGACAGAAGCAGGCTCCCTGCTGAATAGGGAGGCTGACTTGAGGTTCGATCCCAGGAAGGCAGGTGGTTAACTGACTGAGCCACCCAGGTGCCCCTACATCACATTAATTTAGAGATGATTCATAGAAATATTTTTTTTAATCCATAGATAATTTAATTATCTTTGCAAGATGACAGTGGTGATGTTAGGTGATAAAAGTGGGTATGATAAAAGACATACTATAAGATGACTTTATTTAACTTTTTTTTTTTAAGATTTATTTGAGAGAGGGAGTGCATGCACCTGCTTGTACACACAATGGGGAGGGGCAGAGAGAAAAACTAAGCAGACTCTGCATTAAGCACAGAGCCCAACATGGGGCTGGATCCTACGATCCCATTATCCTGAGATCACAATCTGAGCCGAAAGCCCCTTTCACAGGCTTCCTTCATATGAAAGGAAAACCCAACTGACTGCACCACCCAGGTGTCCCTATTTAATTTTTTTTTTTCCTTTTTGGTGCTGACTAAACCTTGGGAAAGGATTGACTGCAGGACTTATCAAAAGCCATCTATCAACATTTCTACATTCTGCATTTTAAAACACTCCAAAATCTGTCACCTTATTCTATATAAATTCCACTAGCCTCTTTCTGCTTATCTTAATCTGGTTGTAGTTCTTGGCCCTCATTTCTGCTTCTGAGCTGGCCCGAACTGTGCTGTGTTCCCCCAAAATTTATGAGGTACTAATTTGCAGTACCTCAGAATATGATTGTATTTGGAGATAGGAGCTTTAAAAAGGTAATTAATGTTAAATGAAGTTATATGAGTATACCCTAATCCAATGTGACTGTTCTAATAAGAAGGGGAAATTTGGAAACAAACCGACGGGGAGAATACCATGTAAACTTATGAACAGAGCCATCTACAAGTCAAGGACAGAGGCCTTTGGGGAGAAACCAACTGTGTCTTAGACTTCTAGCTTCCACAGCTGTGAGGAAATGAATTTGTTTAAGCTACCCAGTCTGTGGTATTTTGTATGGTGGCCCTAGCAAATACAATCTGCCTCTGCTCATATTACTGCCCTCACTGAAAACGGTCCTTCCTTTCATCCACATTTAACCAGTCATTCAACATGGAATTTAAACAGCCACTTGGTGAAATTATCCCTGACACACCAGTCTTTTTTTTTTTTTTCTGAACAGAGAATTTAGTCTGTACTATAGATTTTTATTTCCAGCACATAAAGTACTTGCCAAGGATTTTCAGGTGTTAATATAGGTAAAATGCTTACAACGGTGCCTGGCATGTAGTGAATCTTAAGTGTCTGCTACATCTGTTGCTGCTATTACTATGTTTTAATTAGAAGGTAAAATACACAAGAATTGGTAATTATTTGTGGGGCAAAGAGCAGAAGAAAGAATAAAAGATATCAGGCTTGGCAAATAAGTATGTGGTACTATTGCCCCAAATTATCCACTTGTTTCTATAAAGAGAGAAGTAGCCTTTAATTAGTATTATACACAATTTTTATTCTATGGAAATTAAACTATAAGTAGAAATAATAAAATATAAATAGCTATAAATAAAAATACTTCTGCAAGGCTGAATTAACCCTTTGTGCATATCATGTTAGATCTTTGGGATACTTACAAATTTTCACAAAACTGGAATTACAGTTGACCCTTGAAAAACACAGGTTTGAACTACATAGGTCCACTTATACACATATTTTTTTAACAAATATAATACAACACTGTAAATGTATTTTCCTTATGATTTTCTTAATATTTTATCTCTAGCTTGCTTTGTTATAATATACAAGCACATAACACAGAAAATATGTGTTAACTGTTCATATTATCAGTAAGGCTTCTGGTTAATAGTATGCTATTAGTTTTCGACTATGCAGGGGAAGGAGGTTAGGTGCTCTTCATTATTCAAGGATTAACTCTACATTTTATTTTATTTTTAATAAAGATTTTTATTTATTTTATTTGACAGAGAGAAAGATCACAAGTAGGCAGACAGGCAGAGAGAGAGGGGGAAGCAGGCCCTCCGCTGAGTCAAGAGCCCAACGTGGGGCTCGATCCCAGAACCCTGAGATCATGACCTGAGCTAAAGGCAGAGGCTTAACCCACTGAGCCACCCAGGCGCCCCTAACTCTACATTTTAAATTTTCTCTTCACACTTAATGTATCATCGATAAAATTTCCTCCACATAATTTTTTGAAGTTTTATTTAAGTAATTTCTCTATCCAACGTGGAGTTTGAACTCATGATCCTGAGATCAAGTCATATGCTCTCTGGACTGAGCCAGCCAGGTGCCCCTCCTCCACATCATTTTTAATGGCTGAATAATGTTCCATCATATGTATGTAGCTTAACTTATTTAACCAAAATCCTCATAAACAATGCAATAATGAACACTCTTGCAACCAAATTGTTACATATATTCTTATTTCCTTATGATACATTTCTAGAAGAGGAATTTCAGGGTCAAATGCACATGCTCCCAGCTTCTGATACATACTGTCGAAGTGCACTCTAGAAGTGTGGGGATTTATATTCTCAGACATTTAAGAAGCCCTGTTTCTCTGAATCCTTGCCAGTATTATCAAGACATAAATCACTTGTTAAAATAACACCTGTAAGTCCAAATTAATGTATAACACATGTCACTCATAAGTTGGACTATGAAACTTTTATATTACCATTCAAAGCTTAAGATTCTTACCTACATTTTATTTTTATTTATTTATTTATTTATTTAATATTTTATTTATATTATTTATATTTATTTATTTATTTTATTTTTTAAAGATGCACTTATTTATTTTATTTATTTATTTATTTGGGTTAAAGCCTCTGCATTCGGCTCAGGTCATGATCTCAGGGTCCTGGGATCGAGGCCCGCATCGGGCTCCCTGCTCGGCCGAGAGCCTGCTTCCCCCTCTCTCTCTCTCTCTGCCTTCCTCTCTGCCTCCTTGTGATCTCTCTCCCTCTGTGAAATAAATAAAATAAAATCTTTAAAAAAAAAAAAAAGATGCACTTATTTATTTTAGAGCGAGAGACTGTGTGCGCAAGTGGGAGGAGGGGCAGAGGAAGAGAAATTCAAGCAGGCTCCCCACTGAGCATGGATCCAGACACAGGGTTCGATCTCACAACCCTGAGATCATAACCTGAGCCGAAATCAAGAATTGGACACCCAACCAAGCCACCCAGGCACTTCTCTTACCTACATTCTAGAGGAAGAATCTGAGGTCCAGTAAATTACATAAATCAGACCACTACATAGTGGGAATTTCCACCCCAGATGTGATACTGACTGCTCTTCTGATTTGTCAGTATGCCTAACCAATTAAGCTGTTTTCTGTGTAACAGCCTTATCAATTTCCCAGAAAAAGGTATACATCTTCATTATCCATGGTTGGAAGCTAGCATATTCCATTAGGTTAGCACAATTTTTCCTAGCTGCTTCCTAGCTTGGATTTTACACATCATGTGAAGGAAGCCTTTCAAGATCTTTAAAAAGAAAAAAATGATGACCTAAAGTTAGATAAGCATCTACTCCATTCATTAGTTTGTTTATTCACTGTCTCATTCATTTAACATGACTTACCTAATGTCTACTATATGTGGAGAATGCAGTGAGCAAAACAAATGTAGTCCCTGCTCTCATGAAACTTAAATTTTTAGTAGGATAAAGGGAACCAAATAATAATAAAGATAATGATAAATTACAAATGCTATTATAAAAAAGAATAAAAGGGAAAAGGAGCTACTTTAAATACGGTGGCCAGGGAAGGTGTCAGAGATGATTTCTGAGTTAAGACCTGAAGGATGAGAATAAGTTAGCCATACAGACATAGAGAAAGCACATCCCAGGCAGGGGGGAAAAAAACACAGCAAGTGCAAAGGTCCCAAGATGGAGTACTAGTTAAGATTAAATTCAACTCAGAACAAGAGACCTTAAATAGTGGCTTTAATAAGATAGAAGTTTACTTTTCCCTCACATCAAAATCTGAATGTAAAGAGTGTAAGGCCGCTATGGTGCTCCACAAGGGGTTCAAGGACACTGGTTTCCACCAGCTTAAGATTTTGTCTAGAGCCCGAACTGACAGAGTTCCAGGCCATCACATCCCTGTTCCAGGGTGCAGGATA
The DNA here is from genome assembly GCA_002007465.1 of Ailurus styani. NCBI lineage: Eukaryota > Metazoa > Chordata > Mammalia > Carnivora > Ailuridae > Ailurus > Ailurus styani. The sequence goes on along the minus strand of LNAC01000002.1, from coordinate 12,895,620 downwards.
TTAAGAGGAAAAGAAACAAAGGACTGAAGGTGTGCACCATCTGTCTTCTAAGGATGGTATGAAAGGGGTGCCACATGACGTATCTGCTTATATCCCACTGGCCAGAACTACCACATGGCTACAGAGAGGCTAGAAAACAGTCTTTATTCTGGACAGCCATGTGTCTGTGTCTATTAGTATTAAAAAAATGGAGAAATTTTAGGGACAACTAACAGTCTCTGCTATAGACCAGAAAGAGTTTGGTACATGACAGAAATAGGAAGTAAGGAGAAGGGTGAGAACAGGATGAAGCTGGATTACATATACTTAGAGACATAATCAGTCTTTTAACACACCATCTTACAGAGCAGAAGAGAATGCTGAAGAGGCAGGAACTGTTAGGAGTAGGGAAGGGAAGGACATAAAAAGGTGCTGTTCCTCTTTGAATTTTCCTGAAGTAAAAAAGAGTGAAGCATAATGTTTAATGGACTGAATAATCAGGCAAAACATTTTCTACTGGCTACATCAGCACCATTAGGAATTTAAATTAATTTATACAACATTTACTAATATGTAAAAATACCTTGAATTCCATAAACATAACAAAGTCACCTTTCATTTTATAATATGCTTATTTTCTTTGCTATTTAAAACAGATGCCCTCTGCCCTTCAAGCATAAATGTTAAATTAGATTACGGTGAGTCTTTTTGGAAGGAAAAGGTGATTGTATAAAAGAAACCAACAAAGTAGAAATTTTATTTACTCCAAATGGCATGTACTTTACATTAATAAGTTCTACCATTCAAATAGAAAAAATAACAGTTCACTTTACGAAACGACGCAATTCCAACACATATGCAGAGACTCTTAAGTCCAAAAATGTCGAAGAGTAACAAAAAGGAAAGCGTTTATCGATATACAAAGGGATAAAGAGATTATGTTAAGAACATAAATTTAATTTTGAGTGACAACTGTTTTTCTGAAAAACACAGACTTCACTCTCGGCAAGTTTCCACCAAAGCCACCATAATTTGGGTCTTGCTCACAGCCCAGCCGGTCACTCAAGCTTAGGTGGGCACTGGGGAGTAGGAGCGAGGGAAAGGGCTATAAATCTAACTCCGCTAGCGCAAGCTCATTCAACAGAGCTTTAAAAACTTGCTCCCCTTTAAGTTCCCTCCCACCAAGTTTAAAAAAAAAAAAAAAAGGGAAGGGTGGTGAGTAGAAAATACCAACGGTTTCAGCAGAGGGGAACTCACTTCTCAGGAGGTGATGGTGACGTGCTGCCAGTCCCTGGAAGTGCGTGCACAAGCACTGGAGATTGCGGGGACTGAGGGAGAAAAGGGGGACAGCGATCAGTTTTGCTTCAGGCGGTGGGAGTCGGGGGTGGGGTGGGTGTAGGGGCCCTTCCAGGCGGACGTGGGAGGGGCGTGGTGTCCGACACGAACACAAACACAAACACGCTCCGCGTCCCCAGAGAGGGCGGGCTGACGCCACCTCACCATTCCCCGCCCCTGGACCCCGCGGCCCGCCACCGACCCAGGGCCAGTGCTCAGTGCAGTGCAACCCGGCTCCAGGGGAACTGTAGCGGGCGCAGAGGCCCTGCTCGTTACAACGGCTGCGAAGAGGCTGCGCGCCTCCCAATGAGTCGGTGGGAGACAGGCTGGAAGCCGCGGAGAAAAAGGTAAGGGAGTGAAGCGCCTCTCCCCACCCCTTCTTGAACGCGCGGGAAGCAGTCTACCCACCCCAATCCTGTCCCGTAGGCAGGCAATCGCCGTTCCCACCTTCCGCCGCCGCCTTGAGTGAAGCCGGAACGACGGGGGTCACGGCGGGGGTCAGAGGGTAAAGGTCTTGCTCCCAGCAGCCTCCGCGGTGGATACGTCGCCATCTTGGATCCGCGGGACAAGAAAATTCATGCGGTGAGTTTTTGGCAAATTTTCGGAAGTCTGGCAGCGGGGCGCGCGGCGGGGGCGGCGGATTCGGGGCGCCCTCAAGGCTGGGGAATGCCTCGGGGCCGGTCCGGCCGCGTCCGGGGTCCGCGGGCAGCGTCCTGGCCCGCCGCTTCCCGTTGCTTTTGTCTCGGCTCCAATCGAGAGAGGGNATCGAGAGAGGGAGAGCGGAGCGGGCGGGGAGGGGGGGTGGCGGCGGTGGAGGAGGGAGGGGGTGTGTATGGGGAGGGTGGTGGACGGGACGTAAAGCGTAGCTGTACTTGGGTGGCTGCAGCGGCAGCCCTGCCTGGATCCTAGGCCTGGTCCCTTCCGCGGGAGCTGAGGCTTCCCCTAGACCTCGCTCCGCCGGGCTCCCGCCAGCGCGGAGGAGCCGCCGCCGCCGCGCTGCTTCCTGGGGAAGAAGAGAAGGCGGCAGCCGCGGTAGCCGAGGAGCCCGGGTCCGCTTTAGACGGGGCTGCCGCGTTCCCAGCAGCTGCCGCGGTCTCTGGCTGTTCACATTTTCTTAGTACATCCACATCACCTGCAACTTGTGTGTGTGTGTGTGTGTGTGTGTGTGTGTAATGGGGTGGGGAGAAACGGACACAGGACTGGCTAACGGGCCTCAGGAGCCCCCAGGCCCTAGAATACCAAAGGGTATGGTTGGTGGAGTGAGGAGTGCAACTGTAATGCTTTCTCTGCCACCGCACCCGGAGAGTGAAGCTTGCGTGGAAAGAGAGACTGAGACGGGATAGTCCTGGGGCGGCGGAGGAACCCGAGACGCTTCTGTTTGTGAAGTTGCTAGTCCTAGCTTTCTACTTCCGCCGGGGCCTCTCCACCTTGTGCTGTCTTGGGTCTAACTTAAAAGTTTTACGGAAGAAGTGGTGGGGTTGAAGGAGGTCCTCCTAGTTTTTAGTTGAGGCTCTTGCCCATCTAGGAGAGAAAGCCTTTGACTCTTGTTAACTGTTAGTCCTCAGTGAATGGGAATTCTGATTTTTATAAAAGCACTTTCCAGGGTTTTAGGATTTGCATTTATTCCTGCCCCTGTGGGTACGGTATTACCACCACAAAAGTCTTACATACGGGTACCACCCTCTCGGAAGGAACCTAAACATTAACTTCCTTTGAATCCTTGGAGAGGCCTGCCTTCACTTTTCAACATCCAGGGAAGACCGAATGCAACACATTCTGTTTCATTTTCATAGAACTTTTGGTCAAAGAATCTTACTCCTTTCTTAATCTTCTGGACCTATTCTAATAATTAAGTACATTAATATCAACCCGTACGTTCTTGGAGAAATGGTGGAAAGTACGGAGTTAAAATCTGTTCACGAGGGAGGCTGTACTTGAATTTAGTCGCGTTCAAAGTTGAACACATTTCCAGTCATGCTTGGTATTAGGAATTTCTAGACTTCAACAATCGTTAAGTGTAGCATTTGATTTGCCTTTTGAAATAACATAAATGGAAATAAAGTATAGGGTGTTGGATAGAAATTTCAAAGTATCTATTTACATACTGGGTTAAAGTTGAATTGTTTGGGAATACTTAGTATATTTGACAGCAGTTATTTCTTTAACGTCAATGAGCACATAATCTTTTGCAATTTTGGAAGATAACTTTATCCCGGATTTAAAGGGTTGATTCAGCATCGCAGTGGTCTGAAGTGGTTAAAATGTCTACATTGAAATGGTTAGATGTCTACATTCAGATATTTTCATTGAAATACTGCTTAATGGACCAGGATCTTTAGTAAACGTTGTATGTTGAACTCTTTAGTTCGTAGTTCTTTTGAGATAATAAGTCTAAAGGAAAAATTATATATAACAAAAGACAAAATTGTTCACTTTCTTTGTAAGAGTGTCATTTGATTTTTAAAAAGGTACTTTTCTCATTTTCTCAGGCCAGTGAATTGCAGTGACTTCTGTGCATACTTTGTAATTTAGACAGGAATTGAGAAACTTTCACACTTTTTGCATCCTAATTAATGTTGCATCAATAAAAATAAGTTATCTTAAGCACAACCCTTTTATTCCAAGTGTACTGTATAGAGATATCTTTAACCTAATCTGATACTCTTGGGAAATGAGAATTGCCTGTATGCTTAACCAAGCAACAAATACAGCCTTTAAAATTTTTTCAGTTTCTGTAATACTTCCGTTTTAGAGTAAATTTTTGTGGTGGAAAAATTAGGGCAAAATGTAAGAGTGTATTTATATCCTCTTCGTTTGAGAGGTACTTGATCTTGAAGATAAAATAAAACTCAAAATGATACTCCTCCTCAAGAGAACTAATTACCTATATTTTTACTTAATAATTTTGAATGTTTAATTTACTTTTTGATTTTTCAGAGATACTTAGTTATAACGTGAAATTTCTCTTTGTTCATAAGAAAATAAGTACTTCAGATTTATGAGTAGATTTCATTAGAAGTGCTTCTAACCTAGTTGTTTTGGTTCTTATCTCTGGTAGATAATGGTATTGAAGGTACTTGTATCTTAAAAGACTCTTAGAGAATTTTTCACAACCCTTGGAAAGTTATAATTTTGCCCCGTTCAGTGACAAATTTGCTTTGTAAGATTTTCTGATACTATAGAAAAGTAGAGGCATGCTTCACATCTGCATCTATGAAATAACGAGTAGGCATTAATACACTAGTAAAAATAAGTATTTTTTCCTCTTTAAAGGCAGTGATAAATAGAATTTTTATAAATTATGCTGAAATTTTTAGCTGTACAAAGTTTGTTCTAGTATATATTTAAAAGCAAACTTTCCACATGCTTACTTGACTAGGCAGTGAGGAAAGCTTATGCAAATAGTGATACAGTCTTAGGAAAAGATACTACTAAATAAGATTTTGTTTGTTACCTAGACCTCTGGTGGATTTTGTAATACAAAGAAGCAAAAGAAAACCAGAGTACTAGGTAGGGCAGTTTTACAGACAGAGTCAATCTGAGTCGCACTCTAATTTTTGAATATAATTACATACAATATTGATACAAGGGATCTAGTGCTGTGATAGGGGAATCATTCTGATGATACAGGTGATCATTCTGCCTTACTAAGGATAATTTCTACCTTTGATACTTAACATTGTGACTTTCACTAGATAATTTTGAAAGAGCTATAAGATTTACAGAAAGTCTGTCTTTGAAAAGATAGAATGGACATTAGGGTTTTCAGGTTTTAGAATTATAACCTTGACCTTGGTTTTGTTCCTTGAATCTTTACATCTTCAATTTAAATACTATATATATTTTTTCTTGTTGCTTTTGTTTTTGTTTGGCATCCTTTATTTTTAATTCTTAAAACTCCTCTCTATGACAGGCCATGCTGATACGGCTTGTTCATTTATTTGTCTATACTTTAGGGATGACTTGGAAAAAGAATTCCCTATTATGTTTTTCTAACAGCTTGTTCTCTGAGATGCAGATGCACATCTCTTGGCATTTCATTTGGGGATATGCTGCATTGTGAAATAATAAAATGGTTTGTAATGTTTGTTTTTTGGTAACATCTCATAGCTTATATAATATGGAAATATAAAATAAGTTATAGGAGAAAAAATTTCTCTTTTCTGGATACACTTTAATATTTTGTATATGCTTACTTGGGGTTTGAGTCTATTTAGATATAGCTAAATATTTTGGACATATTTGCTACCCTGAAAAAAATTTTTTTTTCTTTCATGCGTATGTTTTTGTGTGGGTGGGTGGGAGTACTCTTACTACCACTTCTCTGTTGTTTGACAAACTTCTTATTTTTCAGAACTACTCTGGTGTCACTTTTTAAATGAAACCTTTCCTGAGTCCCCAAATCCTTCTGTTGTACTGCTTTTAGTCTTCAAACTTCTATAATTAAATGTGTCTTGTTGTATTTGTAACTTACTGTCCACCCTATCTACCATAATCTCCAGTGGACTGTAAGTACCTTCCTACCTAAAAGGTAGGACTCTGTTTTTTATGTTTATATTCCTAGTACCTTCTGCAGTGCATTGGACTCAGTAGGTTATCAGTAAATATGCGGTAAACTGAACTGGTGCCAGATCATGTTTTGACTCCATGCTTTCAGAGTGCTGTTTCCCAGTCCACAGACCTGAAACAACAGACTGGAAAAGGGGATGGGAAGAAGGTCCATCTTGTATTCTTTTGCTTCCTTGAGTTTTTTCTTATAGTTTTGCATCTAATTAATTACCTAGGGGAAGCTAGATATCCAGCTTCTTCGAGAACTGTATGTACAGTAAGTGTAGGAAAGGAAAGGATATTAGTAATAAAGTGCCTCTGGCAGAGTGTTTAAGTCTGTATTGTTGTATTTTGTATGGCTAAGGTTACTGGTTGAAGAAGATATTTGGTACAGACAGTCCTAGACTTAGGATGGATAATTTTATGATTTTTTTTGACATTATGATGGTTCAAAAGTGATACTCCTTCAGTAGAAACTGTACTTCACATTTTGATTTCCACCCCCACCCCCACCCCCTGCCCCGGGCTAGCAGTCCGATACTCTTGTGGTACTGCGCAGAGGTAGCCACTCACTCAGAGCTTCTCGTGACAGGGTAAACAACCGATACACCTATAACCATTTTGTTTTCACTTTCAGTATAATATTCAATAAATTACATGAGATTTTCAGTACTTTATTGTAAAAGATGTTTTGTGGCATTTTGTCCAATTGTAGACTAATATAAGTGTTTGGAGCACCTTTAACTTAGGCTACGCTAAGGTGCAATGTTCAGTAGGTTAGGAATATTAAATGAATTTTCAGTATAATGATATTTTCAATTTATGACAGGTTTATTAGACTATAACCCCATTGTAAGTTGAGGAAGAGCTGCATTTTTATTTACACAGTAATATATTTTTGCTATTGCTTAACCACGAGCTCCTATTAGATTTGGGGTTTTGAAGTTACATTGTTTTCTCATTTTCTAATGATTGAGTGCCTAGGAGTTCTCCAGTTCAAATACCATTCCCCTTATGAAAATTAGGTGAGATGACTTAATATATCTCTATTGGTAGTTTAAAACCTAAACAGCCCTGAAACGTGATTTTTTTTTTTTTTTGCAAGCATGGTGCCTAATTCCAATTGAAATTGGTAAACCTAACCATAGGCTTTATTGTTCCATCTAATTTTCCAACTTTCTGCTGCAAAAGTATTAATGTATTTGATTATTGGTACTGCCTAGGCCACTTGGGGATTTATTAGGTTATAAATGATATATATACACTTTTATCTTTTTAAAACTTGAAGAATTCCAGTTCCGAGAAACATCGGGCCTTTAAGGGTTTGAATTAGAGATTGTACACCAATTTTGTGTCCATTTTTTGAGAGGTAGAAATTAGAGTAAATGACACTTGCTGGATTGCATTTAGTGGAGAGGCTAAAATTTCACTGAAGTTTTTAGTAATCTTTTATGTTTCATTTGTTTATGTATTTGCCAGAGACTTTAATAATTGAAAACTAAAGATACGGAGAGAGGGTATTTTTTTAAAGAGATAATTTGGGGGGCTCCTGCGTGGCTCAGTTAGTTAAGCGTCTGCCTTCAGTCATGATCTCAGGGTCCTGAGATTGAGCCCCACATTGGGCTCCCTGCTCAGCAGGGAGTCTCCTTCTCCCTCTCCCTCTGCCTGTCTTTCCCCACCCCTCCCCATTGTAAAATATTCTCTATCTCTCTGAAATAAAGTCTTTAAAAAAATAAAGATAATTTGATCCAGTTCTCAGGACACCAATCCTTTCTCTGCTTTACTGAGTTGAAATGTCTTTCCTTATATGAAAGTAGGTTAGAGCCACACTTTGTATACTTAGCCAAGGAATAATAAAATAAGCAAGAGAAAATTCTGTGTCCTGGCAATTTAGGTAACAGTGAGTAGACTTGCTTTTTTAAAAAACATATTGATATGCCATTTTACCATTTTTATGTTCGGATGTTGAAACAGAACTCCCATTTTGTGTCAGCGTCTTGACAAAATGTAATGATTGATTATGTAATACAATGTGTTTGGGAGAGGAACATTTGGTTTTGTGTCATATTTGGCACGAATGTGTTTTTGTGTTCCTTTTTATATTGTAAATTATGTTTATCCTTCTTAAAAATTTTGTATTGTCTTTTGTAAGATTTTTTAGAGAGTGGTATCATAACAGTATTCAATAATTAATGTCATTCAAAAGACCTGATTTCCTTTTGGCTTAATTTTACTACTTAATATTTAAAAAAATGTTTTATAGCTTGAAATGCACTTTCATATGCATTATTTCAACTTTAAGTTTGTTTGCTTGTTTATTTATTTAAAATAATCTCTACACCCAACATGGGGCTCGAACTCACAACCCTGAGATCAAGAGCTGCGTGTTCTTTCAGTTGAGCCAGCCAGGTGCCCCCATTATCTCAACTTTACATGGTTGTCATTTTGATGGTTATTTTTTAAATAAATTTATATTTTAACATTAACTTAGAACAGTCAAGCTGCTTTGACTATTACTGAAATTAGTAATTGGTGGGATGCCTGGGTGTCTCAGATGGTTAAGCATCTGCTGTCAGCTCAGGTCATGATCCCAGGGTCCAGGGATCAAGTCCTGAGTGAGGAGTCTGCTTCTCCTTCTGCCTGCTGCTCCCTCTGCTTGTGCTCGCCTATGCACGTACTCTTGGGCTCTCTCTCCCTCTCTCTCTCTCTCAAAAACAAATACATAAATAAAACTTTAAAAAATATATAAATACATAAAATTAGTAATTGGGAATTGTAAAGACCATTTTATTCTTAAACTGAACTCAGCTTCTAATATATTTCTCAATTTAATGCTACACTAATACTACTCTATCCCGATTTATCAGATTAAGTAGGTATAAGTGGAAGGCTCTTGTTTTTAATTGGTCATCTTGCCGATTCAGGATAATTAATATAGGCATTTGAAAGAGAGGTAGCAGGAAATTTTTTGCTTCAAGCTTGACTTTGGTAAAACACAACAGTTCACATTTTTAAATACTGTACACTATTTATAAAGAAATGCCAGAACTTTAAATAAATAATACTGTGTTATAATGAGAATAGGTAGTAATATTATATCACATTGATGGTGCATTTTATAAACTTACTGCACAGTTATTTTGGAAGGACAGCATGTGCTGAGCAGATATGGCTTGAGCTTTGCCTTGATTTACTAGTGCACAAAATAGTGCTTTAGGGGTGTAGTTTTTATAATTTGAGTATGTCTGTCCTTAGATGAGAAGAGTAGAGCTATAGCCATTCTATTCTATGCCCATTTATGAGAAATTGTGGATGAATTCATAGACCTGTCAAGCCAAACTTTGAGATCCGTGGCAGAACTATTTAACCTGGCAGCAACGAGCAGTCTCCAAGTGTTTAAATTTGACGTGAGACGTACTTTTGTATTCTGTATGTGTGTGTGTATCACACATCCTAGAATAGGTGTACGTGTATTAAACAGTTGTAGTCTAGTGCTTCAGGGAATCTGACCTCTGCCTGCTCTTTAGGTGTTTCAGAGCATAGTTTGAAAACCACTGGACTTGGTCACTAAGGTCACTTCCACCCTAAAATTCTGGGGTTTTAGAAAGTCAAGACTTTTTCATCTCTTTGCAGATACAGAATTTATAGAATTTACTTGTTTTTGAGTAACACTTGGGTAGAAATTGTTTATGTTTAAATTTCATGCTCAAATGATTGAGCCTGAAATGTTAGCATTTAAAGTATTTTCACATAAACTCTTTAATAATTTGAGTGTTTATGCTCTTCTGGACATTGTTGTAGTGCTGGGTATATATGATGGTGAACAAGACAACTCTCTGCCTTCATGGAGCTTACATCTTAAGAGAGGGAGACAGAAAATGAGCAAGTAAATAATTTCAGATAGTAATTGTGATGAAGAGAATAAAGAGGGTTAAGGGGATAGCAATTGATCAGGGATGAAAGAAGAAAACCATTTTTAAGTAGAGTGATAAAGGAAAAGCCTTTCTCTGGAAGTAGCATTTGAGCAGAAACTGAAAAGGAGAGAAAGCCGTGCAACAATCTGGGTGAATGATTTCCCAGGCAGGAAGAACAGAGGGCCCTGAGATGGGGTCAAGTTTTGCATGTGGTAACAAGAAATTTCATCAACAGTTACTTAGTGCTTTCAGCATAAATAGTGGTAAGTTCTAAAGGGAAAAAGATAATTAAGACAGTCCTTATCTTTCAACTGTTGAAAACAATGTGGTGGATCCAGTAATTTACAGTAACTACAGAAAACTATAGGAAGGAGGGATTATTTGTTGCTAAGAGGCCATGATGTTTTCTGTATCAGGTGGAATTGGGAGTCTTCCTGTATGAGGGGAAAATTATAAAAGAGAGTACCTTTTAAACTTTTTATATTAGCATAGAATAATCAAATGCTTTAAGAGTTTTTGGTTTTGCAAAGCTGTTCATAGTAGATTTTCCTTAGAAGTTAATTAGTAATAGTTTTCATGTTTAATCGAATCTCTCCGTACAGTTTCGTCCACTGCCATGCACTGTTATAAGTGCTACTGTATAATTCTTGAGGTTCACTTTTTGTGGTGCATGCTGTGGATACATGTTAGAGTAGAGTAGCCTTGTTTAAGGTAGTTAATGAGTTGTTTTCAAGGAGGAGATACTTGAATTGGGTTCTGAAGGGTGATTTGGAGTTCACTAAGTGGGGGAGGGCACGTGATCAGCATTGCAGATAGAATCATTCATAGGAAATGATACCCATACAGGTGTCTCCTCCTTTTCAAGTTCCCATTATGCCACTTTGCTTTTATGAAATATCTATTTATGAAATTTCTATTTATGAAATAGCTATTATCTGTTTTCCCTAGCCAAAAGAAGAGAATTTTTGCTTTATGAGAACAGGTGGAAATGAAAGTAGCCTTTAATGTTTTACAGTGAGTCTCTCAGTTTACATTAGGAGTGAACAAGAGGGGCCCTTCCCCGGGAATCACACTCAGCATCTCAGCATCAAGCTGCCATAGCTTTGAACTGTGTCTGGGGGCAACTGTGCTTTATCTTGATTTATTTTGTGCATTTGTTAGCAAGAAGTGTCCTAAGATATCAGCAAGAGAAAAGTTTTGGGGGGCTCTGGGAATGCTTAGAAAATTTTCCATACAAATTAATGGTAATTGCTTCTCTTTAAGGTTTCATAGGAATGCTTTACTTTTATTTTAGATGGTGGAGAAACCTATATTATGTTACTGCAAATGCTTATTTTACAATGCTTAGATACGTGTGTATGTGTATGTTATTCGGAGTACTATGTAACAGTTATGCACTCATTTTAGGTTATCAGCATTATTTGTTAATTCCAAAATGCAAAAGAAACAAAACCCTCAAGTGTATGTTTTTAAATAGGAAGACTTGATTCCGTAAGAATGCAGTTTGAGCAAATTAGTACTTGATAGTATGCATTTATACCAGTTTTCATAGCAAAATTCAATGAATTTAGCATTATGACGTAGACCTGCCCAAGTTACCTAATTGTCTATTTAGTTCATTTTTGGGTAAATAAGATGGAACTGATTATGACTCCTATTAAAGAGAGTTAAATTGTGCTGCAGTTTTACATGATGTCATTAAATTCTCTGGTACTAGCCAGTCTGAATGGGAATGACCATTCTACCACTTTTAATTAGCTCTCTGACTTACTCTCCCTAAACTTCAGTTTTTTCATTTGAAAAATGTGGATAGATTTGATATAAGGAATAAAGGCTCTTGTGGGGTTTTTGTTTTGTTTTTGTAGTGGGATTGCTACTTAAAGATGAGATTCTGAAGCAAAAGAGAATTAGCCACAGTTTTTCAGAGTGCATTATGCTCTTTTTTGTGTCAAGATTTGTAAACATAAACAAGGAAAATGCAGTTTTGCTCTTGAGTCTACACGTTTTTCCTACCAGAAATTTTCTTAAATCACATTGTGTTGGGGCGCGTGGGTGGCTCAGTGGGTTAAAGCCTCTGCCTTTGGCTCAAGTCATGATCTCAGGGTCCTGGGATCGAGCCCCACATCGGGCTCTCTGCTCAGCAGGGAGCCTGCTTGCTCCTCTCTCTCTGCCTGCCTCTCTGCCTACTTGTGATCTGATCCTCTCTGTGTCAATAAATAAAATCTTTTTTAGAAAATCACATTGTGTTAAGTACTTTGGTGGTACTTTGATTAACATAAATACATCCTAACATTGCTCTATCTGAAACTCTTGGCATGGCATATGGGATATAATAGGCATTTAGTAATTCCTTTGGTAAATGTATAAATCTAATGGAGAGAGCCTTAGTTTAAGTGTTTACCACTTAAAACCTGAGTTATGTTGAACTATATCTATAGCAAGTTTCTTTTCTTTGCCTCAGTTTCTATAACCTTAAAATGAACAAAATATCTTCTTAGGATCATGTAGAACATCTGACAATAGATTTATAACAGTGTTGGTTTGTATTTCTTTTCCTTTATGCAGAGTAAATATTCCAGAATACTGGAGGAAGTTCAGAGGGAATAATTAGCATAGAAGTTATCATTTATTTTTTGAAAATGGAGAAACTCAGGTCATTTATTTACCTTTGAGTATATGTTCATCTTTAACAGAGAGATAATATATTGTTTTGGAAAGACTACCACACTTGGATTCAGAAAATGGGTTCTGGTCTGGGTTCCATGACTTTATTAGCTGTGTATTTGGACAAATCAGTTAGTATTGAAGAACCTCAGTGGTTGTGTGTGTGTGTGTGTGTGTGTGTGTGTGTGTGTGTGTGTGTGCATTTTTAAGATTTTATTTATTTATTTGACAGAGAGAGATCACAAGTAGAGAGAGAGGCAGGCAGAGAGAGAGGAGGAAGCAGGTTCCTCGCTGAGCAGAGAGCCCGATGCGGACCTTGATCCCAGGACCCTGAGATCATGACCTGAACCGAAGGCAGAGGCTTTAACCCACTGAGCCACCCAGATGCCCCAAGCCTCAGTGTTTTAGTCATTTATATCTTTTAATGTTACTGATGAGAATTGAGATAATGAAAGCAAGAGCATTTGGTTAGTTGTAAAGCAATGTGAGAGTGTTACGGTAATGATTCCTGGTTATTAATGGTTGTAATACCAACTAGTAGTTTCAAGTTGTATGATTCATTTATTCATTTTATTTTACCTTGTGGCACTGCTGTGTCCACTCGGTTTTCCCCTTGTTTTTATGTAATTAAGTACTGGCTTATTGGACTTTTGGGAGGAGAGAGTGTGGAGAGTGTTCATCAGAGTAGGCCAGGTAATACTTGGATGCTTTTGCATGCTGAAGTCCTGACTCTTTCTTTCTCTAAGTAAATATGGCAGGAAGTCTACCTCATCTTCATTTCCTCTTCATTAAGTATGAAAGATGGTAAATGTTCTTTGGGTTATTCCCATTGTTTGTAACTGTATCGGTGTGCTTTCTCTTTATTATTGTTAGTCAGACGTACTTTTGTGAACATCGTGCCTGTTTTCCCTACAAGTGAAATTCATTTGTAATTTATAATTAGAGTTTTGAGAGTATCAATGTAGTAGTTTGAAACTGTTGTATATTCTTTGTTTATGTAATGTGTATGAATAATTTTTAATTTTTTTTCTTCTTAAATCTGTAAGCTTTCTTGGGTGCTGAGTCCTTTGAAACATTAAATACCATATAAGGGAAGCAGCACTAAGTAGTTGGAGTAGCAGAGTAAGGAAAGTGAATCACAGAGTAATGAAATTTGGAAAATAATTGTTCATTGAAGGGAAAGGCTTTGCTTTTACTGTCACCCTTGTAAAATTGGAATTGACTAGGAGTAGCTAGAGAATTTATTTTTCTGAATAGTTTACATTTTAAATTTTATGGTTAAAGGACTTTTATTTTTAATTGTATATGCCAGCTTTGGGCAAATGGTGTGCTGAAATTTTAAGACATGGCAAAGACAATGTAGTTTTGTGTTTTTTTTAAGATTTTATTTGAGAGAGAGAGTGAGTGCAAGAGAGAGCGCACAAGCTGGAGGGAGAGGAAGAGGGAGTAGGAGAAGCTGACTCCGTCTGAGCAGGGAGCCTGACGTGGGACTCGATCCCAGGACCCTGAGATCATGATCTGAGCTGAAGGTAGCCATTTAACCGAACTGAGCCACCCAGGCGCCCCAAGTTTTAATTTTACAAAATTAGATTCAGTTTTAACACTATTTCAGAAACCGTTTATCTTTATTTCTGATTTATTAATTGACTCAGAACAGTTAAATTCTTTTGATTTCTAAAATTATTCACATTAATGTATTGAAAAGTTGAACTTTCTTTAAAAGAGAAGACTCGTAATAGAAATGATTTCCTTATAACTTACTATGTTGCAACTTTGGATTCTTGAATATAGATATACATTATTATAGTATACTGAGGAAATAATACTAGTATTTTCTAGTTTTACATTTTTAAAGAAGCAAATAAAATGTGAGGTCATGCTAAAGGAGTCTAGTAAAAAAGTAATAAAAGCAAATACTTATAGAGAAGTGGAAAATAAAGATGAGAAAAAGAAGAAAATAAAAATTAGCTGGCAGTCTTGCATAGTAGAGAATTGTTAACCTGGGCAAACATTATTGTATTGTGTGTGTGTAAAATGTACGGTCTCTTGTATTTCTTCTTGACTACTAAAGTAAGACATAAGACAGGGTGATGTGGAATATTAAAAAAAATGCTGGAAAGTATAAAAAAAAAAGGGAGAACATCCAAAGACAACCACTCTTCCCATTTTTGTAATAGAGAAATTGGGCTTTGCTTAGTGATTTGCAACCTATATCTTTAAAAACACACATCCTTAGATCATAAGCATTTCCAGTGTCATTCAATATTTATCCAAAACATGACTCCTAATGGACAGAGCATAACTGACTTAGTTCTTTATTATTGAACATCTAATTTTATTTTGATTTTTCATTTTTATAATTGGCACTGCGGTGAACATTTTTGTACCTGAATTCTTATTTGCACATTTGAATATTTCTTTAGAAAATGTTTCTAGGGGCACCTGGGTGGCTAAGCTGGTTTTAAGTATCTGACTTTTGATCTCAGCTCAGGTCTTGATCTCAGGTCAGGGTCATGAGTTCAAGCCCCTTACTGGTCTTCATGAGGGGTGCCTACTTAAAAGAAAAGAAAAAAAACTTCTGTAAGTATTATTATTTTAAAGTATTGGAGGTAATTCCAATGCTTATTAAGTAACTGCTGTGTTTTTAGTCAAATTACTTTTCAAGCTTCAGTGTCTTCTGTAAAAGAGGCTTAATATTGATACTTAACCTCATAGCATTGTTAGGAGTGAGTGACAGTCTATGTATCAACAGCACAGCCTATAGAATTCCTCAACTGCCCTTTCATAAATAAGCTCCCTTTCCTATAACATTTATCATATAGTCATTATTTTAACAATTTTGTCTCTCATTCTACCACCACTAAATCACGAGAAAGGACTGAGTCAGCTCTGTTCACTAATGAGTATTTGAAGCCTTGTGTAGGGCCTGACAAATAATTGTTGAATGTATGAAAGGTTATTTTCCAAAGCTTTTAGTGTTTACTTTTCTTCTTACAGCAAGGCTTTGCCAATTTACATTCTCACCAGCTATGTGTGAATTGTCTTTTTCACTTTATTGTTAATGATACTGAGTATGGTTGTGTTTAAAAAAAAATTGTCTTAAAATTTGAAGGTATAAACTTGGAATTTTAAAAATTTGGTTTTTTTTTCCAAAGAGTGGATCTTTTTTATTGTATAATTTGTGTTTAACATGTTTTCTGTTTGTATGTTTCATTCTCAATGATAACACTAAGAATAAAAATAAGAGTAAAATAATTAAGTGTTGTAATCCTATCTCTGGCCCTTTCTCAAGTATCATTTTATATATCCTGGGGGGAAAGCAAATCATATTTAATACCACACAAAGATGAAGTGAGGTTAACATAGAGAGGTTTGATACCAAAATTCACCACAAAAGTGGTTTAAACTGAATAAACTAATAATGTAAAAGTTTAAGAGAGTTTTCCCTAATTTGGTTTGCTTTATCAACAGTAAATATGTAGCTGTTACGTTAAATGCCAAAATAAAGTTGTATTTTTACTATTTTCTTAAGCTTTTGTTGTCCAGAGGGCTTCAATTTGATATCCATATGTGAATTTGAAAAGAGCAAGTGGGGCGCCTGGGTGGCTCAGTGGGTTAAAGCCTCTGCTTTCGGCTCAGGTCATGATCTCAGGGTCCTGGGATCGAGGCCCGCATCGGGCTCCCTGCTCAGCGGGGAGCCTGCTTCCCCCTCTCTCTCTGCCTGCTTCTCTGCCTCCTTGTGATCTCTCTCCCTCTGTGAAATAAATAAATAAATAAAAATCTTTAAAAAAAAAAAAAGCAAGTGGTTTGATAGTGGGGGTTAGACAAAGTTAACACTTATGTCTTAGATATTTTCTGTATGTTCATGTATTTTTATTCATTTGGCAAATATTTATTTAACTCCTATTGTGTGCCAGGCACTGTTCTGAGAGAATATAATAAAATTTAAAAAAATAAAATAAAAAATAAGACATACTATGGCAGATGGTGGTAGGTGTATGGAGAAAAAGAGACCAGGGGAGTATGAAATATGTATGGGATGCAGATTTAAATTGGTTGATCATGGAAGTCCTCTCCTTAGAAGGTGATTGAGTGAGGCTGTGGTGAGGGAACAATCCTCTGCATATCCAGGAGAATGGTTGCAGGAAGGGACAACCAAGAACAAATGCCCTGAGAAAGAATGTATTATCATTTAATGACTTAAGATTGAAAAATTGCAAGGAAGTCTGTGTGACTGGAGTGTGGTGGGAAAGGAGAAGAATGGTAGGTCGGTATAGAGAAAATAGGGAACCAGAGGCAAGTCAGGAAAGATTTTGTAAGCCATTAAAAGGACTTTGGCTTTAACTCTGAGTAAAATAATCTTATATATACTCCGCACAATTGTTATACGGTTGGTTGAATTATTTCCATTTTATAGTAAATAAAGGTTCTGTAGGGTAGCTTGTAGTTAACTTTTTCAGTCATAATAGCTAATGAGTGGCAGAGCCAAGATAGGAACTTAGGTCTTCGACTTCAAAGTTTATGGGTGTTTCATTACACGGTCATTCTTGCCCTAGCATACTTCTAGAGGCTTTTACTCCCCACTCCTGCCCTTTCCCCAACCAGGATTTATACTGTGGATCCAGGGTGAGTGTCCCCATGCACGTGTGTGTGTGACTGGGGGGACAGAAAGGCTCAGAAGACAGTTCCCTTAGTGCAAAATATATTCAGATCTTCTTTTATATTATAAAACATGTTTTTAAACATGCTACTTTTAATACACTGTATGTTTTTTTTTTAAGATTTTATCTATTTGACAGAGAGACACAGGGAGAGAGGGAACACAAGCAGGGGGAGTGGGAGAGGGAGAAGCAGGCTTCCCGCCAAGCAGGGAGCCTGATGCGGGGCTCCATCCCAGGACCTTTGGGCATGACCTTAACCATTGAGCCACCCAGGCGCCCCTCATACACTGTATTGATTTCATGGCCCACTGTTGGAGCCCATAGTTTGAAAATCACTGCACCATTTTCTTTACAATGCCAGAAGTTCCATATTTATCTGTGGCTCTGAATTGTAAGAGTGGCTGCTTTTTATTTACTTAAGAAACATCCTTATAGACTTAGCTCTAAGGTTGGGAAGCAAAATGTTATGCAATCAGATTATTAAAATATATCTATAACACTTGAAAGTTCATGTATGATTTTAATTTTCCTTGAATAAAAATGACAACTTAGTAAGGAAACTTTGATGGCTGAACTAAGTCTTGTGGCAAGAGGACAGGGCAATTAAGAACAACAAGCTAATGCTGCTATTAGCACTACTACTGATTTCTGTCAAACATTTATTATACTAAAGTTTTTTTTTTAAAGCAATTTAATATGTTACTTAAATATTCTAGGAAGTTTTAAAAAATACCTGTATCTCCTGTTATGATTCTCTCAGGGGCAGGACCATGTTCAGTTTGATACCTATAGGAATGAGTACCATTTTTTTTTTTGAAGATTTTATTTATTTATTTGACAGGGAGATAGCACAAGTAGGCAGAGTGGCAGGCAGAGGGAGAGGGAGAAGCAGGCTTCCCGCTGAGCAGGGAGCTCGATGCAGGGCTCCATCCCAGGAGTCTGGGATCATGACCTGAGCTCAAGGCAGCCGCTTAACCGACTGAGCCACCCAGGGGCCCCGAGTACCATTTTTTTAAAGTGCTTTATTACCATTCTTATTTTTAAGTCAACTACATACATACAATACAAGGCACTTGTTTAAATGTCCCTTACAATGAATTTTGACCAACTTATACACTGTTAACCATCACCACAATCCACATAAAAACATTCTCATCACATCCAAAGTTTACTGTTCAGGCAGTCCTTATTCGTGGCCACAGGCAACCACCAATCTGTTTTCTGTCAGTATAGATTAGAGTTTTCTTTTTTAGAGGTTCAAACAAGTGGAATTGTACAGTATGCATTCTTTTGTGTCTGACATCTTTTGCTCAATGTGACATTTGTAATTCATCAGTGTTGTTTTATGTATCAATCATTCATTTCTTTTGGTTAGTATTTTGTTGTGCTATTCTAACAGGTGCCCATAACTTTGTTGAATGAATGCATATTTAGCACAGTAATACCCCTTCCTCCCCAATTTTGCTGCATTTCTTTTTCTGTCATGAGGATGCTAAAACCTCTTTTAAATTCTGCATGCATGTCACTAGACTTAAACCATGTA
This sequence comes from Ailurus styani, assembly GCA_002007465.1. Lineage (NCBI taxonomy): Eukaryota > Metazoa > Chordata > Mammalia > Carnivora > Ailuridae > Ailurus > Ailurus styani. Next base: position 12,876,976 of record LNAC01000002.1, on the reverse strand, counting down.
TACATGTAATGGAATGATTTAATAGTGAAGGATATTCAAGATTTCGAGCTAAATGACTTTGGTGTGGGTCCTTGTTTTGCCACCCTATACATCACAGGCAAGTTACTTAACTTTTTTGAAGCTTAGTTTCTTCTTTTCTAAGATGAAGGTAGTTATAGTCGTTGAATTATTAAAGAAATTACGTGTAAACATTGTATGTAAAGCAAATGTATTAGGCCTTTGTAAAAATAGTATTGTAATTTAATGGTGATTTTTGGACAGAGGTATTTAGTGTCTGTTTTTTATCTACTAACAAAATTGTGCCTACCCATAGAGCTGCAGTTTTAGATTTTTTATTAGTATTCATTAATGGTTTGAAGAAACACATGTTTATGCTTATTAGAAGTTTTATCTGGTGAAATCAATTACTTTTAGGTCTTGATTAGTTTACTTTTAGGTTACAAAATTGTAGGTTTTTGCCAGTTAAAGTTATAATTAAAGATAATTCATAAACTTTTTTTTCACAGGTTGAAAGGCTTAGTGAAACTATAAAGATAGAAGAAATAGCAGTAATTCTAGCTCCTCATTATTGGCAGATAATTATTTCAAAGAGTAAAATGTTAATGGGGAGAAAACGACCAGGAAACTAACATTATTTGTCAGGTTTTGTAGTAGTTTTCTACATACCATTTATTCATTCAGCAAATTTTAATTTAATGCCTAGTGGGTATCTAGGACATGCCTCACTGTTTGTGGGCTTTTGAAATTAATGCTTTTTCTTTTTAATCCCCCACTCAGGCTATTGCTTGGTTTTTAAGTACTATATAAATGTATATTTGTTGAATGTACTATCTTTTTATTTGGCTTTGGAGCAGAGCCAAATTAATGTGTTTTTTAGCAGATTAAATCTGCTTGTGACCAGAAGATAGTTTTTAATTTACCTAAATAACTAAAAGATTATTAAAGTTTATATTTTGACTGTAAACATTGATATGGTTTAAGTGACTTCTGATTATGCTTGTTTTAAATTAGATTTGACCTTTGGAAAGAAAAAATTAAAATGTTGGAATAGTAGTAGGCTTTGTGCTTATGTTTGGTATATACAGCAAATTTAGAATAAGGATGGGTGCCTGGCTAACTCAGTTGGAAGAGCATCTGACTTTTGATCTTGGAATTGTGAGTTTGAGTCCCATGTTGGGTGTAGAGATTACTTAAATAAATAAAAACTTGAAAAATAATTTAGAATAGGGATACTAAATTTTGAAGGGTATCTTTTGGTAGTTTTTTTCAGTACAAAATTTACTGTTTGCCAATATATTACATTTTTTCTTAAATTTTATGGGTTAAGTTTAAGTGATTTATTGTCTTACTGATAACTAAATCAAACATGCTGTTGTAAGCACACATTCATTAGGAAAAGTTATTAGATGAAAGCAGTTATTAGAAGAAAGTATGGCTCAGTCTGAAAATGTGTAATGTAGAAGATAAGCAGGATAGAACTTAGAAAAAATACAGTGGGGATTAAGTGACATTGTAAGTGATAATGTGGGATAGATAATAAATTGTGCTTTTGAAAATATAAAAAAATGTTAAAATAAGATCCTTAAAAACTAGCAGTCAGTTTTTAGACATTCAGATAGACTGGAAACATTCTCATTTGGACTTGTGGTTCTTAATCCTGAGTGCCTTAGAACCCAAAGGGTCACTGAAGATAGGGGGGCATTTGTTACTTCAGTATTTCAAAAACGCAAAGCTAATGAAAAATTTTAATTTACTTTGAGACTGAACAGGCTAATTAATATTACTGTTCTTGGCTTTTCATAAAAAACATGTCAATTTATGGTAGCTGCAATCATTTTCTGGAGATTAGAATCCCTTGTTGGTAGTTACATGTGTTTAATAAAGATAGAAAACCTATTTTATCTAAAAATCATAAATAGAAAAATATTTTTGAGTCCTTATTGAACATGTGAGCCCTTTATATATATAAATATGTAATTGAAATTATCTCATCCTTCCACTGACATATCAGTTGTAATCTCAGAAAGGTCATGCCTGATTACTTTTATCTGGTACTATACCTCTGCCATTCTTCACTGAAGTATCATATTTTTTTTTAAAGATTTTATTTATTTATTTGACACAGAGAGAGAGATTACAAATAGGCAGAGAGGCAGGCAGAGAGACAGGGAGAGGAGGAAGCAGGCTCCCTGCTGAGCAGAGAGCCCGATGCGGGCCTCCATCCCAGGACGCTGAGATCATGACCTGAGCCGAAAGCAGAGGCTTTAACCCACTGAGCCACCCAGGTGCCCAGTAGTATCATATTACTCTCTATCTGGCTTAGCATTTATCACTATCTGAAATCATTTGTGTTCATTATTTGTTAGATAGAGGAAAATTCCATGAGGGCACGTACTTTGCCTTATTTTTTACTTAGTATCTTGTCTGTGTATCCACCTAGAACAGTGTTACATTCCCACCTGCAAGGTGTGAGGGATCTAGTTTTTCCACTTCTCTCCAACACTTGTTACTATGTTTTTGTGAATATAGCTGTTAACAGTGAGTTTGATCTCATTGTGATTTTAATTTGGATTTCCCTAATGACTAGTGGAAATATTTCTCATAAAAAAATCCGATTGGGATTTTAATTTGCATTGTATTAATTGATCAGTAAGTTTGGGGAAACTTGACATCTTAATTATATTGGGTTTTCCAATCTTTAGACCTGGTATATATATCTCCCTCTTTATTTAGTTCTTTGATTTTACTTGTCAGTGATTTTGTTGTTAGTATACAGATTCTGAACATACTTTGTTATATTTACAACTATGTATCTTATTTGAATATCACATTTTGGAGAAATTATTTGGAGCTATACTAGCTGTTACTAGCATATAGAAATAAGATTTTTTTTTCCCACGTGCTGATCTTTGTTTGTGACCTTGCAAAGAAACTCACATAGTAGGAACTTTTTTTGTAGATTGTTCTGCATATGTTTGTTACTCAGGCAATCCATATCATCTTCAAAGAGGGAAGATTTATTGGTCTTTACAATCTGTACCTTTTGTTTCTTTGTTCTTGCATTATCACAGTGCCTAGGTCATCCTTCCCTGATTTGCAGTCTTAAAACTTGAAAGAATTCAGTCTTTCACTATTAAGTATGATGATAGATGTAAGTTTGTCAAATTAAGGAACTTCTTTCTATTCCTGGTTCACAGAAAGTTTTCATGATGAATGAATGTTGAATATTGCCAAATAATTTTTCTGTGTCAATTGATAGGATAAATTGCTTTTTTCACCTTTTAGTAGGGTAGGTTGTATTGATTGACACTCCTTATTAGAGCAGTTTTCTTGAGTTATCATTCACATTCCACGTATTAACTCAGGTGTTGGAAGATGTCAGATTCATTGGTTCTTGGTTTATTCACAAAATCTTAACAACCATTACTGCAGCCTATTTTAGAACATTTTTATCACCCCAGAATCTTAAACCCTTTAGTAGGCTGTCTCCATTACCTTTCAAGCCCCACCCTCACCCACCCTTAAGCAACCATAGATCTACTTTCTGTGTCTCTATACATTTGCCTCTCCTGAACATTTTATGTAAATGGAATACTCATGACTGGCATCTTTCACTTGGCATAATGTTTTCGAAGATTGTAGGAATGGAAGCATTTATCTGTATTTTATTCCTTTTATTGCTGAAGAATATTCCATTGTGTGGATATACCACATTTTATTTATGCATTTATCACTTGATGGACATTTGTTTTCTCTGTACATTTTGCTTATTTTGAATATGCTGCTGAGAACATTTCTGTACAAGTGTTTGTGTGGCCATATATTTACATTTCCCTTGGTTACATACACAGTGGAATTGTTTGGTCATGTAGTAATATTATTTAACCTCTTTAATTGCCCACTGTTGTCCAGAGCAGCCCTACCATTTTATATCTCCGCAAGCAGAATATGAGAGTTTAATTTCTCCAGGTCCTGGCCAGCTCTTGTTACTGTTTTGTCTTTCTTATTATTTTTATTATAGCCATCCTACTGTGTATAATCTCTTTGTGGTTTTCATTTATATTATTCTGATGATTAATGACATTAACAGTTTTGAATGTACATATTTAGTCACTTGTATATCTTCTTTGGAGGACTATCTAGCAGATCCAGATCCTATATCTGTTTTTAGTTTATCTTTTTATTAATGAATTATAAGAGTTCTTGTATATTTTAGGTACAAGTTCCTAATTGGATATGCAGTTTTTTTCCTTTAATTTTATTTAAGAGAGTGAGAGAGCATGAGCTGGGAGGGGAAGGGCAGTGGGAGAGGGAGAAGCAGACTTGCCGCTGAGCAGGGAGCCCAATGTGGCCGCTGAGCAGGGAGCCCAATGTGGGGGCTTGATCCCAAGACCCCTTGGATCATGATCTGAGCTGAAGGTAGATGCTTAACTGACTTAGCCACCCAGGGGCCCTTGGATATTTGATTTTTAAATATTTTTAATTTTGATGACATTCACCTTACTATTTTGTCTTTGCTTATGCTTTTGCTGCACTGTGGAAGAAGGCACTGCCAAACTTAAGGTCATGAAGATATACTCCTTTGTTTTTTAAGGTTTTTTTTTCTTTCCCTAGACCCTCGATTCTGTTTTGTTGATCTGTATGTTTATTGTTATGCCAGTATGTCTTTTTTTTTTTTAAGAGTTTATTTATTTATTTGACAGAGAGAGATCACAAATAGGCAGAGAGGCAGGCAGAGGGAGAGGGGAAAGCAGGCTCCCTGAGCCAGCCAGGTGCCCCTATGCCAGTATGTCTTGATTCCAATGTGAAATTTTCAAACCGGTAAGTGTGACTCCTCCAACTTTGTTGTTCTTTACCAAGATAATTTTTATTAGTCTGAGTCCCTTACATTTCAATGTGAATTTTAGGATTAGTTTGTCTATTCAGAGAAGCCAGGTGGAACTTTGATAGGGATTGTGTTGAATCAGTAGATCATTTTGGGGAGTACTGCCTACCTTTAGATCTGTGAACAGAGTGTCTTCCCGTTTATATAGTTCATCTTTTAATTTCTTTTAGGAGTGTTTCGTAGTTTTCAGAATATTAATTTTGTAGTTTTTTGATTAAACTTGTAGCTAAGTATTCTGTTCTCTTTGATGCTTCATAAATGGATTTGTTTCCTTTCTCTCTCCCCTTTTTTTTTCTTTCTTTTTCTTTTTTTTTTTTAAGTAAGCTCCAGGCCCAACATGGGGTTTGAACTCAGGACCCCAAGATCAATAGTAGCATGCTCCACTAACTGAACTAGTCAGGTGCCCCAATTGTTTTCTTTTTTTTTTTTTTTTAAAGATTTTATTTATTTATTTGACACAGAGAGAGAGATTACAAGTAGGCAGAGAGGCAGGCAGAGAGAGAGGAGAGAGGAGGAAGCAGGCTCCCTGCCGAGCAGAGAGCCCGATGCGGGCCTCGATCCCAGGATCATGACCTGAGCCGAAGGCAGAGGCTTTTAACCCACTGAGCCACCCAGGCACCCCCCAGTTGTTTTCTTAATTTCATTTTTTGATTGCCTATTGTTAGTATATAGAAATGCAGGTTTTTTTGCACATTTGTACCCTGCAACTTTGCTGAACTCTTATTAAACTATTATAAAATCTGTTATTAGAATTTAAACTTATTAAACTGGCATAAAATATGATAGTTCAAGTAACTTTTTTAGCATTTTTTACATATAAGATCATAACGTCTGCAAATAGTGATCTTTCCTTTCTGATCTGGGTGCTTATTTCATTATCTTGCCTAATTATTCTGGCTAGAACTTTCAGTAAGTACAGTGTTGAATAGAACTAGCAAGAGTAGACAGCCTTTTTCTAGTTTTTTCCTAGATACCCTTTATCACTTTGAGGAAGTTCCTTTCTATTTTTAGTTTGTTGATGTTACTATCATGAAAGCCTGTTGGGTTTTTTTCAAATAACTTTTCTGCATCTATTGAGATGATTGTGGGATTTTTGTCTTATAATAATAATATACGGTATTGCATCATTTGATGTTTGGATGTTGACAAGTCTTAAATTCCTGGGATAAATCCTACTTGGTTATGGTATATAATTCCTTTTATGTATTGCTGGATTTGATTTCCTAGTATTCTGTTAGTGCGTTTTTTTTTTTGGTGTGTCTTTTTCATAAGAGATATTAATGTGTAGTTTTCGTTTCTTGTGATGTTTTTTGGTGTTACCAGGATAAATAATAGCCTTGTAGGATGAATTAGGAGGTGTTTTTATTTTATGTTTTGGAAGATTTTGTGAAGCGTTGTTAATTTTTCTTTAAATATTTGCTATAGAATTTACCAATGAAGCCACCCGTGCCTGGGGTTTTCTTTGTGGGAAGTTTTATTTATTTTATTTTTATTATTTTTTTCTGTGGGAAATTTTAAAACTACTAATTCAATCTCTTCACTTGTTATAGGCCTATTTGAATTGTCTGGTTTTTGAGACAATTTTGGTTTATGACTTTCTAGGAATATGTCCATTTCATCTAGTTATTTAATCTGTTTAACACACAGTTCATATTATTCCTTTACAATCCTTTCTCTGTAAAGTTTGTATTGTTGTGCCTTTTTCATTCCTGGTTTTAGTACTTTGAATTATTTTCTTGGTCAGTTTAGCTCAAAGTTTGTCAATTTAGAAAATTGTCTTTTTAGACAATTTAGACAGTTTTGCTTCATTATTCAGGGTTTGTGTTAGACTCTTATGTTTATAATTATATTTTCTTGATAATACTGTCTTTTTAGAAAATCAACTTTGGTTCTTTCGATTTTTCTCTTTTTTTTTTTTTTTTAAGATTTTATTTATTTGTCAGAGAGAGAGAGAAAGCATGAGCAGGCTCCCACTGAGCAAGGAGCCCAATGTGGGACTCGATCCCAGGACCCTGGGATCATGACCTGAGCCTAAGGCAGTTGCTTAACCAGCTGAGCCACCCAGGTGTCCCTCGATTTTTCTCTTTTGTCTTTTCTGTATTTCACTTATTTCTGAACCCATCTGTATTATTTTCTTACTTTTTTTTGCTTTTGGTTTAGTTTATTTTCTAAAAATTTGTTAAAGCTGAGGGCACCTGGGTGGCTCTCAGTTGGTTAAGCCTCTGCCTTTGGCTCAGGTCATGATCCCAGAGTCCCGTGATTGAGCTGTGAGTGGGGCTCCCTGCTCAGTGGGAAGGGGAGCCTGCTTCTCACTCACCTCCCTGCTTATGCTCTCTCTCTCATTCTCTCTCTCGTGCTCTCGCTCTCAAATAAATAAAATCTTTAAAAAATATTTGTTAAAGTAGAAGGTTAAGTAATTGATTTAACATCTTTTTAAGTGTAGAGGTATTATATCACAACTATAAATTTCCCTTTGTTGCTTTCACCACACTCCATACATTTTGGTATCTCTGTCTCTTGTCTCTCTCTCTCTCTTTTTTTTTTTTTTGGTTTCATTTTCATTCTTCCCAAAATATTTTCTACTTTCCTTTGTGATCCTAGACCCACTATTTATTTAGAAATATTGTTTAATTTCCCCACGTTTGTAAATTTCCCCAGTTTCATTTTGTTGTTATTTCTCACGTTGTTACAATTTGGTTGTTGGAGAACATATATTAAATGCATAATTTCAGTCTTTTTGAATCTAGTGAAGTTTGTTTTATATCTGGCATATGGTTATCCTGGAGAATGTTCCATTAGTACTTGAGAAGAACACGTATTTTGCTGTTTCTAGGTGTTCTAGATGTATTTGTTAGATCTAGTTTTTATATTAGTATTCAGGTCTCTTATTGGCTTGTTGATCTTGCTTCATCTATTATCGGAAATGGGGTATCAAAGTCTCCCACCTACTGTTGTTGAATTGACTTCTTTTAGTTTTTGCTTCATTTATTCAGGGTTTGTGTTAGACTCATGTTTATAATTGTATTTTCTTGATGATTGACCCATTTATGATAGGAAAATATTTCTATTTCTAAAAGTATTTTTAAGTCTATTTTCTATATTCCTTGAGCTACTCCAGAATTCACGTGATTGCTATTTCATAATAGATTTTTTAAAAAAAATGTCTATTGAATGACCCAATATTGAAAGCTCGTATTTATATTTACTGAACACATTTTACTATGGGTAGCATATTATGCTAAGGTCTACACGTGTTTTTTACTCTCCCCTTCTACAGATTCAGGGGCCTGAAAAGATGAATAATCTAGAATTTCCCCCAGCTAGTCAGTAGAAAAAGCCAACATTCAAATCCAGAAGGTTTATCAGATTCTCTAGGATCTTCTGGGGTTCCTAAGAGGGTTATGGACTGCTGCTTTAGTTTAAAAAAGAAAAGAATAGGTTGATAGATCACATTATTTTTTCCCCTTGTCTTCTATTCCACACCTTTTTCCTTGTGACTGTAGTTCCTTACCATGAGAGATTATTTACCATGATTACCATGAGAGTTTATTTTTTGGCTCCATTGATGTTTGGACATGTGATTTCAGCTTTGGCCAAAGAAATGTTAGTGGATTGCAAGCGAGCATAGGCTTTATTTTATTTTTTCATTTAAAATAAGTCTCAGGGTGCCTGGGTGGCTCAGTTGGTTAAGCGTCCAACTCTCGATTTTGGTTCAGGTCATGATCTCAGGGTTGTAAGATTGAGTCCTGCATCAGGCTCCATGCTCAGTGGGAAGTCTGCTTGAGGTTCTTTCTCTCCCTTTCCCTCACCCAATCCTGTGTGTGTGTGTGTGTGTGTGTGCATGGCTCTCTCTCTTTCTCCCTCTTTCTCTTTTTCTCTGTCTCTCTCTCAAAAAAAGTCTTTTATTTAAAAACAAAAAAACAGTTTACTCACAGACTGAGTTTCGACTTTCAGTATATCGGTGGAGGTGGGCTTGTTCTTTTTGCTCTTGCTTTTCCCCACCAGAAGACCATCAGGAAACCAATGATTTGAAGAGAATGAGAGGAAATGGAGTAGCTCTAGTTCACCCCGAGCAGCTTGAGGCCAATCTACCTGAGGTTAGTTTAACAACCCACAAATGCCAAAGCAAGGAACTGATACTTTTGTTGTGTCTGAGTTTTGGGCAATAGCTGATGAATAGTTAAAGTAACTTCAGAGTTGTAAAATGTAATAATAATATTTCCTTTCACTGAATACTAAGAAAGGGTCTCTGTCTTGTAGAGTGGTAAGAGTAAGAATTTGTTGATGGTAACTATGTTGTCCTAGATTGGTTAATTGGGGAACTCTAGAAAAGTTTTTCCATGATAGCTTAATGAAGAGTCATTTTTGTAGAATCATTTCTTGCAGATTCAGATGTGGTAAGAGAATAAGCTAGAAGTCTTTTTAAAATCCCTTCAAACTCTGCAGATTTTGTTGGCCTATAATGATAGAAAAGGAGCTTAAAAATGTTTGAAGACACAGGGCACCTGGGTGGCTCAGTGGGTTAAATAAAGCCTCTGCTTTCGGCTCAGGTCATTGTCTCAGGGTCCTGGGGTCGAGGCCCGCATCGGGCTCTCTGCTCAGCAGGGAGCCTGCTTCCCCCTCTCTCTCTGCCTGCCTCTCTGCCTCCTTGTGATCTCTTTCCCTCTGTGAAATAAATAAAAATCTTAAAAAAAAATGTTTGAAGACACAAATAAGTAACTTTTATTTTTCTTACACATTATTCAGTGCTCATCAGGTTAAATGTACTCTTTTTATTTATTTATTTTTAAAGATTTTATTTATTTGACAGAGAGAGAGAGAGAGAGATCACAAGTAGGCAGAGAGGCAGAGAGAGAGGAGGAAGCAGGCTCCCTGCCGAGCAGGGAGCCCGATGCGGCCTAGATCCCAGGACCCTGAGATCATGACCTGAGCCGAAGGCAGAGGCTTTAACCCACTGAGCCACCCAGGCGCCCATGGTTAAATGTACTCTTAATCCCCTTTATCTGTTTCATCTGTTCCTCCACCAGTTTGTTCTCTGTATTTAAGAGTCTGGGTTTTTTTGTTTATCTCTTTTTTTCTTTGTTCATTGGTTTTGTTTATTAAATTCCACCAGTGAAATCATAATTGTGTTTGTCTTTCTGTGACTGACTTCTTTAACTTCGCATTACACTCTCTAGATCCATGTTGTTGCAAATGGCAAGATATTCTTTTTTATAGCTGAGTAATATTCCATTGTGTATATATACTGCATTTTATGTATTCATCTGTCAGGGGACTCTTGGGTTGCTTCCATATCTTGCCTATTGTAAATAATGCTCCAATACACATGGGGTGCATATATCTTTTTGAATTAGTGTTTTAGTTTTCTTTGGGTAAATATTCAGTAGTGGAATTACTGGATCATATGATAATTCAGTTTTTAATACTTTGAGGAATGTTCATATTGTTTTCTAGTGGCTGCACTTGGATTTCAGCCAACAGTGCATGAGAGTTGCATTTTCAGGTGCTCTCCAACGGTTGTTACTTTGTTTTTGATTTTAACCATTATGACAGGGGTCATAATGGTTTAACCATTATTACACAAGGGTGGTATATTATTGTTACTTTGATTTGCATTCTCTGACTAGCGGAGTTGAGCTTCTTTTCATGTATCTGTTGGCCATCTTGTATGTCTTTGGGAAAAATGATTATTCAGGTTCTCTGCATTTTTTAATCAGATTATTTGTGGGTTTTTTGGTGTTGTATAAGTTTCTTACATATTTTGGATATTAACCCTCATCAGATACATTATTTGCAAATATCTTCTCCCATTTGGTGGGTTGCCTTTTTGTTTTGTTGATGATTTCCTTTGCTCTGTAAAAGCTTTTTATATTCATATAGTCCAAGTAGTATAATTCTGTTTTTACTTTCCTTGCCTGAGGAAAGATACCTAGAAAAATGTTTTTAATCACAAGGAAAGAGAACAAAAGAAGAAAGGAACAGAGAAGAGCTACAAAACAATGGTAAAACAAGTAACAACATGGCAATAAGCACATACCTGTCAATAATTACTTTAAATGTAAAAGAACTAAATGTTCCAATCAAAAGACATTGGATGATTGAATGGATAAAAAAGCAAGACCCATCCATATATTGCCTACGGGAGGCTCAGTTCAGATATAAAGGAACATGCAGATTGAAAGTAAAGGGATGGAAAATCATTTACTGTGCAAATGGAAGTGAAAGGAAGGCTGGGGTGGCAATACTTATATCAGACAAAATGCACTTTAAAGCAAAGGTTGTAACGAGTCAAAAAAGGATACTACATAATGATAAAAGGAATGGTCAAACAGGAGGATATAACAGTTGTAAAGATCTATGCACCCAACATGGCAGCACCTAAATACATAGAGCAAGTATTAAGAGACATAAAGGAAGACACTGATAGTAATACAATATTAGTAGGGGGCTTTTTAATAAAAGTTACATCAGTGGATATATATTCCAGAAAGTCAACAAAAAACAGTGGCTTTGAATGGCACCTTAGACCAGATGGACCCAGCAGATATATTCAGTGCATTCCATCCAAAACAGTGGAATTCATTTCAAGTACACAGGGAACATTCCCCAGAATAGATTATGTTAGGTCACAGAACACATCTCAGTGAGTTAAATAAGATTGAAATCATAACATGCATCCTTTCCAACCACAGCGGTATGGAACTAGAAATCAATCAGACAAAAAAATCTGGAAAGAATGCAGATACATGGAGGCTAATTAACATGTTACTAAAGAATGAATGGGTAAACCAAAAAATCAAAAAGGAGATATCTTTGATATTGGCTGTTGAAACATTTCATATGTTTTTCCCACCCTTTTACTTTGTTTATTTGCATTTTAATTTTTTAAATTTTTTAAAAAATTTATTTATTAGAGTGCACACACATGCAGGTGAGCAGGGGAGGGAGCAGAGGGGAAGCAGACCCTGCTGAGTGGGGAGTACCGACATGGAGCTTGACCTCTCCATGGGGAGGTCATGACTTGAGCCAAAACCAAGACTCAGATACTTAACTGATTTTGTCATCCAGGTGACCCTCAGTGTAAAGTATGTCTCCTGTAGACAGCGTGTGATTTATTGGTTCTGATTTGTTACAGTATGACACTGCCTTTTGTTAGTTTACTTAATATTGATTTTATTTTCTTGTATGTTTTCATCCTTTTTAAATTTTTCCTTTACTGTGTTCTTTTGCATCAAGTACCCTCCAGTGTAACCTTTTAATTCCTTTAATGGTATTTTCACTATGTTCTTTTGTATTTGTTTAGTTGTTGCACTAGAGCGTATCATACGCATCTTACTGTATCAGAGTCTATTTCAGACTTAACACTAATTTAATTCCAGTGAAATGCAGAAACTTGATTTCTGTGTAGCTTTATTTTCTCTTTTTTGTGCTATTGTTATACATATTACAGGCATATATTTTACAAACACAACAGTATATTGTTATTATTCCTTCATATTATTTCATGTTATTTAAAGAAAGTGAAAGAAAGGAGAGCAAGTATATTCCCAGAACAAGCTTTATTTGCACATTTTTTATTAGTGTTTAGATATTTTGAATTTAATTTGCTGATATTTTATTGGGAATTTTTGTACCTATGTTCAGGAGGAATATTGGTTTTTAAGGTTTTTCTTTTCCTGAATTATCTTTGGTTTGGTATCAGTGTAACGTTAGTCTCATAAAAATGACTGGAAGTAATCCATCATGTTCTCTTTTTTTTTTTTTTTTAAGATTTTATTTATTTATTTGACAGATCACAAGTAGGCAGAGGCAGGCAGAGAGAGGGGGGGAAGCAGGCTCCTTGCCAAGCAGGGAGCCCGATATGGGCCTTGATCCCAGGACCCTGAGATCATGACCTGAGCCGAAGGCAGAGACTTTAACCCACTGAGCCACCCAGGCGCCCCATCATGTTCTCTTTTCTGGAAAATGTCTTGAATTGGTATTCTTTAAATGTTGGTAGAAGTCACTGGTGAAACTATCTGGGCCTGGAGGATTTTAATTGTGAATTCAGTTTTTTTCCAGTAGATATAATTCATACTGTGTGTTGATTTTGGAGGTTGGAAGTTTGAAATGGAGGCATGAGCAAGGTATGTTCCCTTTGAAGGCTTTAGAGAAGAATCCTCCCTTGCCTCTTCTAGCTTCTGGTGGTTGTCCACCAATTGTTGGTATTCTTTAGCTTATAACTGTATCACTCCAATTTCTGTCTCATCTTCACTTAGGGGTTTTTGCCCTGTTTATATCTGTCTCCCTCCCTTTTGTTATAAAAATACCAGTTATCAGATTTGGGCCCACCCAAATCTAGTATGATCTCTTTTTAACTTGATTGCATCTACAAAGGCTTTATGTTAAATAAGGTTATATTCAGAGGTACTAGGTGTTAAGTGTTGAATATATCTTAATCAGGTATGCAGTTAACCTACTGCATTTAAAATTTATATTTTACTACCTGAATTAGAATGTGAAAATCTTGTCACCATGTAGTTTCCTTTATTCACCCTCCTCTCCTCTGTGTTGTAGTTGTTGCATTTCATCCACATGGTTCAAACATCTCTTTAGACAGTGATGTAAATTTTGCTTTCAATTATTTTGCATACTTTAAAGAATTTAAGAAGAAAAGCATAGTCTATCGCAGAGATTGGCAAACTGTTACTGCAGGCCAAATCCAGCTTGCCACAGCCACACCTGTTAGTTCATGTATTGTCCACGGTTTTCCTTGCTCTACAGTTCAGAATTGATTAGATACAACAGAGACCATTTGGCCTGCAAAGCCTAAAATATTTACTCTCTGGCCCTTTACAGGAGAAGTTTGCTAACTCTTCGTCTATTATACATATCCACATATTTGCCATTTTTGTTGTTCATGAAATTCTGGCATTGTTTCTCTTTGTCCAAGTAAAATCCCTTTCTTCAGAGCAGGTCTGCTTATGATGAATTATCTTAGTTTTCTTTCATCTGAAAATATATTTATTTCATTTTCTACTTTTGTTCCATCAAGAATTTTGGGTTGACATTTCTTGTAGCATTTAGCTAGAGATGAGCAGTAGCAACTACCTTCTTTAGGCGGTTCAGAGTTCAGAGACTCCCTCACTTGCCACAGTTTCTGCTTTCTTTTCTCTGACACTGATTTCAATTCTTACTTGATATTTACTGTTGTGCTTATGCTGTTGTAATTCTTACAGGTGAGGAAGGAAGTAAAATTTTCATTCTATCCTTTTCTCTCTATAAAGTGGGAAAACAGACTGAGAAGTTCCTGTTTCAGGAAAAGTGGGAGAGACAGTATATTCTAGACAATTTAAAATATTCAGATGTTTAGAACATTTCTTTGCATTCAGTATGCAAAAGGTGTCTCACCTATTTGTTTTGTTTTTTTCATCATTTGTGTTGGCATGTCATGCTGTGGAATTTGTTATTATTTTTATTTATTTAAGATTTCATTTTTAAGTAATTTCTACACTCAACGCGGGGCTTAAACTTACAAGCCCAAGATCAAGAGTTGTATGCGCTTCTGACTGAGCTGGCCATAAGCCCCCAGAATATATTTTAAAACACTTTAACACCTCAATCATTTTCTTTTTCAAACTAGCTCTTCTTCCTGCTTCTTTGCTAATAAGTTTTTGGCATGTATTTATAGGATTGTCTTTGCCCTGTCTTGCTTTCTTATATTCCAGTCACATCAAAGTTCGTTTAGTCTTAGTTTGTGAATCAGAAAACCTAGATTCTGTTTTCTCTGGCCCTGTCACTAAATAGCTGGGTGTGTGACCTTGAGGAAGGCACTTAAGTTCCACCAGGCCACAATTTATCTCTGAATTTTAATTAAATATGCTCCTGAGGCTTTTTTCAGTCCTTAAGTTCTTTGGCGTTACCTTTGCAAACAATCTGATCCATGTTCTGATACTCTAATCTAGGGGTTCTTATCCCTTTTCGGGCCTTGAACCTGTTTGCTCTCTGATGATGCATGTGGACCCCTGCCCGAAGTAATATCGTAATCATGCAAAATTACATGTATATGCCTACGAGGAATCTAATTATGTATTAGAGTGTTTTAATATCAAATAAATTCAGTAATGCATACATCTCAAAGTCTAGTGGTGTACAGTTTTTAATCTAATAATGCATAAATGAAAATTTGAGATTTGAAGCAACTAAAGTGATAGGAAAATACCTGTGGTTTCTAATGGCAACAAAGTCACAGGTGTAACTAATACTGCTGTAGTTTGTTGCTTACATTTCTAATTAAGGAAATACTAAATTCCAATCAGAGGTTAGTACAATAAAGATGTAATTTCTTTCTTTCAAGTTCATGTACCTTCTTCATTTTATCAACAGACCAAGGATTTGTAGAACCCAGGTTAAGAACTTTGGTCCTGTCAGGCCACCAAGACATTTAAGCTATTGTTTTATTATGTTAGGTAAACAATAAATTATGTTTAATACATATTAAGTACATTTCTTAGTGAAGGAATGTTATCATTAAGATGTGAATATTAGGGCGCCTGGGTGGCTCAGTGGGTTAAAGCCTCTGCTTTCAGCTCAGGTCATGATCTCAGCGTCCTGGGATCGAGGCCCGCATCGGGCTCTCTGCTCAGCGGGGAGCCTGCTTCCTCCTCTCCCTCTCTGCCTGCCTTTCTGCCTACTTGTAATCTCTCTCTCTGTGTCCAATAAATAAATAAAAAATCTTTAAAAAAAAAAGATGTGAATATTACTGCCATTGGTAACTTTGGGTTACTCACTGCATTATAACTCCATGGAGAATAATTTGAAAACATGGTTTCTGACCTCAGGATATTTACAAATGGAGTTTTTATTACAAAAATAGATTCTCTAGTTTTGTGTTTCTTGATTGCTGTTTCTCATTGAGTTCTCTTTTTTTACTGTTACTATTTGTTTACCACCTACCATATGGTACAGCTCAGTAATTATTTTTGGAAGGAAGTTAGAACAGTATGATTATTATTAGTATTAAGGATCTTTGTTTTAATACTGAATAATTGTTTCAAGTGATAAATTTCTATTTGAAATAATTTAGTTAGTATTTCTTAAGTGGGGATACAAATATCTCTTATAAATGGCAAACTGCTATAGTTATCCTTAATATGACACATGATAAAATGAACGTGGCTCTTAAGCAAATAAAGCAAATAGTACATTTTGTCTTTATTGCCTAAAATTTTTGAACTGCAGAATTTTGTCCGTATTCTCAATTCATTATCAGTAAAACAATACATACTGGGGTAAAAGTTCTTTATAGATTCTGTATTCTTTTACTTCTGTGCTGCTTGGCTGGAGTTGAGACTAACTAGGCTCATATTCTTCTTTGACTCTAGATTTTCTCTAATTTTTCTCTCCTGGAAACATATGTCCTAAGTTTCTATAGGGTTTTGTTTTTTTTTTAGCTATTGTCCCCTCAGAGACAATATTTATTTGTTACATATCAAATCTGTTATATACAGAAATGTGTTTGTGACTGATGTCCTTATTAACAAACTTCCACTTAACTGGCACGCTCAAATTCCTATAGCCCATGGTATTCTGAGCACTCAATAGCTAGTGAACTACTCTAGCTTACTCTTGTATCTATCTCCTGTCAGCTTAGTTACATACATAAGAATCAGTATTTATGGCTGTGTTAATGTAATTTTTACTCCAAATATGATCTAAGCTACTGAAATAGAAGTGTAGAAAGAGTAGTTTTAATAAAAAACAAGGTGGTGCTTTGGGAAGACTTTGCAAAAAGTGCTTTAAAAATTACTAATGGATTATAGGTGTAGATAAGCCAAAGGTTTAGGAAGCTTTTGGTTCAACTAACTAAACAGTAAAGGAAATTAATTTTTCACATATTTAGAGGAAAGTTAGTTTTTGTATTGATGAATGTAGCAGCTACATGATCAACACCAGGGTCAATTTTCTTTCCATCTTTCTGTTTCCAGTTGTTAGAATCTCTTATTCTCCTTGAACTAGCTCTCATTATGGTTACGAGATGGCTTCAGTAAGTAGTTCTAGATGGGTAATCTGATTTGACAACATCCAGGGGAAAAAGAAAGACTGTTTTCTCCCCCTTTTTTAATATTCTACCATTAAGTTTCCTCATGTTGCAATGGCCAGAATTGGTTCAAATACCCTTCCATAAGTCATTTATTGATAAGTGGGTAGCATTGTCATATTGGCTTAGACTAGCCAGTATTTTCCCCTAACACATATGGAAAAGTGAACAACCTAGCATTCACAAGGGAGAAGGACTATTAAAGGAGTCAATCAGTAGTGCTGTATCATGAGACAATTACTAAAAAAACTAGAAAGTATAAAAATTCAGAAAGATTCTGTTACTTAAGTATCTCTAAGATCTTGTTCAACTTTAAACTAGATTAAAGCTGGAAATATGAAGGCATGCATTATAGATGTGGTTTATATAGAAAGATCGTGTGATAACCTATTTAGTAATCCTAAACTTAAAAGGCTTAGGCCTGCGTGAAAATATCAGCGGGAATAAATGCACATTATATTTGCAAAGTATGTATTTTTTTTGGATGATATTTGCGGCAGCCAATTTTAAAACTAACCTGTGATTACTGATCTTGTTCTTATCAGACAAGATGCTTTCACTGCAATCCTTTTAAGGAAAAGGGTGTTCTCATATTAAACTTAGTAAAGGATTTAGCATATTTTTATGGCTCATTTATTCAATAACATCCGTTTTGTAATGCCATTTTAGGTATTTTATTTTTATTTTTATTTTTTTTATTTTTTTTTTTTTTAAAGATTTTATTTATTTATTTCACAGAGGGAGAGAGATCACAAGTAGGCGAGAGGCAGGCAGAGAGACAAGGAGAGAAGGAAGCAGGCTCCCTGCTGAGCAGAGAGCCCGATGCGGGCCTCGATCCCAGGACCCTGAGATCATGACCTGGGCCGAAAGCAGAGGCTTTAACCCACTGAGCCACCCAGGCGCCCCATTTTAGGTATTTTAAATGGTAAGCAAAATAGGGTTGTTTTTTTTTAAGGAGCTTGCATTCTAAGGGGGTGAACATAGACAGTAAACACGTGAGAACAAAATTCAGACAGTGAATGTTCAGGAAAGGCCTCTCTGAAGAAAGATACAGTTAAGCAGAGATATGAGTGTCAAGAAACTGGCATGTGAAAATTTGCAGGAAGATCATTGAAAAGGAGCAACACAAATAAAGGCCCTAAGAGGAGAACTGACTTGTGTTTGAGAGTCATAAAGAAAGCCAGTATGGCTAGAATTTAGGCAAATGGTTAAGATACTCCCTCACTTCTTTTCTTACCTATCATTACGATTACTATTTTGCCTATACCCTTAGTCTCCTTTCCTTTCTCATGCTTCATTGTACTCACTAGCTTTGGTTAATTGAACCTCTGCCAGCCACCGTTCCTGCACTTCCTGCAGCTGCATGTGGCTGGAGAAGAGCAGAACAATGAATACCAACTGTAAGTGGGCTACTTGGCAGTTCTACGTGGCAGTATTTCCTCTGATCTCTTCACTCTCCTACTTTCTTAGAACACTGTTTCACACCTTTTTCTCCCTCCTCAAATTTCTAATACTTCTTTTCATATCTTCACTTTGAGTTGATGACCTTTCTTATTTTATTAAGAAAATGGAAAACAGAAGCAGAGGAGAAAGTCCAACTTAGTGAAAGCTCTGTTCACATACCTGAATCTGTACCCATTTACTGTCTTCATTTCGATGATGCTCATATATGTGGTTTTGCCTGTCTAAGGCCAGTATCTCTTACATATTCCCTCCATACCTGCTCTTCATTCTAGTAATACTGCTCCTTCTTGTGTCATCAGCTTTCCCCTTATACTGTAAGTTTTCCTAGCTTATAAAAGAATTCTCTTGCCTCCACATTTTCCTTCAGCTATTTCCCATTTCCTCCTCATATGTATGGCAGAACTCCTTGAAAAGGATGTCTATATTTTGTTTCCAAGTTTTTCCTTTCTAATCTTTAATGAATCTGATACAGTCAGTGCTTTTATTTCCACCATTCCACCAAAATTATTTTTGTCAGGATTATGCATTGACTTTCATGCTGTTAAATCCAAAGATTAATTTCCATTTTAATATATATATATTTAATCAACAGTGTTTGAAGCAATTCATTATGCTCTTCCTTGAACCACTTTTCCGGGTAAACAACATATTTATATATCCTCCTTGGTTTTCATCTCCCTCTCTGCTGCTCCTTCATTTCCTTTACTCGTTTCGTCTCATCTGACTCCTAGATATCAAAATGCGCTGGTATCTAGACTGGATTGGTTGGTAGATGGTTCTTAGAGGAAACAATAGAGGGAGACCAATTAGGTAAGAAATAATTGTGGCTTGAACTGTGGTGGTGGTGGTGATAGAGATGTAGAAAGTGGATTTCTAAAGGAATTTATGAATTCTTCATGAAGAATTGTGTAAAGATAAGATACATCGAATTTATTCATTTCTGTGACTGGGACAGACAGCAAGACCTCGGTTGACCAGAATAATCTGCCAGCTTTAAAATTAAATAAAACAGATTAGCTGTTAGTGCCTGTTTTTTCTCCGCTTCACTTCTGAAGTTGTGTCTGAAATGGTATTGTGGGGTACTTCCTAATCTTGGTCTTTCTGAACTTTGAATCTCCAGCTGAGTGAGTAATGTCTGTTACTTTTCTCCCCACTGCTAATTTCTTCATTATAGCAGAAGAATAAGACTTTCGAGAAGTATTATTTGACAGCTAGAATTTCTTGAAATGGTTTCATGCAAAAAAATAATTTTTCATGAAAAATATATAAGAAGTAGTAAAGCATAGTGGTTAAGACTTGGATTCAAATCAAGTGGGTATGAACTGAAATTGTGGCCTTGTTACTTCTAGTTAACTTACTACTAGTTCTTGATCTTATTCTTTGTTTTGTCATCTGTATAAAAGGGATGGTAATGTTTACTAAATTCTGAGGATTGAAGGAAATTACACAGGTAAGGTATTTAGTGCACTGTGCCTAATACTTGGCAAGTAATAGGTAATATGAGTTTTCTGGGAAGGAAATTAAGATTGTGGACATATTTTTAAAACCTGAGTGCACGGGCGCCTGGGTGTCTCAGTTGTTAAGCGTCTGTCTGCCTTCGGCTCAGGTCATGATCCCGGGGCCCTGGGATTGAGCTCCACGGCAGGCTCTCTGCTCAGCAGGAAGCCTACTTCTCCCTCTCCCACTCCCCTCCCCGAGCTTGTGTTCCTGCTCTCGCTGTCTGTCTCTCTGTCAAATAAATAAATAAATAAAATCTTTAAAACAAACAAACAAACAAAAACCCTAAGTACAGAGGTGCCTGGGTGGCTCAGTCGGTTAAGTGTCTGACTTCGGCTCAGGTCATGATCTCAGGGTCTTAGGATGGAACCCTGAGTCCAGCTCCCTGCTCAGCAGTGGAGGGGTGGGGGTGTGTGTGTGGGGGGTGGGTTCTACTTCCTTTGCCCCTCCCCCGTTCCTGTGCTTTCTCTCAAATAAATGAATAAAATCTAAAAAAATAAGTAAAACCTCAGTAGAGGTTTCCTTGCTATCTGAAAGTAGAGCATTCCTTTGAAACCTTAACCTAAGCGAAACAACATAAAACAAAAAAACAATTACCTTTTCCTAGAAATGAAAATCCTTTTTGGATTTCTTTTAGTTAGCAAAAGCAGATACTAATATAGGTCTTAAAAGCGAAGTAGCATAATGCAAACTTTCAAATAGTGGGGGAAACCTGTATTGTGTTAGAAATTTCTTTTATCAAAGAAGTTTTATTGTAATGTTTGCATCTACTTTCTTGTATTGGCCACTTCTGAACTTAATAATGAGTGCATTTCAACTGAAGAAATCTTTTTAAAACATTTTAAAAATTAATGTTTAAGTCTTAGCATTATTGCTCAGAGGTAGTAATAAGAGGCAGGGAAAGGGCACATTAGCATGTAAAGAAAATGAGTAATGCTCTTAAACTACCTTAATTTATAGTGTTTGTTTTTGGTCAATACTTACGCTGAGATGAAAACTTTTGAATTTTACTTCCCTATACAGTCTTAGTCATGATAGCCTTAACCTTGGCTGTTCATTAGAATCATCTGGAGCACTTTAAAAAGCACCTAATGACCAGGTTCTATCCTCGTCCAATTAATGAAAGTAGGGGCAACAGAGGAGACATCAGCTTTTTTTTTTTTTTTAATCCCTAGGTGATTTTATTTGCATCTGGTAAAAAACAGTATAAATCCTTTAGCCTATTTCTGTCCTCTATAAATATGCCCATTTCTCTTTCTCTGTTAGTGCTCTAGACAGTCGCGTATCAGGCCTCTGCAGAGTGCCTTTGGCCATTCCCTTGCCCATCACACAAAAAACTGTACAGTTTACCTCTTTTGTATAAAAACTAAACTTTAAGGGGTTTAGGAAGTATTCATATAGTTAGTGTTCACTGATTATTAGGTTATCTTCTGTAATGAGCAGCTATAATTATTTTCTGCTCTTTTACTTAAACTTTATTTAATACTTTTATGAAAACTGGAAAAATAATTAGTTTTGAGAGTTAAAAAATATATAATTGATTTGTTAGGTTTATTTTTTATTTTTTAAATAGATTTTATTTTATTTATTTCACAGAGGGAGAGAGATCACAAGGAGGCAGAGAGGCAGGCAGAGAGAGAGAGAGGGGGAAGCAGGCTCCCCGCTGAGCAGGGAGCCCGATGCGGGCCTTGATCCCAGGACCCTGAGATCATGACCTGAGCCGAAAGCAGAGGCATTAACCCACTGAGCCACCCAGGCGCCCGATTTGTTAGGTTTATTTTAAGAACAACTTTTTAAAAAAATATTTGAGAGAGAGAGAGACTGCACATGTGCATGTTCAGGGGCAGAGGGGCAGAGGGAGAGAGAATCTCAAGCAGACTTGTGCTGAAGCCCAACACGGGGCTCTATCCCAGGACCCTGAGATCATGACCTGAGCTGAAGTCGAGAGCTGACTGCTCAACCGACTGTGCCACCCAACTGCCCCTTGAGAGCAACTTTTTAATTACTTTTTTAAGAAACCACATAATTTCCCTTTATCACTTAAATCATTTTTTTCAGAGAGAATTTGGTAAGCCTAATCGGTTGCTATGGATTTGGGAGATCTAAACAATGGATATGAACTAGTCAGTTTTGATAATCACATTATCACTAGAATCAACAGCTTGTATAAATTACTATGAGAAAAAATATATATTACGCATAAAAATTTTTAGTATAGTAGAGTTGCAGTTTTCAGATTTCTACTTTATGTGTGGTATTTTTAATTGCTGATATGAAATAACAGTACTTAATGACTTTACAGCCATTCTATGAGGCAGAGTAACAGGGGAGTTGTTATATATTTTGAGGAGTTTTAATTATAGATTATAACTTTAGCAAGTTCCTCTGTTGAACTAATAGAATTAGTGTGCCCATTCCAAAGTAGATTGTGAGGCTAATATGACTTGGTCTGTTATAGAGGGATTGCTTTGGCAATAGCTACTTCAATCCTTGGAAACCTTTGTGGATTTTTAGCTAATTGTAATGAAAGGTTCTAAAACTTTCATTAATTTTAATACTTTAGCTCTAAACTGGCAGAAAGTTAAGTACTAATAATTTGGCCATTTACACATTCGATTGGTCAATTAATTCAAGCAACAGTTACTTAAGTGAAGTTTTATGTATCGTAAATCTGGTTTACAAATTTATTTGATCGTAGTCATGAGCTAGATTGCATAGATCTTATCTTCCTGTGAAGAAATTGAATCACTCAGGTTAAACAACTTTTGTAAACCTATGTAAATTTTCAGGTAGCAGGAAGGTTAGAAGGCCTTGATTGTCTTAAGTTGGGACTTGCATTTCATTTAAGCCTAAAATAAATTAGGAGCTTTTGATTCCCAAGCTTGTGGTTTAAAAATTATTGAACTTTTGTCATTTAAATTCAATGTGACTGTCTTTATTGTATTTCATTTTATTTGGAACTTTTAAGACTGGGTGGTAGAAAAAAATTTTTTTTTTTTTAAGATTTTATTTATTTGAGAGAGATCACAAGCAGGCAGAGTGGCAGGCAGAGAGAGAGAGGAGGAAGCAGGCTCCCTGCTTGGATGTGGGGCTCGATCCCAGGACCCCGAGATCATGATCTGAGCAGAAGGCAGAGGCTTTAACCCACTGAGCCACCCAGGTGCCCGAAAATTTCTGTCTTGAGATGCTGGGTGTTTTAGATGATTTATTGATTTTTCTATTCATAGTAAGTTCTGTGTATCTGGTGGCCAGAATCCTCCTTGGCATATATGTGAGACACCTACACAGAAATTTAGAAGTAGTGCATCAGGAAGGTTCCAATACAGAAAATAGAAGACACACGAAATTGAGTTACAAAATGTGAAATTACGACCACCAGAGAGTAAATTGATTTCAAGAGAATACTGTCAGTTTACTTTTATTTTTCATTGTAAACATAGGCAGCTTTTCATTTTACGTGATAATTATAGACCCATGAAACCTATATTATTTAAAACATTCAGATAAACTATTTTTAGTTAATGTGGCAATTTTCCTGAACTCAGTTTGGTATGAAACTGAAATTCTTGAGTTTTACTTATTTCTGTTTCATCTGCCCACGTTTCTTGTATGTACCACAAGTCATCAACTCAGAATATTAAAAACATTTATCCATGTGCTTGAACCAAAAATGAGTTCAGAAAATAAGCTCATAACATTTTATAACTATAGTCAGGTATACAACTATACAAGAAGTTTCTTGACATAGTTCTGGTACCCGAGAAACCCTAATATTTTGAAGATAATGGCTAAGTGCACTTCAGCTTTTATTGAACTCCAGTGAAATTGATCCCATCTGGTAGTCTATTTTAATTAATAGCCAACTTGAAATGTAATGTCCCCTTTAAAAAAAAATAAATAAAGCTGTCCAACTGGTTCGACCGTCTTAACCTGACCAAATTCACATTGTAGTTTAAAAGTTGAGTTGATAAAGACTGCCAAATCACAGATGTTTTAAATACAAGTCCTGAGCTCCTTAGGAAAATGCAGCCAGAGAGGAGAAATTAATTAAGCTAATCCTAGAACTAGAACTCAGATTTTCTGGTTGTTGTGCCATTCAAGGTATACATTTTTATATGATGATGTTGCATCTAAAATTTAGTAGAACACAAGGAATAAAACTAAAAACTATTTTTAGTCTGCAATCAAGTATATTCTAGGGATTTTATTTATGATCATTAATTTCTTATTCTGAGAAATTTTTTTCTGAAAGTAAAATTGGGGCCAGTTATCTATACTAGATTTTACATGCTTTATTTTTATTAGGCTCTGATTTAGGGAAACACCTAGAATGAATAGCCTACTTGTTTTTCTCATTTTAAGATTTGGTTTATATTTTCCCCCTTAATGGCTTCCTGTCAGATTTTTAGCTGATAACATGACTGAATCTATTTTAAGGTTTTTCAGCACAGAAAAGGGAAGTGTAAAATGTTTATCCTTTTCCATTTATACTGGTGTATTCAATAATTTATTCTAAAAGTACCTGAGTTCGAGACCAACTTTTGCATGAGAGACATTAGTGATAACATGTGTTACACAGAGTTCTGTGTATTCTTGACATTTAATTCTATGACCAGTCTCTTAAAAAGATTAGAGATAAACATTTTTAACTTGGTTGCAAATATTCAATAAAATTTGGAACCTTTTAAAAATAAGGTTTGTTTTACATTGTTAAAAAATGTTTTAAATACCCCTTTATCATGCTTATCTTTTAAAATATAATTTTGACATACCTGTTAATCACCTAGCATTTTATCAACTTTTAATCTATTTTCAAGTAACATATACCAGTGAAATGATCTATTCTGTAATGATCTGAACAGTAACTTTATTTAAAAAGTTTTACAATTGAGAAAACCAGTAGAGATGTTTCTGACTCTAATCCACTGCTAATAGTTTATTCTGATAGTGAGAAACCTGGTTCCCACCAACCACTGTCTATTTTACTTCATGTTTATCTCCAGTAGACATGCATAGCTGTTTCAGTATTATTAACCCATAGCTCTGTGATGAATCACTTTACCAACTAGAATACACTGTTTATGTAGAGTTTTCTTTTTCCCTCTTAAAGTGAGCAGTCAAGTCAAAACATCATTCTCTAAAGTTACTTAGGTCAACACATTTTGCATATTCTCTTCAGTGTGGCTGTATCATACACTTACAATACTGTTAGTCTTTTTTTTTTATTTTTTTTAAAGATTTTATTTATTCATTTGACAGAGAGAGAGAGAGATTACAAGTAGGCAGAGAGAGAGGAGAGAGGAGGAAGCAGGCTCCCTGCCGAGCAGAGAGCCCTATGTGGGCCTCGATCCCAGGACCCTGGGATCATGACCTGAGCCGAAGGCAGCGGCTTTAACCCACTGAGCCACCCAGGCGCCCTACTGTTAGTCTTTTTTGAGGTCTGCATTTCTAACCTCTTGGTTGACTTTTAAAATTTGCACACATTCAGGTTCATTCTTTATGTTGTGAAGTTCTGTGGATTTTAACACAAGCGTAGCATTATCTACCATGTCAGTGCTATATGGAATAGTTATATCTCCCTTAAAGTTTCCCTGTGTGTCCGTCTTTGTAGTCATTTGCTTCTCCCACCCTTTTCCAGTCTGCTGCCAGCCACTGATTTGTTTTCTGTCCCTGTAGTTTTGCCTTGGCAGAATGTCATATGAATAGAAACAAGTAATATACAATCTTTTTGGTTAGCAAAATACATTTAAAATTTGTGTTACATGAATTAATAGCTTATTCTTTTTTATTGAGTGGAATTTTATTGTATAGATATACCATTTTGTTCATTCACCTGTTGAAAGGACACCTTCATTGGTACAAACATTCGTGAACAGGTTTTCAAATGAACAAAAGTTTTTAGTTCACTTTGGTAAATACCCAGGGGCACAGTTGCTGGGTTGTGTGTGTGGTAAGTCTGTGTTTAACTTTATAAGAAACTGCCAGACTCTTCCAAAGTGGCTGTATTTGTCTTCATTTTTGAAAGGTATTTTAGCTGGATTTAGAATTTTTTTTTAAAGATTTTATTTATTTATTTATTTATTTATTTATTTGAGAGAGAGTGTATGAGCCAGGGGAAGAGGCAGAGGGAGGGCTGTGCAGGGAACCCGACACGGGGCTAGATCCCAGGACCCTGGGATCATGACCTGAGCCAAAGGCAGACGTTTAACTGCCTGAGCATCCCTGAATTTAGAATTCTTAGTTGATATTTTTCTTCTGTAGGTTAAAAATGTTGATCCACTCTCCCTGCTTTGTATTGTTTCTAGTGAGAAGTCTGCTGTCCTTCCTGTGTTGTTTTTCTCTGTGTGTGTATATAGACAGTGTATACTGTCTGCTTTTTAAAGATTTCTCCTTCACTGTTTTTCAGCAACTTGACTTTAAAATTATGAGGGTTTCGTTGTTATTGTTGTTGTTCTCTTTGGAGTTTGTCGAAGTTCTTTATGAATATAGTTTTCATTAGATTTAGGGAAAATGCCATTGTTTTTTAATGCTTCCCACTCTTTCAGTCTTTCTGGGGTACTGGTTACGTTAATGTTAGGCTGCTTTATATTGCCCAATAATTCACTGTCTCATTTGATACTGTCTCATATTTCATTGTCCCTCAGTTCCTTCTATTCTCACTGTGTTTAATTTTGGATTTTTTTTTTAATTGCTAGCTGTGTCTTCAGTTCATTAAACTTTTCTTTAAAGTTTAGAAAAGACTGCTGTTAATCTTATCCAGTGCATGTTTAATTACAGATACTGAATTTTTATTTCTAGAAGATCAGTTTGAGCCTTTTAAAAAATCTTTTTAACTTTCAAATAATTATAAACTCATAAGAAGATGCAAAAATAGCACAGAGAAGTCCCATATGCCCATCACCTACCTTCCTTCAGTGATGTTGTCTTACATAACTATAGCGCATTATTGAAACCAGAAATTGACACAGTATAACTAGACTATAAATCTAACTTAGATTTCATCAGTTTTTGCAAGCTCTCACTTTTTTGGTATGTCTGTATCATTCTGGTGGTATTTTATCAAACATGTAGAGTCCTATAACCACCACCACCACCACCACCACCACCAGCAGCAAGATACAGAACTTTTCTGTCACCATAAATTACTCTGTGTTGCTAACTTAGCAACATCCCCTTGCATTTCTGTTACCACATTCATAGTTTTATCTTCTTGAATGTATGGGATATAATTATAGTATCTTTTTTTTTTAAGATTTTATTTCTTTATTTGACACAGAAAGAGAGAGAGAGAGATCACAAGTAGGCAGAGAGGCAGAGAGGAGGAAGCAGGCTCCCTGCTGAGCAGAGAGCCCGATGCGGGGGTCGATCCCAGGACCCTGAGACGATCCCAGGACCCTGAGATCATGACCTGAGCCGAAAGCAGAGGCTTTAACCCACTGAGCCACCCAGGGGCCCTATAGTATCTGTTTTAATCTCCTTGTCTACTAATTCTATCACCTGTATCATTGCTGGTCTTTCTGCTTTTATAATTCATCTCGTTTGAGGGTGTATTTCCTGCTTCTGTGCATGACTGGTAATTTTTGATTGGATGCCAGACATTTAATTTTATATTATTTAATGCTGGGAGTGTGTTGTATTATTTTAAATATTGTTGGGTTTTGTTTTGGGTTACAGTTATGGCACTTAGAAATAGCTTCATCCGGGGCACCTGGGTGGCTCCAGTCAGTTAAGTGTCTGCCTTCAGCTCAGGTCATGATCCCAGGGTTCTGGGATGGAGCTCCACATCAGGCTTCCGGCTCAGTGGGGAGTCTGCTTCTCCCTCTGCCGCTGCCCCTTCCCATCCCCTAACCCCCGCTTGTGCTCACTCACTCTTGCTTGCTCTCTCTCTCTCTCTCTCTCTCTCTCTCTCTCTCTCTCTCTCTCTCTCTCGCACATGCACTCTCACTCTATCTCAAGTAAATAAATAAAATCTTAAAAAAAAAAGAGAGAGAGAAATAGCTTTATCCTTTTGAGGCTTGTTTTAACTTTGTTACTGCTGGTCCAGAATATCCTTAGTCTAAAGCTTACTCTCTTTCATTGTTCATGCATTAATTAGCTTCTGAACTCTATTCAGTACTTCATGTGTTAAAACTGTGCTACTCCAGTTGATGGGAACATGAGTTCTGAAGATTGGTCTATTTTTCACAGGTTTTTTCTCTAGATTCAGTTTTTTTTTCACATGTGTACAGGGTAATTACTCAGCTGAAACCTTGAGGTTAATATGGTTGTCTTCAGATATTTGAAGCTTTCTCTGCAACTTCCTTCTCTTCATTTGCCCTGCAAATTCTGGCTGTCTTGGTGTCTCCCCTAGGTCTGGATTCTTTTCCTTTAACTCACTGAAACCATTAGGCTTTGATTGCGTTCTGCCTTCCCCCTCCGTATGTTTTAGCTGCATACTTCCACAAGCAGTAGGGCTTATTAGTTCATTTGTTCTTTTTCTGTTCTGTCTCAGGATACAGATCCTGCGATGATGTCCATTGTCTGAAAATCATTGTTTTATATATTTTATTTAATTTTCTAGTTATTTAAGGCAGCAGGATGAATAAAGTCTGTTTTTCCATCTTGGAAGGCATCCTGCCTTACAGAAAATTTCACTGTAGTTTTAGAAATACTTGTCTTTTCCGACTTTTGAATATTTGGGACTTTGTAGGAAAACCAGTTTATAAACTTCAATGAATGTAGGCAGCTAGAGGGCATGTTTTCTCATACTTGCTCCTTTTCACATACTCTTAGCATATATACTTATATTCTCTTTCATGTATTGTGCATCCTTTCATTCCCAGTATCAACACAATCTATTACTGAACATTTTTATTTAATACAAGATAATGGTGACAGATGTTTGCTCTTTATGGTTACCTATAAGAAAATAGAGTGCCTCCATTCCTTTTTCCCTTTGTTTATCAAAAGGAGATGATGATTCTTAGTTATTGATCAATATAGACTATTGATTCATATAGTCCTTAGAGCATTTAGTGGCTGTTGACTGAAACCACAAGGTATGAAATACTTGAAGTTACTCCAAGAGGGAGAAACAAAAGAAATGAACAAAAACAAGTTTTTCCTTTGTACTAAAATTCATAGTGTTCCAAAATTAATACTTTTGTTTTAGCTGGTAAGTTTACAGATTAAATAATAATTTTTATTTTTAATTAAGGTATTATTGAGCATATAAAGTCCTAATTGTCTTTTTATAACCTATATAGTTAGGTTATGCTAACATACATTAAATTGATTGAAAATTGTCTTGCCTGATTTTAGATTTCTAACATCTTTTGATGAAACTAGCATAATGTGAGGGTAATGTGTGTACTTTAATGTAAACATAACTAATTTAATAAGGGATACATTTTTACCCTGTAAGAAAAAAACTGAAATTTTATATTTTTATCCACTGAATTCAGAGTTGCCAAGATTAGATTGATAGTTAAGGCAAGTAGTGCTTTAAATCACTACTTTTATAAAACACTAACATTAAAATGGGGTTAATGTTTTTATGGGATGCATAGTAAAATAGTTTTGCTCTCATTTTGTAACAGTCATGAAAATTTAAGTTGGAGTTGAATGTGTGTCACTTAACTATTCTTGGACATCAATTCACTTGATAATTTTATTTTATGAATAACCTAGTTCCTTGAGATGATAAAGCTTACATTTGTGGCAATAAATATACTTACGGTTTAAAAAGTCTTTCTTTGTTATTTTTGAGAGAGACATACTTATTATCAGTATGTCTGATGTCAGTATGTCAAATAATACATATAGATTGGTAATGAACAATTAGCATTTTTGGCCTTGAGCCAGGCATATTAAAGTATTTCAGCCAAACATACAATGTAAAATGGTCAAAATTAAGTAAAAATGTACAGTCACTAAACTTTGTGTTTGTTATCAAATATAAAACCAGAGGTGGAATATCAGTTTTCAATGTAGGTTTTCATTATGTGGATTCTTTTGAAAACTTAGATGTAATCATATTAATTTTCAATGATTTATTTTCCTTAAAACATTTTCTGTTCTTGTTAGATTGCTTTTTAGAGGTAATCCATGTGTATGTGTGTGTGTGTTGGTTGGTTTTAATAAAATTGATTCATACTTACTATGAATTTAAATTAGAGGTTTTTATTGTCTTCTCCCAAAGTAAATTTCATATGATGTTAAATAATTGCTCTAAATTTGAATATAATTTCTAGTGGTTAGCAGCTATTATTATATTATTTTAATAGGTATACTTACTACTCTAGGGTAAACATTTTACTAAAACTTAGATGAGGGACATTGGTCTTGAGAAGATATATTTACAAATTCTTTGTAGATACTACTTTTGAATTTTTGATCTTTTGTTTTCAATCTGTATTTTTGAACTAGCATCTCTAGAGACTATCACCTCTGCTTCAATGATTTATTTATTTATTTTGGTAACTGAGGTGCATAGTGCTTCATCATTTTGCAATTATTTATCTGTCCAGGTTAAGAAATGAGCTCCATTATTTTTCTGGTTTAATGTGAAAAAATAAATTTTATTAGAGCATGTACGGATTGATGGATTGAAGGACAAAGGCATCCAGACAGTTGGCATGTGTTGCTCCTCTTCCTTGGAGTAAATTTTAATAGAAAATTGAATTAAGTTCACATCTACTAATCACCCTGAGAATATCTGATGTATCTTAGTCTTATGGCATAGGAATAAACCTCATAAACTGAATGAATAACAGCTGTATAAACAAGTACTTGCAGAATGATTTCAAATTACATGACTGAATCTGAATTAATTGGTTATTTCTGAGACAGAGAGGAGAATATTAAAAAAAAAAAGTATGTCAGTTGAGGGCTGAATTTTTTTGTCCACTGTTTTATTTGCTGTATCTTCCTTGTGTGTGAGGTCTGGTGGATAGTTTTAATGGACGAGTAGAAGTGGGAGGGAAGAGTTCTTTATATTTAATAATTTCTCAAAGTATCAGCCCACTCTAGCCCTACCTAGGTGGTTAAGAGGAAGATAAGTTATGATATTTTTAAAAAGTACTTTTTGTTTTTGTTTTCTATGTATCATATTGGATATTTTGCTACTGTTCATATATTTACATGTTAGTAATTTTGACGGCTTTTGGATAATTCCACTCTAGAGGGAGAACTGGTGGGCGGTCCTTCCTGTGACACGACCCTTGAGTGACAGTTCTATTTGATTGCCTCCAGTACTGTGAGGAAAGGACACGACTCTATGGTGAGGACTGATGGACATACATTATCTGAGAAAAGAAACTACCAGGTAAGATCAGTTTGTTTTTTTTTTTTTTTCCTTTTTCTCTGTCGTTCATATAGCTGCATTGAACTGTTTAGTGTGTTATATTTAACTGACACCAGCAGATTAGATAACACTTCAATTTGAAAAATTTGGTTTATAACTTAAAATACATGTGTTGGCTTTGACAGTTGAAATAGGTGGGAACATTTTTCAAAATAAATCATGGTGTGATAAATGTATATTCTTTTAATGTCAAAACATTTTTCTGGTGCTTCATGTATATGTCAAAACTTAGATTATCTGATACACAATTTATGACTCCATGGCTGGGTTTCAAGCTAGTATTCCGTAAAATAAAGTGCTGATTATTTTTATATGTATTATTCCTGGGAGACTAAATCTGAACTCTTAGACTATATTCAGAGTAATAGAGCATCACAGAAATGTAGACAAAATTGGTTAGAGTATAAAAGAAATAGAAATGCAAATCCCAGGGTGCTCAGGGACCCAAATTCTATTGAATTTCTCATTAGCTTGCTATCCATACAATGCTAGATTCTTGTTTTGTCATTTATTAAGTTGGTTAATAATACCCATTCCCTATGTAGCATTTAAGGATGCTGAAAGGATGGTTTAAGTGTAATATTCCTCTTTCTTTCTTAGTTTTTAAAAAAAGAAGGTGAAAGATACTGTTATGAAGTAGTGATTTAAAAAACATTTTTTTCAATTTAATTTTTTCAAAGAACATTATCTTTTTTAAATTTGATAATAACTTATTACCAAATTATGCAACATTTCAGAATACAGAGTTCATAGCTCAAGTAGGAATAAGCTTTAGGCCTTCTGCACTGATATTCAACTTCCCTAGGACTCTTTCACCTACCAGTTTCATTCCCTCTAGACTGTTGAAAGCAACTAGTGTGGTAACAGCCTTGATTCACTAACCATTTATCTGCTAATTACTTATTTTAGCCCGGTTAAGCTTTTCTTCCCTCCAGTTGGAAAGGTAGATAGTGGAAAAAAGTGTGAGTGGGTCTTCATGGTGTTAATAGCAAAAAGCCTTTGATTATAAGATTGAGCACTGTGCTTAATAAAAATAGTTTCAAATTATCCTTCCTCTCACTTAACTTCATGTCTGAAGTTTCTTGCCAGAGTGTTACAATTTTAATAAGCCATGGCTGTGGCAATGCAGATTCAGTTCTCCCTGTAACCTTTTCTATTCAGAGTTCTCATACTTGCTGTAGCTCCTCCTTTCTCACAACCACTTCCAACTACCTTGACTCAAAAGATTTTAATTGGTCACACTACTTGGGCTGTTGCATCTTTTGATAGATTTTCCTAAATTATTTTAAGAATATTATGATTCTGGGTTATGTGGCTTTTCGGTGCTCATAATCAAGTTTGTAAAGTTTAAGTATGGAACTTTTTGTATGATTGCACAGTATAGTTAATTTACTTCATGGAATCATCTTAATACAGAATTCCAGGGCACCTGGGTGGCTCAGTGGGTTAAAGCCTCTGCTTTTGGCTCAGGTCATGATCTCAGGGTCCTGGGATCGAGGCCTGCATCGGGCTCCCTGCTCAGCGGGGAGCCTGCTTCCCCCTCTCTCTCTCTGCCTGCCTCTCTGCCTCCTTGTGATCTCTCTCCCTCTGTGAAATAAATAAAAAATCTTTAAAAAAAAAAAAAACAGAATTCCAAAATTTAAGAGAAGAATAAAATGAAATGTTTTACACACGAAGAGATTTCCTAATTCCTGCTCATTCTACTCTGAAAATACTCTATCGTTCAAGTTACATTATTTATAACTAATCCAGGTTCTTTAACTTACCTGAAAAAATTCTTGGTTAGTGTTTTTCTGGCTGAAAATAACCTCCTCCCCCCTTTTTTGTTGTTGCTTAGTGGCACTTAATGCATGTTGAAATATCTTTGGGAACAATTGTTTAAATTTCCATTGTAAAATTATTTTCTTTTTGAAGCATCTTCTGGAAAGTACATGTATAGAAGTAAAATTTCCCATCTGATGATGCATATATTAAAAGCATATAGGAAATTCAAAGGAATATTAAATAAATGACTTGTGTTTTTATAGGTAGCACTAAAAGTTTGTATAGCTGAGATGAAAGAATTTAGATTTTTAAAAATTCCATTTTGAGGAATTTTATTGGTTTTCATAGGTAAAGTAGGATTTCTTTGTACTGATGTTTACACTCAATTTATCCTTGAGGGCTTTTGTTTTTGAAGGGCACTTGATGTCGTATAGTGTTATTTAAACATCTTGATAATTATAGGCTAATATTCCAGAGTTTAACAAGAAGGATAATATTTCTCTAATTCTCATTTCCTTAGACCCGATTGAAGCCTTAGGAATTTAGTTTAAAAATATGCATTCCGTCAACTTTGTGCTAAAAACTGACTTCACATGGGTGTCGAAGTATTGATTTTTATATTGGTATTTACTTTGTTTCATTTCTTTCTATAAATGTAGGCCCAGTTAAGTTTTTGGAGTTTGTGTAGGGTAGTTGAATTTTATTTGCTTAGACTGATGTATTAGGTAGGTGAGAATTTTATTATTTAAATGATTCTTAGCTTATTCTTTTTTGGAAGGATTGTTAAGCTTTTTCCGTGGAATGTTTTTTGCTAGTATTTTCTTATCTTCCTTTAATTTACACTAATTTACTTCAGCTATAAGTATGTACAAATTGAACCAAGTTAATTATGTTAATTCCTAATTACTAATTTAACTCATCAGTGGCTTTCCCTCTCTTACATAATAAAACCAAGCTCCTAAACATTATACAGTGTTTTCACATTTTGACCCCAATGGCTTTTACCATTCTAGTATCTCTCCTCTGACTCCCTAGTATGAATTTTTTTCAATTAGGAATATATAGCTGATTTTAATCTACCTCCCATACACCTTTACACTTTTAAGCCTTTATTTGTTGTAATGCCTCATCTTTGTTTACATGATTCAAGAATTAGGTATTGATACTCCCAAAAACCCTTTTCTGATGAGCTCAGTGCTCCTTTTTCTTGCTCTCATAGCCTTTGTAATACTTGTAGTTTAGTGCTGACTATAATACATTGTAGTTATCTGTTTATTTGTCCTTGTCTTTTTGTAGGCCTGTGCTGTCTTAATACTGTATGCATTATCCATAGTGCCTATTTAAATTTAAAGTCATTTAAATTAAAATTTAAAAATTTAGTTTCTCAGTTGCATTAGCCACATTTCAGATGCCTAACAGCTGCCTCCTGTTAATGGCTACCATGTCAGACAGTGCAGATGTAGAACTTTTCTATCATTGCAGTGTTACTGTAGGTTATAAGCTTCTTGAAAACTGGAGCCATGGGTTTTTTTGGTGTGTTTTTTTTTTTTTTTAATTTTTATTTCGGTACTGCCTAATAATACCTGCCATGATTTGAGGTAAATAACAGGAGTTTAATGAATGTTGTTTCAATAAAATGAAAACAAGGAAATAAGTGAAATTGTAGCGTATGCTGGGTAATATACTACTACTGTTTCCAAGATTGTTAGATATTATTCCAAATGGAACTTTTTATAATATGAGGTGATTGATCATGTCATGTTGGTTAGGTCAGTGTTACCTGTGTGGATCTAATGCATCCCAGTCCATATGTTGCTGAAAAAATACCTGACAGTCTAAAATGGCTGTGTTAACTTTGTGGAATATAACATGTCACATTCCTGTGACAGTGATTGTATTGCCATTTCTGCCTCCCTCCCCCTGCCATTGAATACTTTATTTCTTTCTTAATAATTTTTTTAATCACAGAAGTTATAGAGGCGCATTGCAAAACTTTGAAGAATAATGGAAATATAAATAGAATGTGAAAGTTTACATTAACTGTTTAGTGTGTGTATCTTTTCAGATCTTTTCTAAAAGTGACTGTATAGGTGCAAATGTAATTTGTTGTCTTTGTTTTTAACATAGACATTTTTCTGCAGCTTGCATGTTGTACTTAATGAGGAAGTTTCCATGTGCTATCCTTCTTCCCCTGCCTCCTTCCTGGAAGTAATCACTAGCTTGAATTTTGTGTTTCTTTTTTTTTTTTATTTTTATAATTTTGTTATATGTGTGTGTTTCAGTATATATAGGTGCATCTTTATGTGTTGTGTGGTGATTTGGGGGAAAGTGGTACTATATATTTTGTTTTTTCATATAGGAAAAAAAATAATGAATTTCTAGCCCACCCAGAACAAATTCCCAGATATTGCCAAAAAGCTCAATACCTGACTATTCACCTAAGTGTTTTTGCATAATATAAATCATTTAAAAAACAAGTTGCCTAATTATTTTAACACATACAGATGCATCAGTAAATGTGTTACCATTTGGTTTGCAACACAGTACTATATACAAATAACGGTTTTATATTTTATACTGTAGTAGTATCGCTTCTCGGCCTTTTGGCTAAGATCAAGTATATATTTTATACTGTAGTAAAAATATAACGTAAATAAGGAATGAAATGCCCGATTCTTTTATTCTGAGTTACCGTCATTGAAAATTTATGTCTTTCTGCTGTCAGGATACATCTTACACCGTGGTGTCTTAGAGTCATAGTTGTAGCTTGTAACCATTAGTGAATGGTTACCTTCTAGTATGACTGAAAACAGCACCAACATCAAAGCATCTTAGAATCTGTAATAGGTTAAAGTATGTTAAAGATACATAAAATAAAGAATACTTAATAAAATGAACTAGAATTTTTAAAAAAGTGGGTACTTAGTAATCTAAGATTTGTCAGAGTAGATCTGGTGCCCAGAGCAGAAAGAAGGAAGCTTTCATCATTGTTGCTGTTTGGTGTTGGGTTAAGGTAAAGAGTTAACTGAGGAAGGAATTAGTTCAAAAATATTTCTGAAACCAGTGAACTGGCTCACAGCTTACTCTTCTTTTGAAACTCTTGCGAACAGATGGCTGTAACCTATTGTCTGTAGCGAGAGATGAAGCAAGGGGATAGAAAAAACTGAAAACGAATGACTGTTCACTTGCAGTTACACAACGAGGTTACTCTTACAATTACACTTTTGAATGTGATGCTTCTGCTTATGTCACAATCACATTATCAACAACATTTTGACTCTGTGACCTAAATATTTTCTTACTAAATTGACATTTATTTGTTATTTTTGGCGCCTCTTTTTTTTTTCTTCCTCTGGCCAACCAAGAACCTAAAATTAAATGAATTCCCAAGGTGCTCATTGGTTGGCTCATTATTATGGGACACTAACAGTGTTAGGCTTTCTTTGATTGCATTATATTTTCTGATACTTCTTTTCCTCATCTTCTGAAATCATCAGATGAAAAGATTTTTCTCCAAAAAGCAAGTTTCACCAAGATACATGGTATATGGTACCCTTAGTGTCTTGGTAACTTTTTCACAGTGCCCCTAGGCCAAAAGAAGTAGCTAACAGCTCTGTTCAGTAATTGGATCTAAGTGACTTACAGTAGTAGTTAGCATGGTAACCAACAGATCCTGTTATGTTTCCCCAAGATTTAAAATATCTGTCAGTATTTCTGTATTCACTGTGGTATTCCTTTTGGGAATTTAGGCCATAGGTTTTACACGATATACTGTGTTCTCTATCAGAAACATATTTTCATTTAAGTAGTTTGCCTCAATCATAAATACGGAATGTGTTCATCATTAAACAGAAAGTTAAAACATTAGTGCTGATATTTCTGTGAACCAGAAAAAATATAGAAGTAAGCAGAGTTATTTTTTAAAATGTACTCTTAGGCCCTGCTTAGAGTCTGAGATAATTGCCTCAATGGTGGCAGCTTAGTTTTTTAAATCTTTCTGAATTTCCACATAAAAATAGAACAGCCAAGTAGCAAAACCCAAGCCCATGAAAACTTTTGTAATAAAACTTGGTCATGAGGTATCTCCATGAGTCCCCAAATATAAACCAGATGAGAACTAACCAAAAGACCTATATATATCACTTTTAGTGAGTAAGAGAGTAGAAAGAAGCATTGGGGTGTCTGGCTTGAGAATAGACACCTCAAGTACTTCAGAAGTGGTGAACAACCAACTTGAAAGTGATTAAGTGTAATTATCCAATTTGAAACTGGGAAAAATTTTGCCTACTCCATAGTTCTTCATAGAGGACCTGTGGCTTAAAGTAACTTGAGCAGCCTTGCTTTATGAATATGAACCCTCATGACTGGCCTACAAGTGCTCCCTCCCAGAACCCTGCTGAGAAGTTTCTGGGAATGGAATCACAGTTGAGCAGTATAGAGGCAACAGAGACAGAGGAAAGAGAACCTCCAGATAAAAATGATAGAGGAGAACAGAGCCAGAAAAATCTCAGAAAACAAGTCATTGTATTTTTTAAACATTACATGAAAACAACAGAAGAGGGAGCTTTATGAAGTTAGAAAAGTTTTTTGAACCAAGCCATATTCTCAAAATTCAGGAAAATTAAATTCACAAAAGGTCTTTCAGGAATACTTTTAGGAGTGTTTTTACTAATTTTGAGTCCCCTTATCAGTGTTCATATTGATCGGACATTTGATGTCAAAGTTTTAATTTTTTAAAGAATTTATGGAGGTTGTGTGAACCATTTCCCTATTGAAATCAAGTAAGCGAAAATATTCTGTATCTTTTGAAAGATTTTTTTATTTTTCATATTTAAATTTATCTGAAATTGATATACAATGTTAGGAGTCTAATTTCCACTCCTTGGCATATAGGTGATTATATTAGTATCATGTAAAGATTTTTTCTGCCTTCCTCAACTACTTAATGGGACTACTCTATTATAAATCAAGTTACTTTATATTCATGGGTCTGTTATAAAATCTCTTTTCTTTTACTTTGATGTGTTTGCCTACACCTGCACCAGTACTGAATTTTAATTACTATACCGTTGTGTTAATAGTCTTCCTGAGTGTCTTGACTTTCTTGGCCTTTTGTTCAGTGACGGATTTATAATATATATAAAAAGTATTGCGTTTATAAGTAGAATTTCATTGACTTCATTATTATTTGGGTAAGAATTGATATGTTTATGTTGTCTTCTTCTCCTGAATTCATATATTCGGGTCTTCTGTGTTTTCTCTCAGTAAAATTCTGTTATATTTTTAATAATAGACCCAGGTTTATGCATACAGTTTTGGGTTTTTTTGGTAAATGGTTTTTTAAAAATTATATTTTATAGGTGTTATTATATTGACATATAGTCGACTTTTAAAATTAATTGTATCAATGTTGCTAAATTTTTTTAATCTTATAATTTATCTGTAGGTACTTTGGGGGTTTTCATATAAATAAACATCTGGAAATTACAGTTTTGATACTTCTTTTATAATTTTTACAACTTGAATTTCTTTTTTCACCTCACTAATACTTCTCATACATTGTCAAAAAAAGTGTTAATAGTAGAAATCTTTTTCTTGTTACTTGTCCTAAAAGCTTTACATTGTCACCAATAAATATATTTGATGCAGTATCTTTTTTATACATATACTTTATCAGGATAAAGAAATATTTTTTCCTCTGTAGCACTCTTTTCATTTTTGATGAAAATTATTGTTGTCTATGTCCCTTTTTTCCTTGTTTGTCAATCTTGCTGGAGATTTGTCAGTTTTACTAGGAATTTTTAGCTTTAGTTATTTTCATTTTTTGTTTCATATTCATCATTTTATATTTGTTCATCAGTCTTTAATTATTTTACTTAGGGTTTATTGTGATGTTCTTAATCTTAAGTGCTTATAATTTTTTAAACCTAGGAGATTTTTCTAGTTATCTTTCTGTTGCTGATTTCTCATGTAATTCCACTGTAGCTAGAGAATGTGATTAGTATGATACCACTTACTCGTTTACGAACTTGAACAAAATGCATATTGACCAATTGGCAGATGTATTTGCTATAGTTCTCTTCATTAGATCATATTTGTTAATCTTTGTTGATCATATTTGTGTCTGTTTTCTTCTTTACCCACATATTTACCCATTATTATTCACATATTATCATTATTTATTCCTTCCTTTAGATCTGTATTCCATCATGTTCTCTTCTATTTCTTTAATTATTTTATACATTCTTAAGTTTAATGTGTGATAAATCAAACAATTGGAAATTGCTACAGATCATTTTAATGTCTTTTGTTTCTGCTGATTCTCTCTTATGGTACCTTGTTTCCTTGTGTGTGTGTTAAGTTACTGTTTCACGTTTCTTAGAACTTTTGGGGAATTTGTTGAAGACTTAAGTGGATGGACATTTTTCCCAAAGGGAGTTGATTTGCATTTGCTTTTGCTGATGCCTAAGGAACTATCAGTTCAGGACCACTTAAAAATAAAATGTTAGCTTACGTTGCAGTCCACATAGGTATTACGAATTCAGACTGGTTTATGGCTATAGATTCTC
The DNA here is from genome assembly GCA_002007465.1 of Ailurus styani. Classification (NCBI taxonomy): domain Eukaryota; kingdom Metazoa; phylum Chordata; class Mammalia; order Carnivora; family Ailuridae; genus Ailurus; species Ailurus styani. The sequence goes on along the minus strand of LNAC01000002.1, from coordinate 12,837,374 downwards.
AGAAGAGCTTTCCTATACCTCTTTCTGCACAACATCAAAATCATGACATTCAAGTGCCTTCTTTACTGAGGGGTTATTACAGTTATGATGTACCCTTTTAAAAGGTGCTGGTTTATGAGATGATCTTTTAACGGGTTTTCTACCTTGGACAAATTCCCCCTTGGGAATGTAAACTTGTAGCTTCTCTGTACTCAGCTTTTACTTTGTTTTGGGGTGCTGAATTCCTTCTCTCCCTCCTTTCCAACCTCCCAGGCTCAATAATCCATTTAAAAATAAAAATGCAATCACTGTGTTAGTTTTCAGTGATATTTTGTTCATAGTGTATCTGCATTTGAGAATAAGGCCTGGAATATGCTCAGTAAATACTTGTTGATTGACTGAATCAGTATTTCATGGAGCACTTTTTAGTTGGTTTTGAGTGGAGCATTTTGTTTATAGTATACCCTAGTACCAGAAACATATCTCTTGATCATTTTGTAGGTCTCAGCTAAAATTTCATTTCTTAAGGAAGCATTTCCTGCTTCTATTATATATTTTTATTGTTCGTTGTAATTTGGAGGGGGGAACCAGTGTTATTTCTGCTGTTTATCATCCTCCATAACGGAAAAAATTTGATAGTTTTTTTCCCATCCCTTTTCTACCCTTCCTTTTCTTCCCATCTTATACCTTTGTTTTTTCTTCCCTCCCTTTCTTTCTGCCTCCTTCACTTCCCTTTCCTTTCCCTTCCTTCTCATTCTTCATAGTGTCATTTTTTTCTACTTGAAGACCTTTTTAAGTTTTTTATTATGTGTAATTTAGGCAGAATTATTTAAAGTCATTAAACTTTTATTTAAGGAATTTCACATATTGTCGATCTTTCCACAGCACAGCCAAAGTTTGAGTCATAATCTTCAATAAAGCCCTTTCAAAAAGAACTTTTGCTTAACCCACAATTGTCACGTCCCATTTTCTTTTAGTTGGGCTTCTTTGTTCTCTACTTGAATGTGGACGTACTAAAGACCTACTTCAAAAATTTCCAACCTATAATCTTTGGGATCCAGTTTTATCAAGCAGTTTATTTTAGGGCCACTTTTAGGGTCCCTAAAAGCTAGATCTGCCTGGTTATCAATTTCAGACACTGTGATAGGAATATTTGTGTCTGGATGTTCAAATTGTATTCACTCCTAAACTATTTCACACCCTAGAATAGTACAGACCTTTGGGATAAACTAATTCCTAATATTAAAAAAATGACTATTAGATCTTGTATAGTATCTCTGTCAAGTAGTTCTTTCCTATAGGTCTAACAAATAGTTCTGTGCATAAAGCAAACCACATATTTACTCCATGAAGCATTTCCCAGTCTGTGTGGGTCTACAGGATAAAGACTCAGCAGGATAGACCTGAACTAAAAACATTTTTGTATTGCATTTCTGATGGTTATGAATTCTTTTATGTATGTCTGAAAACGTCTTTATTTTCATCTTCAATTTTGAAATATTTTTTTTTGCTCAGTGTGGAATTCAGTATTAACAGGGTTTTTTGTTTTTAGTGTTTTAAAGGCTTTCCTTTACTGTCTTCCAGCTTAGATAATTTCTGACCAAAAAAATCTGTCATTCTTATCTTTAATCCTCTTTACATAATGTAACTTTTTCTCTCTGGCTACTATTAAGTTTTTTTTATCATTGGTTTTACATACCTTTTTTTTCTTTTTCTTTAAGATTTCTTTATTTGAGAGCAAGAGCAGGAGTGGCAGGGAGGGGCAAAGAGAGAGGGAGCGCCAGCTGCGTGGCTTGATAACCCAGACCCTCAGATCTTGACCTGAGCTGAAGGCAGACGCTTAACCGGCTAAGCCATCCAAGCACCCTGGTTTTACACATCTTGATAATGATGTATTTTGGTATAAATTTCTTCATGACTCTTGTGTTTGAGATTTATTGAGCCTCTTGAATTTGTGTTCAGGGTTTTTATCAAATTTGGGGATTTTTTATCCATTATTTCTTTAAATATTTTTTTCTATCCCTGTTCTGCTTTGGGGATTCACTTGAAGTTTTCCCACAGTTTATTGATGTTTTCCCACAGTTTATTGATGTTTTAAATTCTTTTCTTTCCTCTTATGTTTTATTTTGAATAGTTTTTACTGCTGTTTTCAAGTTCCCTAATTTTTTCTTTATCATGGCAGTTTTATTCTAATTTTTACAAACAAAATCTAGTTATAATAACTGTTTTAGTATTATTGCTTATTAATTCTGTCATCTGTGTCCTTTCTGGTTTGCTTATGTTGATTGTTGGGTTTTTTTCTTCCCCATTATTTGTTTGTTTTACTGCTTCTTTGTATGCCTAGTAACTTTTGTTTGGATGCCAGTCCTTGGAAATTTTACCTTTTCATTGCTATATATTTGTTTTTTAGTTAATATTCTTAAGTTTCCTTGGGGACAAAATTTAGTTATTTAGAAGCTTTTGAGTCCTTTGAGACTTCTTTTTTTTCTTTCAAGTTTTTTTACACAGAACCCTAGTAGCCTTTAGTTTAGGGCTAATTTTTCCCAACTACTGAGACTGTACTCTTATGAGTACTCTACACAGTGAATTATATTGTAATACTCTGACTTGTGGGAACAGCCCTCTGTGAGTCCTGGAGATTATTTCCACTGTCCCTTTTTCCAGCCTCTGGTAGTTTTTGTTTTTTGTTTTTTGTTTTAAGATTTTATTTATTTATTTGTCAGGGGGAGAGAGAGAGAGCAAGCGATCAAGTGCGCACAAGCAAGGGGGAGTGGCAGGCAGAGGGAGAAGCAGGTTCCTTGCTGAGCAAGGAGCCTGATGTGGAACTTGATCCCAGGACTCTGGGATAATGACCTGAGCCGAAGGCAGAGGCTTAACTGACTGAGCCACCCAGGCGTCCCTGGTGGTTTGCTTTGTGCATATGTGGATCAGTACTTAGCTGAAGACTCAAGAGGGACTTTGTTCAGATGTCTATAACTCTTTTTCTTTGCAGCTCTCTTCTGTCTGGTACTCTAGACTTTTTACTGTAGCTGCCTTAGGCTACCTAGATCTGAGGTACACTTCCTCAATTCGCAGAGATTTCTGGCTTCCACCAGGGCTCTCTCTCCCTGCACTGCAGCCCAGAAACTCCTCTGGTGTGTAAGCAAGGGCACTTTGTAGGGCTTGCATCAATTCTTTCTCTCTCAGAGATTACTGTCTTGAACTGCCTTATGTCCTATGTCTGAAAACCATTGCATCATGTATTTTGTCTTTTTTTATAGTTGTTTCAGGTGAGGCAGGAGGGGAGGTTGTTCCTACTACTTCATCTTGGTTAGAAGTACAAATCATAAGTCATTCTTTAAGAATTATATTTTGGTTGCTGAAGATAGATGAGAAATCATTTTTGATAAAGAGAACAACCTTTTGTGTCAATATTCAGTTAAGGCTTGAATAATTAATGTTTTGTAAGATGCTATGTGGTGTGTAATACACAGAAATATTATTAGACCTCTTCTCAGCGCTTAAGGTCATTTGGAAAGACACATAAAAGAGTACGGGTCAGCAAATATTTTACAATTCACATATGTAGTCTTCGTAGCTGTGATTCTCTTTAGCCTAAAGCAAACAATTGCATGATTTCCCTTGAATTGCCTTCCTCGAGTTTTCCTAGAATCTTAATAGACCCACAAATAACAGTAGTCATTTATCTTGTCAGCCGAGGTAATAATTTTACTAGTATTCCTAGTAAAGTATGTGTTCTGTAGCTTAAAATGGGAAATCATCTCTATTATGTTTAACCTGGCTCAGTAAATTAAAGACACCATAGTACATATGCTAACAACAACAACAACAACAAACCAGGAAGTTGTTTTTTCAAGAATAGAAAAAAAATGAAGATCTTTCTTATTTATGACCAGAAATGTCAAGAGAGACTGCTTGGGACATAAGAAATTTTAAACCTATTCTTCTCTACTGGGGTAAAGGCAATGTAATAAAGCTGAAAGAATGTGATTGTTAGAGTAACAATTTTGAGATATTATACTTCACTTTCTACCTATATTACTTTCAACCAGTTAAAGTCTTTGACACTCTTCATATTTAAGAGTGAGATCTTTAAAAGATGATTGGTTTCCTTGTAGAAGCATTTCTGTTAACAAATACAGTATAGAAGGATGAAAATAGCAAATCACAGTTAGAGCATCATAGTAATAGATGCTGCAAACAATATCCATGGATGACTTCCATAGTTAGTAGGCAGAACTTTAAGGTCAAACAGATACTTGCTTGCTCTCAAAGAACTTATTTCAAAACATTCATTGTTTTAATGGGGAAATAGGAATTTATAGTGGAGAAAACTGGTGGTTATACTAGCTTAATCAAGATCAAGGTTCATATCACCTGTAGTAAGACATGTTATCATCATATGCACTCCTGTATATGTCTGTCATGGAGGATGCGCTTGAGAAGGGCATACTGCCTCTGTAGTGAGGTGGCTTTAGAAGTGCATAACCTCTGTCTAGTTATGAGAAAACATAAGACCTACTCACATGGCAGGACTCTCTTTGGTATAGTTACATCAGTATAAGTAATGACATCAGTGTTGTGAAAAGCAAGGAAAAACAGGTAAAGTCCCAGGTTGGAGAAGACCGAGGAAACATAAAACTAAAAATAATGTGGATCCTGGAATAAAAAGAAAAAAAAAAGACATTAGTGGAAAAACCGGTGAAATCTGTATAACAGAGTTGTTCAGTTAATAGCTAATTTCTTAGTTTTGGTACTTGTACTATGGTCATATAAGATGTTGCCACTAGGGGAAAGTGGGCACATGGGAACTTGGTACTATTTTTGCAAGTCTAAAATAATTTCCAAATAACAAGTTTTTAAAACATGGTTACAGTGTTTGGGGGCAGAGGTTATTACCATGTAGTTAAATTAGTCTTTTTGTTGGCTAAGTACCTCCTTTTGATAGTGTGTGACATTTATTTCTCGTGAGCAGTTTCAGTTTTTCACAGAAAATACATAGTTTTCAAGGGGTGGACAGAGAGGTGATTCTTATATTTTCATTGGTAGCATTCTGTAAGCAGGTTAAGGGAAGAAAGAGGCAGACTGAACTTACATTACAAATTTAAGTCTTCATCCTTCAGTTTTCAGGTCTATACTTCACCCTTCACCTGCGCTTTGGCTAATAAAGATTTAGAGCCTATCCATTTGGGTTTTTTCTGGAAAACAAACCTTTGGTATCTTATTGGAGACACACAGCCTGGGTATTCTCTATGTTAACTGTGATAGGGAAGCATCTTTGATCTATCTAGAGCCTGTAGACTCCACCCTTCCATGCCTCAATTCGAGGTAAAAGTAATCATCTTATAGAGGTTTTGTTGTGATTAAGTGAGGTTTTATATATATGTGCATATGTATATATATGTACCCGTGTAACATGTATACACACGCAGTGCTTTGAACAGTATTTATCATTCGGTAAACATTCAGTACTTATTAGTGTTTAGTTTGTAGCAGGCCCACTCTATTAGACTGTTCAGGCAGTGCACGGCTTGGCTAACTCCAAGGAGAACATATTTCCACGGACTACAGTGCAACCCAGTGGCTTTAAGTAGTATAATTCTGCTAGTGGGATTTTGTGATACAAAAAGAGACATGTCTTGTCTCTTAATGTTAAACCATAAGTCTGAAATGCTCTCAAAACAGCTTTTTAAAAAAAGGCAGTCTAACTTGAGAAGAAAAATTAAGGAAATGGAAAAAGTGTTTTTTTAATATCCCAGTTCTTATCTGGTGTTTCTCATAACCACTGAAGTTTCTGGCAATCTATTAGGTATTTTGGAAGTGGTTGTCAATTTCAGTGGGAAAAGGCATAAAACAGTTTTATTTCTATATGTTTCAGAAATGTAAAGTTTAACATTAATTTCCAACATAAATGTCATTAGTTTTAAAAATAACTATTGCGTCATAAAAGTTTTGCCCTGTGCTGTAAGCAGTTCATTGGTCAGTTCATGTCAAGTAACACTTAGGTAATGGCAGTAAGATGAGTACACATTCATGTTATGGGCCTATTCTGTAAGTCAGTGAGTGTTCCAGATCCTAAGGAGACACATAAAGAGACAAAATTTTCTGTTCTTATGGAGCTGACATTTTAGAGCATAGGAATAAATAAATAAAATTAATTAAACAAAATAAATAAAATACACTATAAATTATGTGTCGATAATGTTGTGGAGAAAAAATTAAAATAAGAAAGGAGATAGGCAAGGAGTTGGGGAAAAGGGTAGGATAATTTTCGATAGAAAGGGGAGTCCTCGCTAAGATGACTCAGTACCTGAAGTTGGGTGGGGTAGGAAGCCATATAGATACATATCAGGGGAAGAGCATTTCTGGAGGATAGAAGTGCAAAGGCCTGGAGATATGAGTGGGAAAGTAGTGTGGCTGGAAGACAATAAGAGAAAGGGAAATGGTAGGAGATTTAAGATAAGCGTAAATTAACTGATGCTTTTGTGTTTTCACCTCTGTTCCCTTTGATCTGTAATGTTACTTCATTCCTGAGCATCAAGTGAATAAAGTGTTTAGAAATATTTCAAAGGTCCTGTGTTCCCTTGCTGAAGGAGTGCTTTTTATTTTTAACTGCTTCATATAGCATAATTTTTCTGATACTCCTCTCTATTTAGTTTACAATTTCAGAGTATTCGCTACCTTCAGTAGTATTTGTTATTAAGTAGACGTTATCTTTAAATAACTTAAGCATCTGCTTTTATTAGCCCTGGTATTCATAATAGAATCTTGTTTTCTCTGAATCGGTAATTCACTTATACAATAAAGATTCACATTTTTATAAAAGTGAATAAATTACATTTCTTTTTAGTCCTATATTTAGATTGATTTCCTTAAAAGTCTTTACATTTTTCTCTTTATCATTTAGTTTGTTTCAAGTTACTTTAATTGAGGGGTCCTTATTTGTTTTTATCAGAGTGGAACACGTTTAAGAAATTCTGCTTTTTTAAATTTATTGAGACTTGTTTTGTGGCCTAATGTATGTGGTCTGTTCTGTGGAATGTTCCATGTGCATTTGAAAAGAATGTGTATTCTGCTGTTTTGGGATGGAATGTTCTCAGTCATTTCCTCCCAAGGAATGTACTTATACCAAAAGGTATCCCTGGTTTTCAAAAAGTTCACTGGTCCACTTTTAGGAATTTAAATACATCCATGTAGTTTAGCTGTCATTCTGCTGGTTGATGGTGTTAACATATATGAGACTCTAAGATTTAATGTTGAGTGCTTAGGAGAACAAGAAAAAGTATACAATGAGTGGATAGGCAAAGTATTTTAACATACTGTTTTAGATGGTTTCATGATCGCCAGGTAAGCCCTATCCTTTCATTTTCTGAAAAAGTGTGCAAGTTTATAGAAAGCTTTGCCCCCTGTCCTTTTTTGATTTATACTTTCAATCAGTCTGAGAGATGATTCTGGGGTTGGGAATAATGAAGATGTGAACAGGGAGTCATAATGTTGAAACTGGATGTTCAGATCTTTATAGCATGATTTCCTTATTTTTCAAAGAGCAGAAGAATCCCATCGTTTATCATGTTCTGGTTGGACTCCTTTCTTATCGTTTGCTGGAGTTTGAACTTCAGAGCTATGGTGTCAACCCTGCTGTAGTATCTCAGGGGAGCTCCTAGTGTGGGGCTGGTGTCATGGCTCACCCTCCAACCTTTCCTTCTTCACTTCAGCCTCCAGCTCTGAGCTTTCCAATCCCCAGAGTAGCAAATGTTGAAAGAAGTTGCACAGGTAAGTATGTGGGGGGAAAATGGTACTGTCATCAGTATTTTGAGGGTGGATGTTGGGCCATTTACCAGTGAGTCATTTTGTTAGTTTAAAAATATGTTTTTGTAAATTATTTTTCTCATATAACTACTGTAAATTATTAAATAGAAGAGTCTAGTGTCCTAAGAAATAATTTTTCTTTTTTGTTAGATGTGAAACAGAAAACCTTAAACTGAATAAACCATTAATATGATAATACAAAGGAAGGTAATTAGATTTTTTTTTAGCAACTTCACATTTTTCCACAGTGTGCGGCAGGACCAGAAAATTTGTTTTCAGAAAAGAAGCTAAGAAAAAAAGTTGGGGAAGGTGTAAATTCATAGACTTAAAATTTTGCTCCGTGTAACTTGGTCTCAGAATGGGGCAAGTTTTAGTTTCCTTACTATCTTTAGACTTGCTGTTCTTCTGTTTCTCAAGATTTTAGGCAAGTGGCTGTATTTTTAATATCTGCAGGAATAGAAACTTCAAATATCTTTTTCTCTGAGGTCTAGACAGGAAGACTGGGACATTTCTACCGTCTTGGGGTTTGAGATTAACAAAAATGAGTGTAGGAGCAGTGTAGGCATAATGACTGCTGCAGAAGTTCAGCTAAGATTTTTTGAGTGAATAAAGTCACCAGATTGTGTGTGTCTGTGTCTGTGTGTCTGTGTGAAATTCTAACATTCCAGGCATTTTCTCTTTGTCTGCATTGTATTGTAAATCATGATCTTACATTACAGATTTTTCCCCCTTAATGTATGGTTATTAGAAATAATTTTGTAGCGGTATAGCCCTGGGTCTATACTACTTTGCTTACTAATACTGTCGTTTTAGGCTCTTGCTTCTCAGAAAGTCTTCAAAAATTGTTTATTTCGTTCTCCCAGATTGACTCTGTATAATTCTTATTCAAGTGATTTCTACATTCTTTTGCACATAACAAGACATTCAAAATTATATCCAAGGAAAGGAGACTTAATATGGCCTATGATTGCTAACATTTCTTCAGAGAAAGTGTGTCAGACTCAAAGAGATTGGGACACTGACTGTTTGGCACTTTAGGTCCTCAAAGTTTAGAATCCTCAGCAATTTATCCCCTCCCCCCCGCCTTTTCTTCCCTTAAATTCTAGAATTGCTTATTTTGTTTTCTTGTTTTTGTTTTAAGTTTACTAGGAGCCTTGTAGAAATACATAGTCCCTTGACAAAGCAGACCCTACATCCAGTTTCTCTTGGATTTCCCTTCCTCCCTTCCTCTTTATTAGACTGATCATCCCTCTTAAGGTTTAAGATTGGTTTAAGATACTATATTCATTCTCATTCAGAAGTTTCCCTTCTGCTTACAGGATTTGTTTTCTGTCGTCAACATAAAGATTTTCTATTGTTGTATGTCCTTTCACTTGTACATGATGATTTATATCCTAATATTTAAGATGAAGTACTGTATTTTAATTTTAGGACCTATTATGTGATTTCTCAACTCCAATAACTTACTGCCCATAAGGCATACCAGTTATATTTGGTTCTTTAGTTGGTATATGATTATGTGCTTTCTTCTGTGGATTAGCACATTTTGAGTTATTAGAGTTTTGTTTTAGGGTGATGTACTTTTTAAAGCTTACATATTTGTGGTTCAGTTTTGAATCTGTATAAGGCATATTGATACAGGTGGTTTTAAGATTCTGGAAAATCACAAAATCTGTTTCTTCAGGTTGAGGCATACGGAGCATATTCTCCCTAGATCAAACTGATAGGGGCATTTATAAACTCTTAGGGTCACTTTTTAGAGAATTTGTAGATTTTGGGGGTACATTTTTAGAGATGGTGCACATGGATTTGGAGAATATTATCCGAGTTAAGCAGCTTCAGACAACAGATCTTAGTAGATGGTTTTTGAATTAAGAAGAGTGACATGTTATTTTTCTCTCTCTTTGCTTGTCCTCTCCATTTTTTTCTTGAATATGTGCTACCCTGTCTTGTTGTTGTTGTTGTTGTTGTTGTTGAATGAGACCTCTTACAAAATATCTCTGTAACCCCTGACTCTGCCAGAATATTTACCTGCTCTCCAAAATAATGATTATGGATATGGTCATATAAGCCCCTACGTTTTTGCTGAATAACTTTTCCAGCAGAGTTGTATGTTCCCTGTGCTTCTACCTGTTAACTGCCTTTTCAGTATTCATTAATGCTTTTATTGTCCATTTATTGGGCATTCTGCATTTGCTAAAAGTGAAGTGAATTGCTTTTACTTATTTCTATGCTGTTGGTTCAAGTTAATGAATTTAGAAATTCTACCTCTAAAATTTATTTAAACCTTCACTTTTTTTAGGTCCACCGTAAGCAGATTCATAAACTTCATTATGTATTTGCCATATTGTAAATCTCAAGCCACAGTATTCTGGAACTGGTGGGACTTCATAAGAAATATGTTTCTTCTATGAGAAGAGAAAGATCATTTGTTCTTTTTCTGAAGATATTCAGATATTGAGTTCTTTGCTTTTCAAGAAACTAGGTTTTTATTTTTTCCAGTGTATGTATGTATCTTTTTCTCCTTTACATAGCCCTTTTCTTTCTTTTTTTTTTTATTGTTTTGCAGGAATGAAATAAAATAAGGATTATTTATGATAGTTATGAAACGGGATTGGTAGCTCAGAATCCCGTTACCAAAAAATACTCCTAAAACAAAAATTCATTGTGTTATGGATATTTCTAGGTCGTCATCTGTAATATTTGATAAAGGAATGTTCTTATTTCACAAAGTTTGGGCAGTATCTCAATGAGATTTGACCTGCCACTTTTCTCAGTAGTGGATAATAATAAAAATACCAGATTATCTTCAGATGTTATGGCTTCTCATGATTGGTTTCAAATGTTGGTTGATTGCACCTTGATAAAGCTGGTAAATATTAATGGTAATTGACTGTGATTTTATTAGTTTCTGGTTACTTTGTAGGCAACAGAGAACTTGTGTGTATGTAAAGTGTTTGCGGATAGCGAGTGTGGAATTGGGAGGGAAATGTAAGGAAGAAGTCAAATTCTTTATTCAGCAGAGTGAATTAGTAAAATCTCCATTAGGGAAACTGTAAGAAAGGAACAGTCTGTTCACCTCTCCTCCGAGGCACTATAGGACTTCTATTTGATACTTTTTATCCTTTATAAAACAAGGTAGGAGCAAATTCTGTTGCTAGAAATGAAAAAAAATGCACAACTATCGAAAAGTCTTCATACTTTAAAGTTGTGAAATAGTTGATTTTATGATGGGGAGCATGGATCAGTGTGTTAACTGATAACAGAGTTATCAGAGTAAAACTCCTGGCTACATTCGAGAGAGAATCCACAAGGAGAAGTTGCCATTAGGAATTTGTTCTTATTGAACCCATTTAATAGATGTATTCTACACATTCAACACTACAATGTCTATTTTAGTGGTTTATAATGAAATTTAGAGATTTTATAATCCTAATTCTTTGAAGGATTAAATTATGTTCACTGTATTTAGAAAGTACGTAAAAATATTAGTTGATTTGGAATATGGAAACAGTAATTATCTTTTAATCGGTGTAATAGTATTCCTTTAAGCATAATTTTATCCTAAAATTAATGGAACTTTCTCTAAAATAGGTACGATCAGTTTGGTAGTGAGTGGCTTTTATTTCATGTACCTCTAGTTATTTCATTTTCATTTCCTGCTAATATCTTTTCGACGTGCACAAATACTTGATTGTAACATCCTCTATTTATGTTGTTCCCTGCAAAATAAGCACGCTTCCCTTTTTTACCCTTATTCCTTTTTGCATTATGAAGCTTACAGTTTGGGGAGAATACACACATTAAACTATTAGTTGAATGTGTGAGAGTCAGTGTAATATAGTGGTTAAAAAGGGGGAACTCGAGCAGATTGCCTGGATTCATATCCCATCTCTGTCACTTAAGTAGTGGAACGTTGGGCACATTAGATATATGACCTTGGGCATGTTATCCAACTTCCCTATTTCTCATCTAAAAATGAGGAGGACTATACAAATAAATACTTCAGGATTATATAAATCAATACTTTTTAAAGAATTTAGAGTATATTGCCTGGCATATAGTAAGTGGCCAATGAAAGTTATTTTTTATTATTGTATTATTTTTATTATTGTGTGATTGTAGTTCTGGTATTTTCAGTGACTGTAAATCAGGAGCCCTAACTTAGTGTCAAAGTTTCAAATGGGAGAAAGAACATTCTAAATAGAGGTATCAGCATATACAAAGGCCCTGAGGTGGGAAAGATCTTGTGTTGGTATGGCAGCAGTTTAGTGGTGGCAGGGGACCTGTGGAGAGGGTTAAGGTCAGAGAGTTTACATAGGACCTCATAAGCCTTAATATTATTTTAGGAAGCTGTTGAGGCATTTCAGTCAGTAGGACTACAACAATTACATTTTTATCTTAAAAATTCACTTTGGCTAATGTGGGAGAGTTGATTTGAGGAGAATAAGAATGGATTAATAAATATCTCTTTGGAGGATATTTGAAATGCTTGTGCTAGGAAAGATATGGATAATGTCAATAAGTATTTAAAGTCAGTCTAGTTTGAGTTTTAATTGTTGAAGATCATGGAAGGTACAGATGGCATTTTGCAGAGATTAACATGAATAGGAGTAACTGTGAATAACTCAAATTAAGCTGAGGCCTAAGTTTTGTTTGGGATTTTGAGATAATTACTGCTGTACCATTACATTAAGGTAATGATCTCAGGAATCTTGGTCTGTATCCTCTAGGTAGGAGGAATTAACAAGAAATGAGAACAAGAGAGTGAGTCAGTGTAGTAGTTATTAGCATGGCACCATAATAACGTTGGTCAAGGGTAGTCTGACTTAGTTCATCACCTAGATTTTTGTACCTGGTTTTCCTGCCTATACTGTTTCCCTCTTAACCTGGCATTGAAGTCTAGGCCTACTTTTCCTTACCACCTATCACCATTCTTCTAGACCTCCTTTTTTTTTTTTTTTTTAAGTTATATTGAAAGTCTTGTTTCTTGGGCTTTCTCTCACTTCTGAGAACTTGTGCATGCTGTCTCGTATACCACAAGTTTCCTTCCACCTCCCACCCCACATACTTGAGCTTCTAAAAATTTTTAATCTTTTTTAATCAAGTCTTTGTTCAAACATAAGTTTTTTAATAATAAAATCTTATAGTCAGTTTCCCTCAGACACAGATACTCCCTTATTTGTGTTCCTAAAGTACCTGTGCAGATTTTCATATTGTCATTGTTTATTTACAGATATGTTTTTCAGCTAGACTATGAGGTTCAAGACTTGGAGCTGTTACTTACTCAGTTTTTGTATTCACTACCATAATTTTTTAGAAATGATTTTATTTACTTATTTGAGAGAGAGCGTGGAGGGGGGGCGCAGAGGGACAGGGAGAAACAAGCTCCCTGCTGAGCAGGTACCCCCCCCCCCGCCCCCAACATGGGGCTCCATCCCAGGACCCTGGGACCACAAGCTGAGCTGAAGGCAGACGCTTAACTGACTGAGCCACGGAGGCACCCCACATTATCACAATTTTTAGCATAATTCGTATAGTATTCCCTCAGCACGTTCATTGAAATGTGAAAACAGACCAGTCAGGAGACTAAAACAAACTAGTTCAGAGCTTAAACTAAGATGATGGTAGGAAGAATGGCAAAAACAAATGTGAAAGCCACTTTGAAGAAAGGATAGATCTTGGTTGTACAGAATAAAGCAAGAGAAAGTAACTTGGAAAATCAGTTTTAAATATTAACTGATTTAGTTTATTAATTGTACTTCTTAGGTAGAAATGTTTAAGGGTATTTTAAAATTTGCTGCTAGAATCTTAAGCCTGAAGATAGATTTTGAAACCTACCTACATTTGTTTGCTATCAGGAAAAGGACCACTCTGCCATGGATGTGTTTCTGTCCCTGGGAATAGGATTCCATGCCTGGGCCAACATTTGCCAGCATTATAGACAATAAATGATTTCAGAGTAAGTTCCTCTCCAGAGGCCTTGCTGAAGGAAGTAATGTGTAAGATTAAATATCATCCTTCTTGGGTATGATCTGAGTCTATTTTTCGCCCTTTCCTATGTGTTTTTTTCTGTATATGTATATACACACACATATATATATATATACGTATATATTTTCAAGTTTTCATTTTTAAAGTGTCCTAGTTTTGTTTCCCTGACTTTTTATAAAGCTCCAGGCTTTGCTTCTTATTCCTTGTATTCTTTAATTGTCATCCATCCCACTTGAGGCCTCTTTACTAGTCTTTGAAGTTACACGTTTAGATCATCTTAAGTTTGGGGTTTTACAGATTCTTTTTTGGTGATTATTCTGATTTACTGCATTTGAGTTTGAAATAATGTACTTTAGGAATTCATAGCTAGTCCAGATTAAATTATGAAGAAGTATCCTGGGAAAATCCAGCCAATTTGGTGCTTCCATTCTGCCTGTCACTTTAATTCCCCTCTCTATACTACTTCATTTTGAGACCAACTCTTTTGTGGGGTTGGGGGGTTTAGGCTGATAGAAAGGATTAATGTAAGCTGAACTGTGTATATACTTTCTGATTAGAGTTTGTGAAATCAAAGGAAAGATAAAATGTCTTTATTAAATATTTTAGATCTGAGTTCAAAAAAAGCTTAAGAAACTGCTTTTGGTGTATATACATGTCATATCATATTTTTTCTTGGTAAATCTCACTTTTTACTTCTCCTTTGTTATAACATTGGGTATGAAAGTCAAGAGAGAAGGTAGTCAGTTAACAAAGTAGATGTAAGCCCTTGCTATGTTTGCTTGAAAACTGACAAATTACATATGCCAAAAATTCTATGGTATATATAATGTAAGTAAAATGTAGTATGATTTTATTTTAAATAATTTTTTAAAATTTTCTTTTACCAAGTTGACTTTACTATATTTGGCATTACCAATAATTTCAATATAGTGTTGATATATCCTCTTAGAAATTGATAAAAATTGATTTCTAGATTCCTTTGATTCCTACTTATTCTCTTCCAGGAGATAATGTGAAGACCTTACCCTTTGGTATCATCCATTCATCCATCCATTAGTGTCAGGTCTCTCTCAAAATAGATCCTTTTTCTAACTGTGTCTCACTACTTCTGTCACTACCACTGTAATCTAAGCTACCGTCTTTTCTCACCACCTGCTTCCCTTCACTCTTACTTCCTCTTTTGTCCATTAGTTACAGAATAACTGCAGTGGTCAAAAAATAGATATATGCCAAATTATGTTAATGAAACTATCCCCAAGCCCTTTTGACTTCTGTCTCACATAGAATAAAATCCAAAGTTCCTTAGTGCCTGCAAAGCACAGCATGATTTGGGACCACCAGTATCTCTGACTTCAGTTTCTCCCATCCTCTCTTAAGTTCCTCCTGCTTGAGTCACACCACTAAAGATCTTGATGTTGCCTGTCTGTTGAATGCTCTTCTTACAGGTCTTTGCCTCGTTGGTTCCCTTACTTCTCTGCCTGATTGTTACCTTCCTAGTTTCATCTTTCATGGCTAGTCTAAAATACTTTTCTGGGCGCCTGGGTGGCTCAGTGGGTTAATGCCTCTGCTTTCGGCTCAGGTCATGATCTCAGGGTCCTGGGATCGAGGCCCGCATCGGGCTCCCTGCTCAGTGGGGAGCCTGCTTCCCCCTCTCTCTCTGCTTGCCTCTCTGCCTCCTTGTGATCTCTCTCCCTCTGTGAAATAAATAAATAAAATCTTTAAAAAAATAAAATAAAAATAAAATACTTTTCTTACTCCATTGCATCATTCTGTGTGGAATAAAAGCACAGGCCCTTAAAAATGAAATAAACTAGCTTTTGTAAGAAACTTACTATTTTGTTCTGTCCTTTTCTTTTTTTCTTTCCTTTCTTTCCTTTTTTCCTCTTTTTTTGCCCTGGATCAAATAATTCTATGTTTCATCTTAGTACTCATTCCTGGACTTGTGTTGCATTTGGAGCGCAGAGTATTAACACTTTTACCTTTGTTTTTTTGATGAAGTCATGTAAAAATAATTAGTATTTTCACTGATAGGTGATTTCTGTGTTGAAGCACACAAAACAAAAATGAAATTCGGCATATTTGTGTTTTCTCTTTCTCTCCCCTCGTTCCTCCCTCCCTCCCTCTCTCCCTCTCTTTCTCTCTCTCTCACACACACAAAGCAGTAAGTGTAGGAAAATCTTGTTTTAATGAGAGAACATTTCTGCCTTCCTTTGAGACATTACATATGTTTAGTTTTACTTTCAAACAGTGAAGCCTCTTATACAATATTAGCATGAAATTTTTTATTCTGTACAGTTAATTTCAATTTTGGAATTCTAGGAATCTATAATTGGTTTTGATGATAAATGTTATACAGAAATTGTCAAACGAAGAGTTTGCTTTGTATGCATTGAGTTGATTTATGTGTGTATGATTTGATGAGAGGTAACCCTGATATTCTCTTGAAATTTTACTGAATTCTCCGGATAACATGCCGTTTCCCCATGTTTATCCATTCTTAGGATTAGAATTCAGTAGTAATGGTCTTTTAAAGAGAATTAAATGTATCCTTAACTTTTTCAAAATAAACTTTTAAAATCTCATCTGTAAAGAGTCTTAATTTGCAGACTAAAGTGCTTTTTTCCACTGTTACTTTAATGTAACTCCCTGAAAAACACTTCTTTTTCCTGTTAAGGAAAAACTACATAGGGGGTTGGTGGATAGGCATATGGGATTCTGCTCTCTGAAATTATATTCAGAATTACAGAAGAGTTTTTATGAGCTTTACCAGGAAGTCTACTACTAAAAAAGATTAAGTATATTCTAACAAAATAATAAACCCTTTTATAATAACTTTCTGTATTTCACACCTAAGGAGATTAATAGCCCCAAAGCATACAGCAAAACAGTGACTAAGCTGTCATCAGACCATTGCTCATATTTAACTAAAAACTTTCTCTCGGACCTCAAAAGGAAGAATGGTTAAATATTTGAGTTTCTTAAAAACTCAATAGGGACCTTATGATATAAAAGCAGTTAATAAATAGCCTGATGCTTTCAGCAAACTTGCATGTCAAATTTAGTCATTAAAGACTGCAGTTTATCAGTTCACCATGTCTACCAATAAACAGTAGTAACTACACTGTCTTATTTTGAAATGAGAAATAAAAGAAATTGTTCATTTCTTATTTATAATTGAAAAAAATAACCTTATTCACAGTGAGTGTATAAGACAGATGTCAAATTTGATGTGAGTTTTCCCCCCAAATTTTTGTGAACATGTATTCAAGTCTTTACAAATGTCTTCCATCATGACATTTCACTTCACTTTGACTACAAAGTGCCATTGTTGGGAGATACGTTGACCATAAATAAAATTAGCCCAGGCTGCCTGCCTGGCTCAGTTAGTAGAGCATGCAACTCTTGATCCTTGGGGTTGTGAGTTCGAGCCTCACATTGGGTGGAGAGATTACCTAAATAAAAGAAGCGTGAAGACCATTTTCTAGCATTTCTTTAAAAAAAAAAGAATTAGTATAGATTTAGTAATTATTTGTATTGGTGTGGGCTCAAAATTACTAGTGTTAGATGTGGGAAAGGCTTAAAAGCAAAAGAGTAATAAGCAGGTTACGTAATGGAAATCATAAATTTACACCAGTATGATAAACATCACTGTTATGAGTGGGTACTTGTGGCTTGAGATAAAGTTTCTAGTTTGCCATTATATGTTGACTCAAAAAGTGCTGTATTTCAATAAACTTAGATTGTCAGTGAAGATGATATGCTCTGAAAAACAGATCATTTACGAAAGACATAGTGATGACAAAAAATACTGATATTGAAGATACGTGTGAAGATTTTGAATAATTAAACCCAGAGTTAATTTTTAAAAAATCTTTCTATGGGAAAATTATATTTGAGGTTGCAAATTCTGAAGAATAAGTGATATTTATTTCTTTACATGATAGGCTTTATTAAGTTTCTCCTCTTGCTTTTAGAGCCTGGAAACAAAAATTTAATGTTCTAGTCTTATAGTTAGATTTATGACTTTTTCACATGACCCACTAGGCCTTCCTTAGTTGATCTGTTTCTTTATCTTGGCACTGTTTCCTTCATTTTCTGTTTTCCACATAGGAGTTTGGTAAAGCTTGACATTTTCCAAAATATTACTCTTGATAAAAGCAATATTTTTGTTTAGGTGACAAACAGCATGTTTGGTGCTTCAAGAAAGAAGTTTGTAGAGGGGGTCGACAGTGACTACCATGACGAAAACATGTACTACAGCCAGTCTTCTATGTTTCCACATCGGTCAGAAAAAGATGTAAGTTAATCAGTTATATTATGTTTACTCAGCAGTGAATGTTTCTTTCTGGTTCTGGAAAAGCAGTATATGAACTGCAGAATACTATGTTTGGTGGAGTGACTATGTTTTAGGCACGGTGCTAGGCCCTGGGGATACAAAAATGTTGAGCTTACATTTTAATCGGAGATAAAATGTCCTATGATTCTGAAGGTGGGATATGGTAAAACTGTGAAATTACTCAAAGACAAGAGGTAAACATGGTATTACATCTACATCATCAGTTGTTTTTTTAACTTGTTATTTTTATATTAAAATAGGCATATAGAGTAGAAAGCAGATTTGCAAGATTTAAAGATACAATGGCAAAATTAAATGAAACTTTACCTTTGCTATGGAATCTTCAAGCTGTAATCATAAACTTTAGTTAGAGTGTCTCCTGTTCAGCCGTAGGAATGCAACTATTTTTTGAAGAACTATATTCAGAATATGGAAGATGATATATTATAGAGGTGTGGATTAAGTGCTTTGGAAGGCTAGTAGTTCTGTAATCCCGTTTGGAAAGAAGGATTTAACACAGCCAAGTCATAATTAACAAATTGATAAAATATTTTTAAATAAATTGTTATTTTTAAACTCTGGTAAGCCTTTTTAAATTATACACGATATACTGTAGTAGTCAAACCAGTTGCATTTTTGTACTTTGTACCCACCCACCTTTTTTCTCCTTTCAACCCTTTTATGAACTTGATATTCCTAAGTTCCCTACCTATATAACAATCTATTCTAGTTATTAGCCTAGTGAGATTCTCACTGATGTTTAAAGCATTTATAAAATAAGATATGTAACAAATGTTCTCATTTTTCATTAAAGTTGATCATAAATAAATCACTTCGTGTGTCTTAGAATTTCACAGATTGGCTTAATTTAGATTTAGGATTTTGGTGAATTTTTTTCCCATTCTATTGTGATGTTACTCCTCTTTATTTGAAATTTGTGTCATTTTGTCAATAATATATCAGTTGTTTTATTAGGGCTCTTTTCAAAATATGTGGTGACTTTATAGTTAGTGTGCAGTTTAGTAGCTCCTTGAATAATGTCATCTAATTAATTTTCTGTTATTTTACTGACCATATAGCTATTTGTTCTTGGATTTAAATTATAATTGAATTTGTTTTTACTGAAGTTTCTATGTTTATGTATTGTTGTTGTAGTTAAAGAATTTGGGATATCGTCTTGGTAGTGTTGCTTACAAAAACTATAAAACTAATCCATGTGTGTAATACTGTGATTGTATAGTGCAAGTTAAGTTTGGTGGAAAAAATGGTAGTAGAATTAACTTATTGATGAAAAGTACTCATTCTGATTAGGAAGATACGAAGCTTTCAAACTGAAATCTGGAATAAAGTATGTACGGAGAATGACAGATGTCTGTGTTCTAGAGAGCAGGAATACTATATATCAAAGGTTTTTAGTCAGAGTGATTAAATACACTTAAATATGATGGTTACCATTTCTGTTTAATTGTCACAAAAATAGCACAGAATAATTTGCTTTACAAAACTTTTTAAAGTAAGAAGGTAGTAAGACATAGAGATTAAAAATTTAGGCTCTAAAGGCTTACCTTTATATGTGTTTGGACTTGGCTCTGCCTGTTAGCAAGAACTTCTCCAAGCCTCAGCCTTTTCTTCTTTAAACTGGGAATAATGATGTAATAGCTACTTAAAAATTTCTGCTGTTGCTAATACCTTTTTTATAACAAAATAGTATAGGAGCAGTATTGCAGATTTTAGAAAACATGCATAAGAAAGGAGAAGAAAAATTACCCATAAGTTTTGCTGATCAGAAATAATTTACTGCTAAAATTTTGATTTAATACTTGAAATGTTTTTATTTAAAAAATTTTATGTAAATCTGGGGCATGTCCGCATATTTCCTGCTAGAAAGTTTGTACCAGTTTTTATTCTCATCAGCTATTATCTGTAAGTCTTTGCAATATACCAAAAAAAAAAAAGCTTATTGTTTTAAAATACGTTAACACGGGGTCCCTGGATGGTCAGTGGGTTAAGCATCTGACTCTTGATTTTGGCTCAGGTCATGATCTTGGTGTCATAAGATGGAGCCCTGCATGGGGCTCCGTGCTAGGCATGGAACCTCCTTGAGAGTCTCTCTCTCCCTTTCCCTCTGCTCTTCCCCCCCTTAAAAAGTACATAAAGACATTGTTAAATTTACACACACTCAGTAGCATATCTTTTCCATGTAGTTATTGGCCATTTGTATTTCTTCCTTTGTGGATTACCTATTTTTGTGCCATTTTCTGTTTCTCCATTGATATGGTAAGTCTTGTTTATTTGTTAGTGTTTTCTATAAATTAATGGTCTCTTGTGCTTTGTTACAAATATTTTTCCAGGTTTTTTTTGCCTATAGTTTAGTGAGTGATTTTTTAATACAAAAATATTTATCATTCTTACTAAATTTGACTCATCAGTCTTTATTTTTGTGGTTTCTGTTTTTGAGATCATACTTAGACTTTTTCCATCTACTTTCTTCTACCATTTTTGTTCTTCATTCTTCAGATAAAACTTAGCTGCTTTAGAAATGTATTTTGGTTGGGGCACCTGGGTGGCTCATTCGGTTGGTTAAGCATCTGACTCTTTATTTTGGTTTAGGTCATGATCTCAGGGTCATGAAATTGGACCCTGCGTGGAGCTATGTGTTGGGTGTGGAGCCTGCTTAAGATTCTCTCTCCCTCTGCCTCTTCCCCCTCCACAATCAATCTCTCTCAAAAAAAAAAAAATTTTTTTTTTTTGGTAAAAGATTTGAATATAATGGTGCCCAGATCTCCTCCCCTGTACTCTTCCCCCACCCTGTCAGTGAGAATGTCCCATATCTAGTTGTCCCAACACCAGTTATAATTTAGATCACAGGTTAGAAAACTTTTCCATAAAGGACCAGGTAATAGTATATTATGTGGGTATTTACATAACCATTTAAAAAGTAAAAAAAACATGGGCGCCTGGGTGGCTCAGTGGGTTAAGCCTCTGCCTTCGGCACAGGTCATGATCCCAGGGTCCTGGGATCGAGGCCCGCATCGGGCTCCCTGCTTGGCGGGGAGCCTGCTTCCCCCTCTCTCTGTGCCTGCCTCTCTGCCTACTTGTGATCTCTCTTTGTCAAATAAATAAATAAAATAAAAAGTAAAAAAACATTCTTAGTTCATGTACCCTACAAATACAAGCAGTGTGCTAGATTTGGCCTGTGGGCAGTAATTTGCTCACGCTTGAGTTAGAGCATTCATTTAAGGCTAATTGAAATCCTTCCTTAATGTATTTTAATGTCTGATGTATTCTTGGACCTGTTTCTTAACTCTTTTGTTCTGTTTCTCATACTGATTCTATGGCAGAACTACAACATAGTTAAACTGCTGTAGCTTTATAGACAATGTTTACATCTTAAGGTCTTTCACATCCTTTATAAAAATATTTTCGACTGTTGCACATTTATATTACTGATTACCTTTTTTCAGATGTCTATGTCTCTTATTTCTGTTGTTTATACTTTTTTAATAAGTAGGGTTTTATGGTTGCCATGTTTCTTTTTTCTGGTTGTTTTTTGATATATAGAATAGTTTGTGTATGTGTTTATTTTATGACCAACTACCTACCAAAACTACTAACTAGTTTTTCTTGAATGGGAACAGGAACATGGGCTCTGCAGGTCCTACTATTTGATTTTATATCTCATTCACATGATTTACTAGCTAGTTGTCCCTGGGCAAGTTACTCAGTCTCTCTGTTTCAGTTTCTTCATCTCTAAAATAGGAATAATAGTACATGCTTCATGAGGGGTTATAAGGATTGAATAACTGTATGCAAAACTTTTAGAAGACCAGATAGTAAATATTAAGTAAATTTTGCTGCTAATATGAACAATAATAATATTCCATTTGATTCTGTTGGGTTTTTTAAATGTAGTTATGTATATCATCTGCAAATAACAATTATCATAAAAACAATAGAAAGTTTTTAAATATAAATGACTGGGATAATTTTGTAATTTTTTTCTCTCTGGAAACAGAAAATAATTTCAAATTATAATTTATGATGTAGAAAAACTGGCCAGTGATTCAGTCTTTAAGCCACTTATAAACAAACTCCTGATTTACCCTATCCACAAAGTATAAAATCTAAGTCTTTGTCATAATGCATGGTTGGTTGTAAAAGTATTTGGGAAGCTGTTCTTTATGCAACTGTACTAATTAAATTGCTATATAGTTCTTTAGGACTACTTCCCTTTCCAAGGCCTTTTATATCAAGATGGCCTATATATATATATATATATATGTATGTATCTTTCTATAGAATGCTGAATTTGCTATTTGAAGTATACAGTTTTATAAATACTACAAATATTTTTAAATGTTTTCACGAGATGAAATAAATCACAGGCACATGCAGACTTGATTTCCTTTTTATCATAATTATTTTCTTTTGGGGGACATTATAGAAAATTAAAAGCATTCATAAAAGATGTTAATAGCTCTTTGGGGGACTATATAATTCAAGTAGCTTAGAGTAGTTGTTTAAATATATTTGTATTTTAATTGTTAACATTTCTAGTCCTGTGAGTCTGTGCACTCCATGATTCTTAAGCGTGATCATTTTAAAGGCACAAACTTGTGGCATACCCTTTTCCCTTGTTTTAATAGACACTAAAAAGACATGAAATGTGACACCTTTTCCTTACATTCAGAAAAACTCTTAAAACTGATAAGTGTAGACCACTTCCTTGTTTTGACAAATAGCAACCATTCCGAACGCATACCCAGCTTTTGTACTTGTTAGCCTGCAACAGTTATGACTGCTAGGATTTCTTTCAGGCCTAATTAATAACCAATATTCCACGAAAATCTGTTATAAAATAAGGATACCTTCTTTCACCATTCGTGTTGTCATTGTCATGATTTGTATTTAACTACATTTTGGAGTCATGTTTGGCTGACGCTCCGGTTCATTGCATTCACATTCCTTTCTACCTGAAGACCTTGGCACTGTTTTTCTGTTTTGTTTTTCAGATCTTCACATGGTTCTCTCTCACTATATCCATGTACCTAAAATACTTTCCCTGAGAAGCCTTCTTTCTTTTCCTAAGTAGCCGTGTATATGCTGTGGGTACTACTACTACTGTATCCTTCTAAATTCTTTCTTGCATTTTTACAGTCATAACACCTCTTCACCTAAAAGTACGTATTCATCAGTTGTTATTATCCTCTCTAATCCACTAGAATTTAAGTTTAACAAGGGCAAGGACTTTGCCTGTCTAATTTACTAATAATGTTTTTAGAACCTATATATAGTACTGTGCAGGAGATAGGGAGTCTTGCTAAAGAAAGGGAGGGAAAGGAGTTGATACTGAAATATAACATTGAAGATTATTTGCAGATGATATTATTTACCTAAGAAACTCAAAAATCACCTTTAAAAATAGAAAATATTGGGGGCACCTGGGTGGCTCAGTCGGTTAAGCCACTGCCTTTGGCTCAGCGTCCCGCATTGGGCTCTCTGCTTAGCAGGGAGCCTGCTTCTTTCTCCCTCTTTTTCTGCCTGCCACTCCACCTGCTGTGCGCTCTCTTTCTCTCTCTCTCTCTGTCAAATAAATAAATAAAATCTTTAAAAAAAATGAATGTATATAAATAGGGAAATTTTTATGACAGTGATAACCTGATGGAGTTAAATGTAAATAAATCAGACTATAAAGAAACTGGAATTAAATGTCAAATCACTTGAATGTTCTAAAAACCTTTGAAATTCATTGACATACACATAGTCTTCAAGCTCAGTAGTTTAAAGACAAAAGACTATAAAAAATGAGATACTTACAAGAGGTATCAAATTGTGATATATGTACAAAGAGAATCACAAAATGTTTCATCTCAGTAATAAAAGTTCATAGTTAGAAAATGACACTTTATTTCTGTTATACTAATAAGGAGGCGCTGTTTTCATGGAAGAATAGCCACTCTGAGAGGTCATTGAAGTAATTGCTGGGGAACTATAATTAATCCAGATTTTCAAAAACAGTTTAGAAATGCGTATTGAAAGCCTTTTAAAAATGTGAACATTTCTTCAGTCACATGCCTTCCTATGTATTTGGCTCTAACCTAAAATCTAGACACTCTACTATAAAGACGTTCATTGTCATACTTTGAATTTGAATGTTAAATGCCCAATAGGAATTAATTACATTGACTATTTCAGCATGTATTATACTTTTTAAAAATGCTCTTTTTAAAACCTAATGTTTTTATCAGAATTATTTTAAATACCTAGTAAACCCATAATTTATTTTTATCTGATTGATAAGGTACAAGGTCCTATGACTTAATGACTTTTTCTGATTGTTCCCTCCCTTTTCCCCTTTCTGTCTTTTTAATGTATTGTCTTCTTACGGTCTTTTTTTGTCATTTAGATTTCATTGTGATGAGTGGTTTCATTTTTTAAACCATACTGTTTTTAGTTTTAAAATGTTCTTCAGATTCTGTCCTAGGTTTAGAACTTCTTTTCCTTTGTGGGGTTTTTTTTTTTTTTTTCTCCCCGTTTGTAGAGATGATATAGTCAAAGCTATACTTTGTTATTTTTGTCCTGGGCTAACAACAGAATGTTAGGAATTATGTTATTACCACACCTTTAAGTAGTAAAATACACTGAATTTTTTAAAGGTTATTTAAAAACTTACTTCATTTTTAAAATTGCTTTTGTGGTCAGGGAACTTTTATTTAACCAGACTCTTGCATTTTAAAGTTAATTTGTTACTGAGAAAATACTTTCTTGACTAAGCTGATTTTAACGTTTCCAAAATCTGTTTTGTGATTGAAGGTACATTTATTGGACACAAAACAGGAGTCATCACTATTGGAAAGCACAGAATAATTGACACCTTTGTGTTGTTACAGTTTGAGGGTGGCACCCAGAGTTGCTTATTAAGTTTTCAAATATATATTTTTTAAAACAAAAAATTTTTAAACCTTTTTTGGTCATGGATTTCAGAGTTTTATCTAGTAAGAGTGGAAATAATTTTTTAAATACAGTTTCTAACTTACTAATTTTCTTAACATTCTATATAATAAACCAAGGATCAATGCTTTTTTGTTGGGTCATGGAAATAATTTGAATCACATTACTATTTCTTCTAATTGCTTCCTGATTTTTGTTGTTATTTGCAGTTTATATTATAGACTGAGAAATGAGGAAGAGTGTAATTGAAATGACGGTTTTGGACTGGGAACATAGTATCCTTCTTGGTGGCTTTAGCATTCTACCATTTGTGTAACATTTAATTCTTTTCTGCCGTTTCCCCCATCTATGAACATAAGCACTACTTATTTTACATGAAATTTGTGTGGTGAACTTCTTTCTTTAGCTTCTTAGACAAAAATTAGTATAAATGTAGGGCACTATGCAGTAAATTCACCAGAGGTTGAATGACCCTCTCTGACTGCTGTTAAAGGGAGTCCTGCTTTGAGAGGAAAATTAGATTATTAGCAGCATTTAGTGAGCACATACTGTGTGCTATAGCTTATTTCACTTAATCTTCAATCTTCACTTCAACTCTATGAGGTAGGTAGTGTTATCTCCATCTTACAGGAAAGAAACAGAGGCCTGGCTCTCTCATAGGTAAGTGTCAGAACCAGGATTCAAACCTAGATTTTTTTTTTCCTGACTCCAGAGCTGGGCTTATGTTGCACTCCCTACTGTAACGTGTCTCTTGATCTAAAGCTTTGATATTTCTCTAAGCAATTTATCTTTATATTATTACCTTTCAGCATTTAAATATGTAAATTTTCTGTTGTCTGTTAATCGTAGTTATTGCTGTGCCGTGATACATTTCTTGTGCATTTTCATTGCCCTCCGAAATTGCATTTATATCCCATTCACGTTCCTTCATTGTGTGTTAAATACATTTTTAGCACTGACATATTTCATGAAGCATGATTTCAGTGTTTAAAAATATATACCCATTAGGGACTGGTTTTATAAGAAATTATATATTTGCATTTTTGACAAGTTTTGAGGCAGTTTAACTTCTGTTTGCATAACTGATTAATGCTTATTTTACATGGATGCTTTGAAGACTATAAACTCTTAAGTTTAACAAACTATTTTCCTATTCCTGTAAAGTATGGTTTACTAACTTTCTTCATGTACTCTCACAAATAGACAAAATGGTAATAGTTATTCTGTCACACTGGTAAATGGGTCACTCTACTGCTCTTGATCTCCGGTGCTTGGCCCAGGGAGCCATGCCTTCTCTACCTTCATGTTGTGCCTCCCTCTCTTAGCTTCCTAGTGCTGAGAGAGTTGTTATCTTGGCACGCCTCTAACTCTTGTGGATATATAACCTTTGTGAGAAAGTGGACTAAAATGTCTGTTCTTTGCACTTGGATATTCAGTAAACATAAAATTTTAAGAGTTCCATTCTAAAATGTTCACATTGTGGATCATCCTAAGACATGCAGTCATTTGCCAGTCTCATATATTTGAAGCTTTTGGAAACTACTCTTTTACTTTCATTTGTAACTTAACAATAACAGAATACCATGATTTTAAGTATTTTATATAAACCTTTTACTTTCTTTCACCAACTAAAGCTTTATTGTATATTATATATTTTCTTTGACCTTGTTTTTGCAATTTGGAAATGAGCCTTTAAGGTGTTTGAGATATTTCCAGTTATGTGGTTAACAGTAAAGGTGCTTGTTACCTAACAGAAGAACTTCATCAGGCATTCAGTGTGTATTCTTTTAGTTTAGTTGTTCAGATTGTGTACCCTCTGGATTTGAGAAGGAATATTTATAAGGTTAGATGCTTCTTTAGAAAGTTTGTTGCTTTATTTAAATACTGCTGCTTTTAAAGTAGTGTGTTACTCAGCCCTACCTCAGAAGAATGATTTATATCATTAGTTAAAACTACTGTTTTTTAAAAGTTTTTGTGACTTTTTAAATAATTAGAACAACTTAGAATTTTGACATGAAAATAGCATGAAGTTTATATTGTAAAATCTCTCTTATTTGAATATTTCTTCTTCCGGTTTTCCTGATGGTCAGTGTCAGCACAGTTCTTCACTGGAAACCACAGTGGCCCCTGAGAGTTCCCTGTCTAGTGATTCTTACTCTCCTCCTTTTCCTAAACTTCAGCCATTTCAGCAGGTCGTGAAATACTGTTGCTTCTACTCCCAGAAGGCTTCTCTTTTGTAGTCCCACCTCTGCTGTTCTGGTTTTAGTATCTTACCATTTCCATCCAGTTTTGCTATTGGAATTACCTCCCTAAAGCACAGCCTGATCAGGTCACTTCTCTCCTTAATATTACTTTTTTCTCTTTATTACCATAGTTGGTAGTCATCCGCCCTTTACATCTGGCCCCAACATATTCTTTTGTTTCCCATTCTTCTGTGTATGCCCGTATGTGCATAGGGGTGTATGCCTCATCTCCTTTCACTAATTACCTGTTATGAAATCACTAATTTTTCTTAATTTTGTTTGTATTCTAATCATGTCACTAACTTTTATCATGCTTACACTCACTGCATATTCTCAGCCTGGAAGATCCCTTGTCAGATGTTACTGCTCTATAAAATATTTCTGTTACCTCACCCTTGTTTAGAATTATTTTCCTCTTGTGATACTTTAGATGATTTACCACATTGTGCCTTAGAGTATTATTAGGTGCATAATTCATTCTCTTCTTCTACTAGATTATGAACATTTTGATGACATGGCCCAAGTCTTATTTAGTTAAGTTGTTTTGGTGGTTGCTTAATATAAGATAGAGAATACCCAAACATGCACTTACATTACATGTTTTTATTTACTCAGTTTAGGTATTTGCTCTTTGTATAGCACTGTCACATGCAGTGCCAGCCTCTATGAGGAAATAAAAAATATAAATAACATGTTCCATACACATCAAAAAATGTGTATTCTACTAGGAAAAAAGATGCTGATGCAATAAATTGAAAGGCACTGTTAACAAGTGCCATGAAAGTTACATCACTCACTAGCAGTATGCATTATATACCATGTCTATGTATTTTTGTAAGTAATTTTGACTTGTCCTTTGGTATTATGTCATCTCTCCATTTATTATATGATTGTATGTTAGATTTTTCTACCCATTTTGTACATAAACTGTTTGTATATATAAATGTTAAGAAATAGTCTTACAAAATACAAAACTTGTCTATTCAGGTAATTTCATTTTCAATTTTTAATAAACCTAATTTAGAATTTAGCTTAATGTATTATCTAAGTATCAAATAATTTGACTTAAAATTTATAGAGGCTAACTTTTTGAGATACTGTCTTCATGTTTTTTGTTAGCCTGCTTTTTTTGTTTGTTTGCTTTTAAGTGAAGTAATGATGCTATTATAGGTTCATTTAAAGTAACTTGAAAAAAAAAAAACCTTGTAATCAGAAATTAGTTTTGTTTGTACATTCTGATTTTATCCAATTGTGATATTTTCTTAAGAAACATAAAATTTATTATGTATGTTTTTTTGAAGAATGTAAAATGTGGTTTGGCTCTCACTTATATGTTATATAGATTCATAAAGTGTAATGCATTGCTTTGTGTACTTTCTTTATGCTCTAATATAATTAATTTGTTTCTAGATGCTGGCATCACCATCTACATCAGGTCAGCTGTCTCAGTTTGGGGCAAGTTTATACGGGCAACAAAGTAAGAATTTTGTATTTATTCTGGGATGCTTTATTTAAGAAAAAAAAAAAGTTACAAAATAAAGAACAACCAGTGCTGCCCTTGTGGGTCAGTTCTAGGATTTAAAAGGAAAGATTTTTAGTTTTAGCTTATTTCACTTACATAGGAAAACCTCATTATTTCAGACCTTTTCTAATTCAAAATTTGTTATTATTTGGATATAGGATAGATTGGAAGTTATTTTTACATCGTTTGTATCTCTGTGTTCCTTTGCAGTACAGAATTTTTGAAGAAGAATTTGCTAAACAAATAAAGAAAAAGATAACCTCTGTTTTTTCAATTAGAGGAAGTAAACTCTTTTTGTTTGTTCAATTAAATGGGCGGTTTTGTTTGTGGTTTTTGGCCTTTTTGTTAATGAAGGGCCATTACTTAACAGTCTGTGAAATGCTCTTTGTTTAGCAAATATTTCTTCTTTTACTTTTGCTCATCTGGATATAGAATATATGTTTTTGACTCACAGTTCAATGCTTTTTTCCACATATAAGATTTTATTTCTTTTTAAGTACTGTAATGCTTTTTATAGCGCTTAGCACAGTGCCTGGCGCATAGTAAGCGCTCAATAAATGTTTGCTATTATTACGTAAAATTTTTATAAAACTATGTTATAAAATATTCCTGTTTATTCCATTAATTTTCCAAACTGTTAAATATTAATAAGGTTTTATTATTTCTGTTAATGTCAGAGACCAGTGATCTCTCATCTATTAACGGAAGGGGAGTGTTAAAAGGGATATAAATTCCCATCAAAGATACAAGACATAGAGTAACTGGAGAAAACAATCTGACGACTGAGTATCTTAACCAGCTTCAAATAAAAGCCAGTTATTTGATTTGGAACCCCTTTCTAATATAATAAAAAAGCAAAGTTTTGATAGGTATCAGAATAGTTTATCAGACCACTTTATTCTTCAAATTTATTTTGAAGTTTAATAGGGGGAAGGAACTTATTTTGTTAGACAAATAGAGCTTCCATCTACTTTTATCTTCCTCCTCCTTTTGCTGTGACATGCGATTTTGTTAACATAGAATTAGTAAATAAAATTATTAATTGCTTACAGATATTACCAGTTTTCCTCTAGTTAAGTGGAAAACATTTTCAAAAAGCTTTATGTTGCATTAAAGAGGTATTGCTTATTTATTCACAAAAGTTTATTCTAATTGTTTAGGGGATATTATTAGCTAGTTATTTGCTTCATTTAGCCTGTGTTTTCGTATGAAACCTACTACTTTCACCTTTCTGGCAACTCTTATTATGAAAATACCTAGTTATTTTAAAGTTACCCTTTATTTCTATAGAGTAACTGCAAAGAACTTACTTTGTTTTCTTTTTAAAGCCCACAATTTATCACAGCAGAAAAGAGATATGGAATGGAGAAAAATTATATTTTGAGAAGCTAAAGTTATTTTGTGAAGGAGAATGGCAATTATTTTATGATATAATCAGCTATATGGACTTCTGAAATTTGATGTCATTTCCGACAAATGTGAAATTGTAATTGGGCTAAGATATGGAATGGGTTAAATTTGAAATATAGTTATTTTATTGGTATTAGATCTTTATTAGCTTCTTAATTTGTGTAAAATGATTGTGCTGATTATTAGGGATATACAAAGATTAATAAATGAGCAAAGTTATTTTCTTTTTTTTTAATTTTATTTTTATTCTTTGCCCAAGGGGTACAGCAAAGTTATTTTCATTAGAAAAAGTATTTTAAGGTACTCAGTTTAAAAAGAAATCACGTATGACAGATATTTCCTATTGGAATTTAGTATATTAAATGGCTGTATTCCTGTAGCAATTGTAGCATTTTCAATGTATGGCTCAGTCTTTTAACTGACAGTGTAGGTATTAGTCTACAGAAAAATTGAACCTTAGGTCAACTGGAATTGAAATGTCTCAAGTCAGGGTACAGTTATTCCTGAAAACTCCAACTAATGAAAAAAGACAGAGGCTGGATTCCCAGTCTCTCCCATCTGTTAGGACAGACCCTAGGGCCAGATAGCTCAGTTAGCTGATCAGTAGTCTGAACACAAACCTTGTCAGAGAGAACACCAACTACCCTGTGGGACTTGAGGATCTGGGTTTCAGTAGTATAAATTAGTCAGAATGATAAAACTGGAGGAACTAACTGTCTTAAAGGATGGAGAGGTAGAAGGAATAGCAGGTGGGATAGGTTAGTGATGTTATTCTTATGGCAACAAATTGTAATTGTGCCATAAACAAATTTAGGTTTGATATAACTAAATGTTCTTTTGCTTCACAAGTGTATTGAATACTACCATTAACTCTGTATTCAGAGAGGCAAAGTTCAGCAGGAATTTTTACCATTAAAATGGAGGTCTACTGTCTGTTTTGTGTTCTTGATGATTGCAGAGGTTAGAGGCGGAGAAGGAAGGGTACCCTCTAAAACAATCTCACTGAAATTGTCAAGGGAGGACATTCCTCTCGGAATGGATACAGGGCTGCTGAAACCTACATTTTGCCAGATTTGGGTGGAAATAATTGTGTAGTATATAAGGGTACCTAGAAAATGCTGCTCTAGGGAGTTGTATGATTACAGGTCCCAGTATAGTCTGATTGTATCCAAGCATGTAACTAACTTTTCATCTAGAAGTTCATGTGAATATAGTACACCAAATGATAACTATAGAAGCCATTGAACAAAATCTTTTATTCAAGTTACATGATGTTTTCTACTTGTCTTTGCAAGTGTGCATAAGATTTTAGGTATATGACCCCCTTGGCTCCCCGAAGCTGTCTACTAGATTGGAATTAATAAGGAACGAGGAATTAATCTCTCCTTGATATTCAGTGCATTGAAATTAAGTGGTAATAAAGTTGGAGTGACTTTTACTTTCTTACCAACAGGATTTAGAGCCTTAGAGAATTGAAGAAAAGGGAAACTACTGTTTACCAAGTGCTTCGTATATGCCTACCATCTTATAGGCACATAGGTTAACTAGCTGTCAGGATGAATCCATGATAACATACTTGTATCTGAATTCTCAGAGGACCCAGTCATCTAGCTGGGGAAAGAAAGAAACTTGTCTTTCTGGGATCTGGACTCCTGGCTTGAGAGCAGTGGCATATTCTCATGCTTTTAGCAACATTTATTTAACCTCCTGTTTTAAGAACACTGAGGTGAAGTCTACTTATTTTGTGGAGAACCAGAGCACAGGTGGGGTGATTCAGAAGTGATGCTACTGATAGTATGATTAGGCTAATGACACATTTTAGTAGCTTCAGAAAATTAGAGGAACATTTAACAGGCACTTGAATTAATATTCTGGGAGTTCTTGCTCTCAAGAAGCACACGGTATAGTTGGAGAGGTCAAGACATTTATATATAAAATGTTAAGTAACAGCCTACACTGTTGATACATAGGTTGAAAGGTATCATGTTGAATGGTATGGACAGACTCAGGTTTTAGAGAGAAAAGCACAGTGAGCTACAGTGGTAAGGAAAAGCTTCAAAAAGGAGATAGGAATTGAGTTTAATAAATACTTTGAATGCCTACAATATAGTGGCATTATGGTGCGTAGTGGTAGAGGCTCTTTTCTGCCATCCCTGTACAGTGTACATACTGTTGCCACATTTATTTATTACATGTCTTCATTTGCCTTTGTATCCTTAGTATTCTGTACATGGCAGGCATCCAGAAATGTTTATTGAACACATGAAGAGCAAGATACGGTTCCTACATACAATGTAGTAGATAAGTACACGAGTTATTTTCCTACAGAGTAGAGGAAGAAGGAGAGTTTTCTGGATATTTCAGAGGTGGGAGTAATCATGTATCTTGGAGAATGATCAGGAAAGGATTTACAGATGAAGTGTTTGTCATTGGCCTTGAAGAGACTATGGATAAGATTATTCTAGTAGTGGGAGCAACACCCACAGCATCGGGTAGATTTGGGAGTGGTCTAGTTTATCAAGGCAAGGGAAACTTACTAGGCTGTTACATTGGTTTCATTCAAGAAGTACATTCTTTACAATACTGTGGGACATATCTCAAGATCTTTACCACTTTCCAAAGTCAAGAACAGAACTATAGCATACAGTTTTCCCATAGAAAACATTGATTTTCTAGTGAAAACCATTACTTTGTTAGACTGTAATCTTCACCTTCACCTTTAGGACCACCTGTTGACTGACTCTTTCTCTCTCTTTCTTTTTTGTTTTGCATAGTCATGTTTCACATTTCACCCCACCCACTCCCCAAAAGCTAATAATTATGTATTTATTGTGTGTTAGGTGCTATTTTAAATATTTTATATGAATCAACTCATTTAATCTTCATATCTACCGCAGGAGAGGTTAAGGGATTTGCCCAAGGTTTTTACAGGCAGTAAGTAGTAGAGCCAGGATTACATTACTTAGTAAGTGTAACTATGTTAACATGAGAACAGAAGTTTCTTTGAAATCTGGATCCTACATATTATTTACTGAATGTCATGATCCTAGAGGGCCATTAGCACATAGTAGAAACAACAAATATTTAAATCCACAGATTTCAAGGGTCTACTGACCAGGGCACTATGGTAGTATTTAGTTAGCTACCTCTACCATGAGTGAAATACTATTCCAAGAGCTAAGAGAATGGCAAATATCAAAGATCAGAGAGCTTACATTTTAATGAAGAAAGAGTAATCATGCAGACAACTAAGTAAATAATGTAATTCTAATAAGTGCTATAAAAATTAAGTCAGATTAAGGGATGAATAGATGGGATTACTATTTTACATGGAGCAGATTTCCGAGGAGGTGGTATTTGAATGAAAACCTGAATGTTGAGAAAGGAAAATCTTTGGAAAGATCTGATGGAGAGGTTTTTAGGTGCAGACAACAGCAAATGCAAAAGTGCTTACTCATGAGAATGTAAGAAAGAACTGAATGTGTTAAAGGAAGAGCGAGAGGCTTGTGTAGTGAACAAAGAAAGTAGAAGTTCAGTGGAATACCAGGTGTCAGATCATAGTCTTGTAATGATTTGGTAAAGAATTTCTATTTATTCTAAGTTTAATGGGAAGGATTTTAAGATACAGTTTCATTTTTAAAAGATCACTTTGCTCTGTAGCAAATGGACTGGGGCAAATGATAAGAGAGTGAGAGACGAGGCTAATGCTGCAGTAGTCCAGGCAAGAAAATAGGGTGACTGGGACTGGGGGGTAGAGGTTTTAAGTAGTGGTCAGATTTGGGATATTTTGGCGATAGAGCTAATATGATTTGGTGATAGAGTATGTGAAAGACAGAGACCCAGGATTTCTTAGGTTTGAGACCTGCATTACTTTGTGAATGGGTGACATGAATCTGTAATGGAAACTTAGGTTGAGGAGGAGTACAAAGTATACTTAAGAACATGGGTATTCTATAGGTAGAGTGCCAGTTGCTGTAAAGATCCAGCCAAATGTTTGCAGGTACTCTCTGCTAGTTCTGACATAACATCAGCTTTTCCTGGTTGAAGCTGTTGAAGCCAGTTAATTCCATCCATGTTTCTTTCTTGTCTCATACATCCTTAATACCCAAAAGCAAACCCACTCCTCCTCTAGACATATTACTTGTCCTCCTTTTCTTACGTCTTGCCGTTTTCAGACTCAACTGTTTGAACATTTTTACCTTCCTTACTCCTCATCACCACCACCAAATACCTGGCTACATTACACCAAATACCAGGAAACATTTTCTGATTCCAAATCCATTTTACTTTCACATCTGAGTTAGTGGCCTCTCCAATATACCTCAAAGCACACTGTACATATGCTGTGTGTAAACACCTGCATTGTGAGTTTTTTTTTAAAAAAGATATTCTTCTGTATTTCTATAGGATGAGAGAAGGGAATGTATTCTAGGTGCGGAGACAGATATGAATAAAAGTGCAGGGACAGATTTGGAGAGAGGACCAGGGAGAGAAGGAAGATTGTAAGTGAAATATGTGGTATGTAAAAAAAGTTTATGTTGGGGTGAGTAAAGTATTAATTAGGAAGAATTATGTGTCAGTTATATCTCAGTAAAGCTGGGGGCTCAAAAAAAAAAAAAAAGAGATTAGAAGAATCTTTTCAGTCCTGACAGAATTTTAAAAGACTAAACTGTGATTGGATATAACATTGGGTGAAAATAAGAGTTACGAAATTGAATTGTTATTTTTATTTTTCTTTGTGATTTTTGGCAAGTAACTTAATTCTTTATCTGTAACTTAGTTGGATGACCTCTGGAGACCTTTTTATCTCCCAAGTCCTTTGATTTTTAAGGAAGGAAAATACTTGAAATAATGTTACAGAGAAGATTAAGCAGCTAAGTACAAGGCAGATTGGAGTAAGATGTGAGTACAGGTTGGAGGTTAGAAGGTGGTTATTCTTCATCAGTGTGGGCAGGACAGTGAGTTCCTAGGAGAAGCTAGTTGCTTTGGAAATAAATAGAGGGGGGGATGCATGCTTTAAGCCCTTTTGCAGCAATTAGGGATTTTCTGTCCTTCTCCTTCAGGAGACTTCATTTAAGTATGAGTATTCAAGGATTTGGTTGCTGTGATTGGACTTTTTTTCTTATAACTTGTATTATTAATATTGTTTGTTTTTAGCAAAAGATTGAATAAAGGAAGCATAAGATTTAAGGAATGTGCTCTTAATCAATTTGAACAGTGGAAATAATTCATGGAAACGTTTCTTATATCCCATTCCTTTGGATTGCTGAAAAATGATCAATTAATTCAATTCATTCTCTGTTTAGCACCCTGCCAAGTTAGAGGTAGGAATCTACTTGGAGTATGTTCATATATTTCTCCTAATATTGTATTATTCTTCATTAGCAATTTGTCAAATTGAAAGAAAAATTTGATTCAGAACTATAACCTTTTTAGCCACTTTTTAGCTTTTTTGTTCATTTATTCCTCATTTATAATATTTTTTACCTGTTGTAATTATTTTATGCCTAATTTTTTTATGAGGTCCCCCCCCACCCCCAGTTTTCTCCTTTGGCTTGCATGTCTTCTTGGTATAATATTTTGGAGATGATTTTCTGTGATTGTTTCTAAGTAGATTACTATAAAAGAGTAAAGTTCTCTCTTTGACTTTACCCAGTTATAATTGTTTGACTCAAGTAAATCAAATTTAACGATTTAGTGTATTTTGTTTCCTAAAAATAAATCTTTGTATGTTCCTATCAGTGACACTCTTCATCCTTTAAAAGAATTCAATTTTTAATTGAATTTGAAATGGCTTGATTATTAAGATATTCACAACTTGATGATCCCATTTGAAATTGATGTACTCCTTTTCTTCATACCTACCTAGTTCAACAAAATGCAATTGAGACCGTTTGAATTTATTATTAACTGTTTCATGAAACCGAGTATTGAAGGAAAAATGAAAGTAAACACTAATCTTTGAGTTTATTTCATACTGTCTTCCTCCATTCTCAGCAGCATAAATTAGTTCATGTGCAAGTCCCTAATTGACTAAATAAATAATCGTACCCATTCTTGTTTCCATCTCCAAAAGTTTTTTGCTATGGATAATCTCCAGTTACTAAGATATTTCTGAAGTTCTAGATTTTCATAATATGGCATAGAATAATATGTATATGAAGGATTAAAGTAAACAAATCTCAGTGAGTTTTGTAAGGCATATTGATGATTAGAAAACAGCCAGGGGTACTAGATTTTTGGAAAGTGTATGCTTATTTATAATGATAAAGTTAAAAGAAAGCGTGAAAAGGAAAGGGAAAGTAAAATTGGGAGAAAGAAAACTTGAACAGATATAGACAAGAGAGGGAGAAAGAAAATGTGGGGAAGAGACCAAGAAATGGAGGTTTAGAAAACATTTGAAGAGAAGTAAATATTTTAAAAAAGAAAAAGAGAAAACATAAAATAGTTAAGAAGTGTTACAAATTGGTAGACACTCACAAGGGTGTTCACTTAGGGTTATATGGGGCTCCCATAGGGCTGCCATGAAGAACACTAGGAGTTAAGAGATCGAAATTCTTGTCTTGGTTCTTCGTGTCACCATGGAGAAGTCATTTAACTCCTCTGAGGCTCAGATTCCTCATCTGTAAAATGCGAACATTGGATTAGGTGATCTTTAAGGTCCCTTCTGGCTCTAAAATTGTATAGTATTTCTTGGTGGTCAGTAATTGTGTGAAACATATTCCTGTGGTTAATTTGCAGCTATCGCTGACTTTAGGACAACATTATTTGGGGAGAAGGATGTAAACTCCCTGAGGGTAGGAGCCTTTCTGTCTTTTTCACTGCTATATCCCCAGCAGCTAGCACAGTGCTTGGCACATAGTAAGCAGTCAATAAATGTTTACTGAATGCGTGATATGAAAAGTATCACTTTTGGTGGTTCACTGTGGGAGTATCTAGAGGGCCTTCAGAAAAGTTAGAGTGGCGTAAGGAAAAGACTGATTTCTTCTGAAGAAATCTTACATGGCTAATTTTTAATCTCATTTTTCCTTATTTTGTCCCAATTCAGAGAAAATGTCTGCAGCCAGTGGTACATTCATAATCACAAAACTTGTAGGGACCAGACACACATAGGATGAATTAAACCAACGTATAATCTAGGCTAGTTACTTCCCTTCATGTCATTGAAAGAAAGGTAGAACTAACCTCTGGTCCTAATGGATCCTGACTGAAACGAGTACACATAGTACACAGAATATAGTAGCTACATTGAGTTGGATTTGTTGGCTTCATTCAGTTTAGAAGCAAAGTTAGGCTAGAATTTGAGTACTGTGGCTGGCAGATTCCAATGGAATCTTTGTGGTCCACTGCTGTCCTTAGGTTAGGTATGACATTGTTATGCCAAAGGTAAATGTTATTAAAAAAGTACTTGAAGTAAAACACTCAGAACATAAATATACATCAAATTTTGGAGGTCATATTTCCAAAATACTCAGGTCCTTGAAATTCTTCCTTCCAGAATTAGATCAGAAAGGAAAGAAAAAAGTCACTTTAAATCCCTAGCATTAAAGTAACTATGTATTCATTAGCTCTTCATCTTACCACTTTTATTTAACTGCCCATTCAGAATAAGTTTTGTTGACTGACAGGCTGTTTCACAACTGACTAGAAACAGAAAGCACCAAAAAGTGTGGGTCAGGAAAAGGAGGCATTCATAGGCAGATATGATAACTGGTGACAGCTGGACATCCTTACTCTGAGGGGAAAGAAGTAGGGGGGATATCTAAACATCTAGAATATTAGATATCCATGATATTTCTGAATCATTAAGAAATCAATAATTTATATTTCATATTAATAAAAGTTAGGAAATATGTCATACATTTTTGAAATATTTACCCCAATTTTTTTTTATGTTTTGTATTTGAATGGTGAGACTTAAGTAGTCTATAAAATATACCTATTGGAACACATCC
This sequence comes from Ailurus styani, assembly GCA_002007465.1. NCBI lineage: Eukaryota > Metazoa > Chordata > Mammalia > Carnivora > Ailuridae > Ailurus > Ailurus styani. The sequence goes on along the minus strand of LNAC01000002.1, from coordinate 12,799,175 downwards.
ATCCTTTTGCATCTCTCCCCAGGAGTACTAGATAAATAGAAGGTTGCTATACTTTGAAAACTTAAATGTTTTAAATTCTTGTCTCTTATAGTATCAGCTTGAGGTTTTTAACAGTTGCTGACATTTTATGTTGGGTTTGTAAAAAATTGTAATGTTGAGAAATATGTATGTATAAATAGTAGAGATTTCTTAAATGCATTTTAAAAGGATCATATAAAAATTAAAGCTACTTCAGCAAAGTGGGGTTAAATGTGTACCTCAGTTATGATTTAAAACATAAAAACACAAGATTGCAAATTTCTTTAAGCCATATTTGTACAAAATGTTTTCATTGAAACATAAATCATCTAATTTTTAAAACCATTGGCAGACATAGTTTATTGTAAAATAAAAATATGAACAGAAGATAGAAATATGAAGGCAATATCCATTCATAATATTAAACTTTAGATTAGAACATTTTTGTTAAAATCAGAGTCCATTTGGAGTGAATTGAATATATCCATTAAAAATTTGCATATTATATTACATGTTAGGTCATTTAAAAATGTTTTAAATTGCCAACTCCAGAAGATGGATGACAATTTCATTCCTGATGGCAATGAATTTCCTTCTTCTGAATTTTTTTAATAGGTGCACTAGGCCTTCCAATGAGGGGGATGAGCAACAATACCCCTCAGTTAAATCGCAGCTTATCACAAGGCACTCAGTTACCGAGCCACGTCACGCCAACAACAGGGGTACCAACAATGTCACTTCACACGCCTCCATCTCCAAGCAGGTATTTATTGATGGACCAGAATATTTCTCAGAATGTATCTTTGTAGAGTAAGCAAGCGTTTTAGTTTTTTAATAAGATAACTGATTATTTCATTTTTCTGGTTCAGTGCCTTTCACTGAGGAAAGGAAAGTTAATACCCTATTCTCATTTTATTTCATTGCAAATTGAAAGGATAGTGTAAGATGTTTTTATCATGCTTCTAGCATACTTGTTGTCAGCTGGGTTGGGTATCAGGGGTTAATCACCACCTGGGGAGCTTTTTCAGAAGCCAATTCTTCCTCAAAAGAGGATGTGCAGTTTAAAATCATTCCTCAGATAATTATGATTATTGCTCCCTCAACACACATTCATTGCTCTAGTGAGTAAAATAAAACAAGATTGATTACATAGATGATGCATATTACTATGAAGAAATAGAATGACATACATTTGGAGTGAACTTATTTTAAATATATGTGTGAAATACATTTGTATTATTTTATGTCCTAGTCACACCAATAGTTTTCTCATCTTAAATATCACCTTATACTAGTTATGCTTTAATTTACCCGCTTTCTTGTTGGTTGGTTTGACTTTTCAAAGAGTTAGAATGACCAGACAAAAGAATTAAATTAATGAAAATTAGCAGTGTAATTTGAAAGTATATTTGAGGTTCTGGGGTTAGGCCAATTGATTATTTACAGAGAATTTTAATGAGTGATTGTAGAGAGCTTATTTAGTATAATGGACTTCTTTTTCAGGGGTATTTTGCCTATGAATCCTAGGAATATGATGAACCACTCCCAGGTTGGTCAGGGCATTGGAATTCCTAGCAGGACAAATAGCATGAGCAGTTCAGGGTTAGGTAGCCCCAACAGAAGCTCGCCAAGCATAATATGTATGCCAAAGCAGCAGCCTTCTCGACAGCCTTTTACTGTGAACAGGTAAGATATTTATTGATACTGTGTATAATTGTTTTTCTGGGTATTTTCAAATTTGCCTTTTCATATTTAACATTCTGTTGAATCTTGGCTTCTGTCTCATAAGTTTGTTTCATCATATTTTTATGATCAAAGATTCTCTTCCTGTTACATGTTACAACTTTAATCTCCCCAAACTTAAAGACATGTTCTTTTGAAAATCAGTTTGATTTTGGAAAGCACGTTAAAGGCTTTCGTTGTTGTTAGAAAAGAATTGTTCTCAAGTTGCCACTAGGCAAATTTTTGTGGATACGTCCTTCATCCGTTAAAAGGCTGGCTGGCCACTTATGAGTAAGAGTTCCAGACTTATGAACAGTACCAGGGATATGTTTGACTATTACTGCCTTGCTTCACTTATGCTTTGGTTTATTACCATTTCAACTGAAATTCAGTTTTGTGGTTTGGAGACTTAATGACCACATTAAGACTACATTTACAGTATTCAAAAATAGTGTCATGTTCTGGGATTTAAAATAAGAAGATAAGCTGTTGTGTTTTTTCACTCTTTTTTTCCCTGTCCATTTGCATATGTTTACTATGCAAGTGATAGTGACAATATGAAGACCAGTTGTCCATTTTATTAGGATTTTTAAGCTGTTCAGATAATTTATATGGGTGTAATAACTATAGTATAAGGCTTTGTATCTTGAAAAAATCATGTTTAATTTCACCAGTTTTTATTAAATGAGGAACTGTATGAGGAAAAAGGATCTTATTTGCTATCATCTTACCCATTTAATTCACTTTCTTTTACCTACTACTTGCAAAATCTGGATTAAAAATAGGTTATTAGTACCTTTCCTGTTTGATCTTCATCTCATGAGCTCTAGTTCTTTTATTTAGATTTATGAGTATTTCTCTTAATAATTTTACTGCTCTTAATTTTAAAAATAAATATTATTTGTAAAGGGTCATCAAAATTCTTATCTTACTTGATAGCTTCCCAATCATATACTTCTTGGACTTTATCACATCTTTTCTTGTAGTATTGTTCATTGAATGTATATTTAAATTTTTGCCTTTCCATATGTTTTCACATTTTAATTGTTTCTAAAAAATACATTGTCTATAAATTGTCAATGAAACATGGGTCTCTAACCCTGCTTATTACTACTGATAAGTACTTATTCAGTGTTTGAAGGTACCTATATCAACAATTCTAACATGCTTTTAAACAAGTATTTCTAATGGCTTTCCTACTCTCTCTAGAGTGTTGTTGTTTCGCCAGCTCCGTGTTTTGTGAAAATACTGTTTGGCCGTAGTTAGTTTTACAAAGTTAGGCAAAAAAAACCCCCCAAAAAACCCCATCATCCTCAAGCAGTTTAACCCTACTCATAACACTGATAACACTGCCTTTTATCAGATTATTTGATGTTAAAGATGCATACTTTCATTGTAGAATTTGCATTAACAGCTCTTTTTGACATTCTTAGTTACTTCTGGCTTTGCTTTAAGTTCAGACTTCTTTCTGCTCTCTCATGTTTAGCCTTGTGCAGAAAAGGGAGGCATTTGTAACTGTTTATCAAGTACCTGTTGTGCATTCATTTAGAATGGAGGGTTCTATGGAGAGATTTGCTTTTTCTTTTAAGTAGCTGAAAGATAAACTATATTTAGATTAGAATGACATTTTTTTTTTAGAACACTAAACTTACAGAAAAGCACCATTTAATTCAGGTAAATGAAACATTTATTGAGTGCCTGTTTTATCCTCCTGAACAATGAAGGCAGAGGATGCAGAGGTGACCATGAATGACATAGACCCTGTCCATGAGGAGTTTAGATTCTAGATGGGGAAGACTGTATGAAAGATGATCTTTTATGGAAAGTGATAATGGTACACTGTACCAGTAGTGGAAGGAAAACAAGTATTCAGGAACAATAGTTATGCTCCAAACTGCATGTTTTTAAGATTAGTTACTTCTGCCAGTGTATCCAGTAAGTTGGTTCTCCAAGTATCTAAAATAGTACCATTAATCTCTGTTTTCCTCAAGGCTTATGTGTAAATTCTTTGCTTTTTGTTTTTTAAATCATCTGTTTAAGACATTTTGGTTCTCAGTTATTCATGGAAGGACTTCAGGAGGGTTTTCAAATAAAGGTTAAACTGAGAAAAATAAAATTAGTATTTGTTTTTAAACATACTGTTGTTTTATATGAGGAGATCAAAAGTATACACTTTCGTTTTTTCTTCATCTGAAAGTTAGTGTTCTTACTGAATATCTAAAATTATTTTCTATGTACCCAGTATGTCTGGATTTGGAATGAACAGGAATCAGGCATTTGGAATGAATAACTCCTTATCAAGTAACATTTTTAATGGAACAGGTAAGCTTATTCTGGAGGTAGTACCCTATAAAAAATATGGTAGAGCTTTGAAATATAAAGCAATTCAACATACTGGTCTTAAAATATAGGATTTTTGTGTTAAGCTGGTAGAATTTAATTTAGTGAGGATTTGACAGGAATAGGGTTTAATTCAGTGAACAGTTGAGATATTTAAATATATTTTTTCACTTGATGTGGTAATAGCATACTGTTAAAACTTTAGGACTATTTCCTTAACACCTAGAGAAAGCCTAAACATTAACTTAGTCTATATTTATGTCTCAGAATCTCTTTTGGTTCAAGAGCTTTTCCTAGCTTCAGTCCCATCACTACAGTCTAAATTAGGTTGAGTGGTATGGTATTCGGGCTATAGAGACCCAGATTGAAGAAACCTCTAAAATTATATTGGAGCACTTAACAATTTTTTCTTAATAATTTTAATAATACTAAATTGGCATTTAACCCTTGGATTTTTTTTTATCCAGTTTTATGTATAAATTTTAATTACATAGAATTCTGATTTTGAATTCCTGCAGCCTGTTGGTTTATTTCTTTTATCAGTTGCTTCAGGGAGAAGAGAACAAGAGGCTTTATTTGTATTCTGCTTCAGGTTTCACCCTCTTCCACCCTTGCCTCCAGACCCTTTCCTGAGAAAAGAAATAAAGAATGTTGTATGGCCATAGGAGCAAAAATGAATGTGATCGTTCAGAGAGAACTATATATAAAGGAAATGGAAGGGAGAGAATGATCAGTGGAGTGGAGCATATGTGGAAGCAAGAGACAGGATTTAGTAATGAAATGTCATTTGTGACTGTGAGCTTTTAATTTTTAAGTGTTATATGTTTAGCAGCATAGATTGATCAAATTAGACTTTAAAATTCCAAATTTTAGCCTTTAAAAATTATAGCTTTACGTTCAAGGTGTTAAAATCCTGTGAAGTACCATATTCCCATTGTTTCTGAAATGCACACTTTTTTCATATTATCTCTGAAATCAGGCTATGTATCATAGTTTAATTGGCACGTTATTTTTTTTTCCTGAATGGATCATAAAGTAACAATCTGTCTGACAATGCCATCTTATATTCTGAATTATGGTTTCATACACTTTCATAGATTTTTAAATAATTTTTAAAATTCAGTTTTAAGTAAAATTTAACTGTTTTTAGGGAAATTGTTTCCAAGTCTTTACCTAAAAATATAACTTAGGGGTTTATTAACTAATTTTTAGGTTAAAATTATTCTCCAATAATATGGCCATTTTAAATTCCATCTTACAGGATGTGAAGATGTGTGTTAAAGGTTAATATATATTCAGAGTTTATAGTTAATTTATAACTATAATAATTCAAGAAAGATTACTTTTATAACTTGAAACACTTTAAATTTCTGTTGTCTTTTTATGTAGAATATCTTTCTTAAAAGTTCATAATCTACAATTGGTTTAGAAATAGTGAGCATGATTTTATCTTTTACTTTTCGTATTTTTAAATCGTAACCTGACTTGGAATGTTAATAGAGTGTATTGTTTTTCTATCAACAAAGTAATCTTGAGATAATTAGTTTTTGAGACTCTTCTAATTATGGAACTTGGAGAAAAGTTAAAAATTAACTGAAAGGCCAAATAAATTGAAAATGGTATAAAATATTAGAACATTAGACAAAACAAAGATTAAAGAAAAGCTATAATGCAGGCTAAGACTAAGGTAGGAAATTAAAGTCTTCAAAAATTAAGAATATAAGATCGTAAGAATAATAGAATAATAAAAGTTGAGAAGAAATCAAGGGGATAATTAAAATAGGCAAAGTAGAGGGGTGCCTGGCTGGCTCAGGTGATAGAGCATGTGACTTGACCTTGGGGTTGTGAGCTTGAGCCCCACATTGGGTGTAGAGATTACTAATAAATAAAATCTTTAAAAAGTAAAACAGGCAAAGTAGAAATGTTGGGTTAAATTTTAATTTTTAAATGGAAGTGAGCCAATTTTTTTCATTTAAAATGAACAATAATTAATTTTATTCATTTAATATATATTTATTGAGCGCCTACTATGTAATAAATAATATAAACTTCTAGACTTTGTATCATATTCCCATGCTTCCCAGACTCCTGCCAGACATGGGAACCCTGCTTATAACCCTGTCCATACCATCTTACTTATATTCCCCAACTGCAAAACACACATACATACACACATGCACACACACACACTTGTGTAAGGGACAAGTAGGTCACAGGGCGAAGTCCTTAGAGTTTCTGCTTCCACTGCCTGTGTTTCAGATAAGATTCTGGTCATTTGCAGGAGGCACTGTCATTACCATACCTGTATATAACTAAAACTCCAAGCTTCCGGACCTTTGCCTCTGGATATAATGAAAAGAGCAGTTATATCACAACAATCTCTCTCTTGTTAGCTAACAAGCTATAACTTTAGAGTGTCACCCTTCACAAGGGAAATAATGCACCAGCTTACTCCTTATTGTCTGTCTTAAGTCACTAGGACTTGAGATTTTTACATACCTTTGCTGAATTATTCATGAAATTCTTTTGCGTGAGATCAGTTCACGTGTTTATTGTACACCTACACGTAACTAGTATAGTGCTGTCCATTATTTAGGAAGAAGATACTGTCATTTCAAATTACATTATTGTTGGTCTTTAATAATCTCTTTAAAATGTAGAATCTGGGTGCCTGGCTGACTCAGTCAGTAGAGCATGTGATGCTTGATCTCTGGGTCATGAGTTCAAGCCCCATGTTGGGCATAGAGCTTATTTAAAATAAAATGCTCGTAGAATCAGTAACTAATGTTCTTTCTCATTATTTAGATGGAAGTGAAAATGTGACAGGATTGGACCTTTCAGATTTTCCAGCATTAGCAGACCGAAACAGAAGGGAAGGAAGTGGTAACCCAACTCCATTAATAAACCCCTTGGCTGGAAGAGCTCCTTATGGTAATTAAACTTTTGAATGATGGCTAATGGAAACTTTCCATTGCACACACGCACGCATTTACACATTTATATGCATGTCCATGTGTGTGTACACACACATATATATGTTTTCTAATCAGGATAGTATAGTTTTGTCAGAGCTGATATATGCAAAGTGCATTTTCCTTCCAGAATACCATGATAGCAAAGTTAAATGGGAAAACAGTTGTACAGAAACCCCAAAAGGAAATTCTCATTGGTATTCAGAGGTTATTTTCTTGTGGCATTTCTGTCTTAGTACACCTTAATGGCTATTTGTGGCCTGCCTTTTCTTAATTCATCACACATTTTTTAAACCACACAGTCCCACATTCTTACTGATTAATGATGATCAACCACACAGTGAAGATTTTTTCTAAGCTAGTTTCTTAACCTCCACACTACTGACATTTGGGTCAGATAATTCCTTGTAAATAGGGGGCTGTCGTTTGCATTATAGAACATTTAGCAATATCCCTGGCCTCTGTGAACTTGATGCCAATAGTAACCCCCTCCCCATCATTGTGATAATCATAGGTCTCTCCAGACAGTGACAAATGTCCCATGGGAAAAAAAGATGCCTTCTGTTGAAAGCCACTGGCTGCCAGGTCATGCATGGATAGTTTATGTAGACTCTTGGTCACAATTAAAACCCTTTCTCACTGTCTCTAATAAATAAGAGATTTGGCTAAATAAAAAGGGGGTGTGTGAAATGTGTGCAGTAACAATTTAGACATGAAAATGATATATAACAGCAATGCAGCCATATTCTTATTATCCATTGCACATAGTTGTTTCCTTTTGGGAGAATATGGTAGATAACAGTACTAGCAACAGTGAACTTGCAGGGACCAGTTCATAACTTTTCTAAGATAACTGTTTTTCCTATTTTCATCCAAGAAGGATTTCTTTGCCTTTCAGAATATGAATATAAATAACAATATGTGAAGAAGGGAAAAATATATTGTTAATATTCTAAAGTTTCCAAATTAGTCTTCCAAAGATAACAAAAAATGATCTGCCCTGGAAGTTGAGTACCTAGCTACTTGATTCTCAGTTCAGACTCTAATGTTTTTAACCTTTCCTCATAGGTCCATTTTTTCATCCCTTTAATCATTCCCGTTGCTCTCCTTGGACCAACTCTAGTTTCTCCATATCGTTCTTGAATTGTGGAGCCCCAAACTGGATATTGTTCTCCAATAAGGGCCTGACTAATGCCAAGTATAGTGGGAGGATTACTTCCCAGTTCTTGCATGTTTTACATCTATTACATGGAGTCCAAGAAAATCTGAAATAATATGGAGTTGTTTTATAATTGATTGCAATTTTCTCACTCTGTAAGTCACTTTCAAGTAGAATACTGACATGTTCTTTTAAAATTTATTTTGTTCATTTGTATTTGACAATTAACTGGTGTTTATAATAGCTAGTCAAATATTTAAATCAAGCTTTAAGCCAAAAATTTTGATAACTATTACCAATATCAAATTACGTTTTTAAGCATCTATATATGACATTAGATTTAGAATTATAGGATTACCACTTAACTTCCCTTGTATTATTTTGTATATCAAGTTATTAATCAGTATATAAAAGTTTAGTTCTTCATTGTTATCCTGATTACTAATTTTTTGAAGTGTGCTTTCGTAGTGTAATTTTAAAAAATCATTTTGGTGCAGTATCATGAGGAAAGTTAATTTTTTATAATTTGTAGAAAAATATCATAAATATGAATTGCAATTCTCTGGATTATTTTCATTACATAGTTGGAATGGTAACAAAACCAGCAAATGAGCAATCCCAGGACTTCTCAATACACAACGAAGATTTTCCAGCATTACCTGGTTCCAGTTATAAAGATCCAACATCAAGTAATGATGACAGTAAATCTGTAAGTAATTGAGAATTATGTATGTGAGTGATGTAGTTTTTCCCTTCAGATTTCTCTTGTATTAACAGTTTTATAGACTATATTAAGGACTTACTAAATACTATTACAAAGTTGTTTATCTTGAATATCTGTAATAATCTAACTTCTGAAGAATGTGGAAAACCTTTATAACTTAGAAGATAGCCTATTTTTTTCCTATTTCATATAGGTTTGCAAATTTCTGTTGAACTTCTCAGAGTTAATTTAGACTTTTATTGTAGTCCCTGTCAGCTGGATCCCATGAAGTTTGATATTATAGCCTTCTAAGGAGCTGTGTTTTTCTTGAGTAAGTTTTCTCCTTGAAGAATCTTTATACACATTTTTATACCTGTGTTGATTCAGCCAACTCAGCTTCCTCTTTCTGACTTAACGAATGTGTTTATTTCTTCCACGTTTCACTGAAAATAGCTTTTTTTGTGTGATGGGAGTTTGTATATATTGTTAAAATAATTGATAAAGAAGATTATTGGGTAAGAATTAAATATGAATTTTAAAAGTTTATATATTCTAACCTGTCTTGGAGGTTTTTATGCTGATATTATAGGCAACATACTGTAATATTTTCTCTTCTAAATTAAAGTACTAAAGAGTGAAACTTGAAGCATAAAGTTCTGAGATATTTTTTTTCTGTGACCGAAGATCTGAGATAAATAAGAATATTTTCCATATATTTCTTGTCCTTTAAATTCTCAAATGTGTAAGATACAGGATTTATTCATAAACCATGGGACAGTTGTGGCAGTAAAAAATTTCATGTAGAACTTGAAAAACAGGTAATAATTTACTACCAATTTAAATATAATAAAGAATGAGTAGAAAGGTAGCTAATAAGTGGACTTAAAATTTCTACACTTAACAAATCTTAATGTCACATTTAATTTTTTTCATGTTAGAATTTGAATACATCTGGCAAGACAACTTCAAGTACAGATGGACCCAAATTCCCTGGAGATAAAAGTTCAACAACACAAAATAACAACCAGCAGAAAAAAGGGATCCAGGTGTTACCTGATGGTGGGACTCTATAAAATATTTCAATATTTCAAAGATATTATAGAATTCCTTTCTTTTCTTTTTCCTTATAGATAAAATTACTCTGTTCTTCTTATCCAGGTCGGGTTACTAACATTCCTCAAGGGATGGTGACGGACCAATTTGGAATGATTGGCTTGTTAACATTTATCAGGGCAGCAGAGACGGACCCAGGAATGGTACATCTTGCATTAGGAAGTGACTTAACAACATTAGGCCTCAATCTGAACTCCCCTGAGTAAGTTTTTTTTTTCTTCCACATTTGTATATAATACCTACTTGCAGATTTCTAGTTTTTAATTTCATGTGATCAGACTGTATCACTTGCAGCCAATCATTGTTGCTGTTATGTCTTGACTCTGGGTCATTCCCTCTCATGTTAGCTCCTGGATCACTGTCACTTGATAATATCGTTCCTCTTTGGCAGTTTCAGAATACACATGTATGATCCTTCCAAAATCCTGAAATCTTGGCTCATTGAATTTCTCACTTCCAAAAATCTTACTCTCTGCCATATCTCAGCTACTTAATATTTAGTCATCCCTTTGACTATTTGCCATTATCAATAACTTCAGTTTCTCTATAATTTTATCTGTGCTCCCATGCCAGTTCCTGTTTTCTGTCTTTCTCCCTCTAGTTCTGGCTCCTATAATCATTTGACTCCATAGGATCTTCAGTCCATTGATTCTTCTATCTTTTCACTGTTCCACAACACCCTTCTCAATACCCCTGAGAAGAGCTTGCTTTCTTCTTACCCAGTTAAATTCTGTAGGCACTCATAATTGTTTATATATGTTCTTGGCTACTGTGCCCCTCTCTTGTTTGTTGTCATGATTGCATGGCAGAAACTACAAACTGGTTATACTCTGACTTCCATTCTTTACCTCTGCTACTGAACCTGGCCAGAGAAAACTACACAGCTTCACTGCCTGGTTTCATTTCACATTCATGGCCAGGAACCTCAAAAGTGGGCCCTTAATTCTGCCACTCACACCTGGCATGCCCAGTACAGTCATTCTTTTGTTCTCCTATGCATCTGTTTCACACTTACCTCTTCAAACATCTAATTACCTTTTTCCTTGTCCTTACTCTTAGATGAAGATCTTGTTTTCCCCACCCCACCCCCAAGTTTTTATTTAAATTCCAGTTAGTTAACAGTGTAATATTAGTTTCAGGTGTAAAATTAAGACCTTGTGTTTTTATTTCTACTTTACTAAGAAATATGGAAATAATCAGAAGAAAATGTCAGCATAGTCCTACCACCAAATCTACTACTGTGTAAGACCTTATTCTTGTCTTCCACTCTGTTGCTATAGTTAATCCATACTTTCTACTTAAAATGTCTTGAAAACTCAAGGACATGGCTCTAACAATTTTTTGCACTATTTTTGGGTCATTTCCATCAGCACACAAATATTCTATTACTTCCTTTATGTTACTAAATGCCTTCTCCTTATCTAACTTCTTCTATGAGTTAAACACCCTTATTTCTTTATTCTTACATCTTGGAGAGCAAAACTCTTCAAAAAGCCATTTTTGCATCTCCCATTTGTCTTCTCCCCTTCTCCATTAAACCGATTTCAGTTAGGATTTTGCCCTCACCACTTCACTAAAACTACTCTCATGGAGGTCATCAATTGACCTCTATGTTGTTAAATTCAGTGGTCACTTCTAGGAACTTATCCTGCTTGACCTGTCAGCAATGTTTGACATAGTAGATTCATTGCTGTGTGTTTCTCACTGCTTTGAACTGCTGTCACCCTGGTTTGAATCACCATCCTCTCTTGCCTGGATTACTCCATTAGCCAATCACCAGGTGTCCCTAATTCTCTCTTCACCGCTCAAAATCTCTTCTTTATTTAGGAGCCAGGACCATCCTTTTTGAATAGGTTAATCTTCTGCTCAGTGCTCAGTGAGGGTTTGTGGTTCCATTATGATTAAAAACCTAAAATCTTGGGACACCTGGGTGACTCAGTCTCTTAAGCATCTGTCTTCGGCTCAGGTCATGATTCCCTGCTCAGCAGGGAGCCTGCTTCTCCTTCTGCCTGCTGCTCCCCCTATTTGGGCTTGTGCTCTCTCTCTTTCTTTCTGACAAATAAATAAATAAATCTTTAAAAAAACAAACTGAAATGTTTATAGGCTTATTTATCTTTACAGGCATGTTCTCCTTCCCTCACCTTAACAGCTTGTCCCTTTGTTCACTCTGTTCCCAGTTTCACTGGCCTTGCTGTACCTCAGACATGTCAGTCATATCTTTACCTTAGTTACTCTAGGAGTTCCCTCTGACTAGAATGGTTTTCTGCCAGATAATTAATATGGCTAACTCCCTCATGTCTTTCAAATCTTGTTCAAATCTGATCTTCTAAATGAGACCTAAGGTGACTACTTTATTTAATGCAACTAATCTCCCATCCGTACCCCTCCACAAACATGGAATATTATTTATTATGCAAATTATTTTTGTCTGCCTCTAATCTGTCATCCTCAATCAGAAAATAAGTTTTGTTTTGTTAGTTACCTTTGTTTTGTTCACTAATGTATCCAAAACACCTAGAACAGTGCCAGGCATATAGTAGGCACTCAGTATATATTTGGTGAATTCGAACTTTTGCTTTTAATAATTAACTGATTTTTTTCTGGTCCTTTAAATGGGAAAGTAATTTTACTTGGGGGCATGCTGTTAATCAGTTTATAACATAATATATACACTTCTTGTGTATATTTGTATGTATACACACCCCCACACACACCCCCACACACACCCCTAGTTAACCTTATTTCATTTTTCTGTGTAAGTCATAGTAAACACATGAAAAGAAATTAAAAGTAAAGATGCTCATTTTACTTTTGAAGTCATTGTTTTTCCTGATTTCCTGAAATAAAAATTGAAATCTTTTTTTCTCCTTCGGACTTCAGAGTGTTTGTTTTTTTCCCCCCCTCTTATTCAGAAATCTCTACCCCAAATTTGCATCGCCCTGGGCATCTTCACCTTGTCGACCTCAAGACATAGGTAGGAGAATCAATTTGTGTTCAGACCTTTTAAAAATATTTTTTTAACTGAGAATCAGTTAATAAGGTTTTTTTCATTTTATTATCCAGACTTCCATGTTCCATCTGAGTACTTAACGAACATTCACATTAGGGATAAGGTGAGTGTAGTTTATTATTCTCCTCAGTCAGCATGAATGTATCTATTTTTCAGGCACTGTTTTTCAGTTCAGATGGCATAAAATTTTTTGAAATAATTAGCAGTGGTTTCAGGGGTATGCTTTCATGTGTCCATTCAATTATATAAAACAATCTTATTTCTATTTATCTTAATGTTTTGATGAGATCCTGAGTTACATTTAAAGAATATGTTTTAAAAACAAAACAGTGGTAGGACTGGTAAAATATTTCTTGGAGTTATTATTAATAACGGTATGACCATGGTTGATGAGAATAAACTGTTTTAGAAAATTTGATAAATTTCCTTCTGATACTCTCATTTTATGCCCTTATCAATAAAATGTTTTTTACAAATGTTATAGTGTTATCAATGGAACAATAATATATAAATATGTATTTAAAAACTATGACATTTGACTTTTTAAAAATGTTTTAATTACCCAAAATTCTTGTTCTAAAGTAACAGATTACAGTTTTAATTTTTTTTTTTTAACTCTTAAAAAAGAAAATGGTAAATACTTTGTTTAGGGAAAAGAACTAAGTGTTCATTTCTGATAGAAATTGTGTCCCTCGATTTTGGCCTTGAGGAAGGATATAATTTATTAAAAATTACATGTTACACATATGTATCTAATATATATTTAAATATAAATCTAAAATATTTCCTACATATATAAAATATATATTAAAATGACAGTGTTCTGTGTCTGTACTATCAAATTGTGTGGTCGAATGGATGTTGATTTTGTGGACAGGCAAGTAAAGAGATACTTCTCATATGTCTTTTGATACTTGAGTAAATGGAAGACAGGTATGAGATAGAATTAATTTTTTCTGTTTGTGGACTGTGTGATTTTTTCTGCCACCTCCACCATAGATAGGGCTTTTTGCTCCAAATACGTAAGGGTTCCAGAACCTTTTCTTAGGGCAATTTAAGAAATAACTGATTTAGGAGAATTTGTCACCTTCAAAACTGCTTTTTGAATGGGGATGATATGAATGAGAGAAAAATTATATTCCAAGATTGTGTAACAGGTAAATAAACATTTAGATACAGAATTAGGTGAACAGATTAAAGTGTTTTCATTTTGGTGAGCTTTTAAATAAAGGTTTATCCTAATATAAGATTTTGAGACTGTTAAACTCAATGTTTTATAGTTTGGTTGGTGGTTAATGTTTCTGCTTTGTGGAAGGACGTAAGGCTGTCATCTTTTAGTCATCCATTTAAATAAAATAAAGAGCAATCCCTTTATGATTTTTGTGTTTACCATCTGTGATTTGCTAAAAATACATAACCAACTGATTTGTGAATCGCTGTCCAGTGTAGATTCAGCTAACATATTTCTTAAAAGTTTTCTGTGTAATCATGCATTCTTTAAGGTACATTCATATATAGACTTTATCAATTTCATTTATATTCTTAATAACTTGTAGGTCTCATTTCTGCATTTTATATGGAAGTTCATAGCATTAAATAACTTGGACATGGTCATATTTGTAAATAATGGAACTGGGTCTTGAATATAAGTCCTACATCTCTGAGCACTGGTTCCACTATTATTACCATGTTGGGTATTAATAAGCCCTCCAGTAAAACAGCATTTGGTCTTGGTTAGAAGGTTTTATATAGCTTTTTATCCTATTAGTACATAAAGTAGATGTACTAGAAATAATTGTTAAATGACTTTAGTTAAATGGTAAAACTCTCCCTTAAAATTATAACTACCTGCAAAATCATTTATTTATTTGCTATAAATTTATAAATTCATCTGCTATAAAGAAAAGAGTTTCTGTTTATCTTTTTATTTTTACTTCAGTGGTAGCAATATGTGAGGATTTTCAAACTTATTTTACACCTCAGAATAATTGATTTCTCTTTTCCAGCTGGCTGCAATAAAACTTGGCCGATATGGAGAAGACCTGCTCTTCTATCTCTATTACATGAATGGAGGAGACGTATTACAACTTTTAGCTGCAGTAGAGCTGTATGTTCAAAGTATTTTTAAACACTTTTGTATTATAGTGGATCTTGTTTATTCTGAAAACTTTTCATTTAAATGATAGCTATGGTTTCTGTCTTTTGTTCTTAAAGCAGAAATATTTCCATCAAGAAATAATTTGTTTTTATATTTAGTAAAATAAAGTTGAGATTGAAAATTTATATTACCATGGTTAATGGTCACTGTATACATAAAAAGAATTCTTTCAGATTTAAATAATCCTAAATTTGTAAGAAGACAGAATTGATTCATGAATTTGGTGACTGATTTTTATTGATATGTGAAGTATAAGATATGGTTCATAACTGTGGCTCATCTTTTCGTGGAACCACATATATTAATGATAGTGAATTTCATTATTAATGAACATCTATTGAGTATTATATGGGCAAGGCACTGCATACATCTTGTGTGTTTTGAAGTGTTGATGAAGTCCACGTTCATTATCAGTAGCCTGTTGGCCAACTTAAATAAATTAGTGTTAAGATGGTCCATTGGATGTTTTTTCCTGAGCATTTCTGTTTTTACCTGATTCCCTAAGAATAAAAATTTTGTGTCCTTTTTCATATATAATTGGTAATATATTATGTTACCAATAGACTATTAATCATGTTTACTAAATTGTTATGAAAAATTTATGATGTTGTGGGGCACCTGGCTGGTAGAGCACGTGACTCTTGATCTTGAGGTTGTGAGTTTAAGCCCTACGTTGGGCGTAGACTTACAAAAATTATGATATAGAGACTTAATTTTTATACATTTAAGTATTTTATAATATTCCTAATAATATTTCTATAAATGGCCTTGGATCAGATACTTAAAAATGTAAAATTCACTGTTGATAATAAATTGTTTTTTTATTTCTCTATTGAGAATTTGTTTTCTCCCATGTTTTCCCCTCATTTTTTGTAACATAGCAACTGTTATTTGTTCCTTTTAATTTATTCATAAGTAAATAAATTCATTTAGTCGTTCATCTATCCATTACTGGCAGTTCTGTCTCATATCTTATGTCTAAAAATTATCTCACTGTATTAGTAGAAAGGTATTTGTTTACATGGAGGTTTGTTCTACCAGAGATGTTTCTTCTGGTACTTTTACCTCCTTTGGATGTTACTTCCCCAGTTTACAAGTAATATTAAATCCTCATTGATTCTTGCATGAATTCTAATGGATATCATTTTGGCTTTTGAAAATTTAAGATCAATGAGATTTGAATAAAAAATAAAAGTAATACATTCATTAAGAATTTTTAAAATGGATATTCATTTTCAACATAGTTTAAAAATTATGTGAATTTAAATAGATAAAAAGACTGTATTTTGTTCCTTATAAAATAATACAAATAGTTGGGGTTTTTGTTTGTTTTAATAGATATCTCAGTTTCTATTGAATGTTAAGAAGAACGAAAAAGGAGTGAAGTTTCTGGAACACAATGTATCTTTATTTGGTCTGCCTAAGTTTTTATCACACTGCTCATAGAGCTTTTAAGATCTCATTATGTTTGCATGAAAAAGTCTCTTCAGTTAAATAAAGATGTGTATATTAATTAACGAGTGTGGTTTCTGGACAAATTAAGGAATTCTTTTCCTATATTTCACTAAGGTTATATTTAATAACAAAGGGTAAAGAAACATCCATATTTATCTATTTTCTGTATAATTATTTTCTGAGAAAAATTTTACAAAATGTAGAAGATATTTGATGTGAACCACAGGAAAAAATTAATTGTCTTTTTCTCTTAAAAATTGAAGTTTTAACCGTGATTGGAGATACCACAAAGAAGAACGAGTGTGGATTACCAGGGCACCAGGCATGGAGCCAACAATGAAAACCAATACATATGAGAGGGGAACATATTACTTCTTTGACTGTCTTAACTGGAGGAAAGTAGCTAAGGTATATTTTTTTCCATGTGCAAATGTGTAAATGTATAAATCTAGATTTTAAAAAGAAGTATCCTCTTTTATCTGTTTATATGTACCAATACATCCATTCCAATAATGTGTCAGATACTTGCTAAATAAGTTTTTTTGTCTTCACCTCCTTGGCTTGATTTAAATTCTAGGAGAATATCCGAAAACAGTTCATTTCACCCATAGTTAGGAAAATGATTGAACTTGGTAAGAAATTTTGTAATTTTTCACAAGCCTTGGTAACATTTGAAATATTTTTGTGTCTACTCAGTTGTAAAATAAAGATCACCCTCTTGCAATCCCAGTCATGTATTCTTATTACTTTAAGCAAGTAGAATATTTTCCTAAAACTGGTATATAAACAGATAATAGGCTTTTTAAAACACTTGCACTCATTGCAGAAAAGATGCTTGAGTTTTTATTTGCAAGTGAGATAAAGAAAATTGTAAGCATTAACCATGATTGTTCCATGACTAGTATGCTAAATATTGGAGGGAAGAGGGCTGTGGAAAAAGTCAGTTGTTACATTTTGTTTTGCAACTTTTCCTCACAAAAACAGCTATTTAACTGTCCTATGTGCAAATTTTCATTAGTGTCATAGCGTATTTCATGTTTGTATGTAGTCACTTATATATAAATTTAGTCCACCTAGTAGAGAGTATAACCAACATCTGATTTCATAATTCCCCAAAATTCTGAGTGCCTTTTCCATTGAAGATTCTTAGGATTAAAAGCTAAAGAGTTAGTTTTGTTTGTTTCAATAAATTTAAATAGAAGAAAACTATTTCTTGACAATTAGTCCACTGGATGATTCTTTAGTTGTTGGTTTGGGCTTTTTTATCTTTTGAGTCAACTTTACTAAATTAATAAGAAGGTAAAACATTTTAACAAGACAATGTAAAATGCTTACTAGATCTCTATCACCATATTTTACATCACAAGAAAATTTCATATAAAACTTGAAAAAAGAAATAGGAAAAGATGTGCCCAAGTCAAAACACCAGACAAGACACATACCAGAGATTAAATCTTTTTTTATTATTACTTATGGGTGTTTGTCCGTGGTAAATGTCATTACTCCTTAGACCAAGTCAATAGACCACCATACTGTATTCGAGTTATTTTAACAATTATAATATGCATATCTTAATTCCAGAAGGTAGATCCATGATCTGACCTTTTAAGTAGAAATAATTACATTCATTACAAATAGTATAAGAGACATTGTGTCTGTTACCTATTAAGAAGTATAGTGTGGTAGAAAGCGATAGCCTTTGTATTGTAGATTTAAATTTAACTCCTGTTTCAGCTATTTATGCTTTGACCATGTGCGAGTTTCTTCCCCATGCCTGCTTCCGTATCTTTTAAGTCGAAATCATATTTGCTTCTAGATTGTCATGAGGATTAAATGAGATTTTACACACACACACACACACACACACACACACACACACAGAGTACAATGTTTCTCATAAATTGGGTATTTGATACATGGGAGTAGTTGTATTTGCTGCTGTTTTGGTGTTCTTATAGATTATTACTCTTCTTCAAAGATGGAAAAATTGTAATCGTCGTTAGGTCAGATCAGTGGTTCTCAAACTTTAGCTTGCATCAGAATTACCTGGCAGCCTTATTAAAAACACAGGTTGCTGACCCATACCAACATTGTTTCTGATTTAATAAGTCTATGCATGGGGCCTGAAGATTTGCATTTCTGACAGTTTCCTAAATGATCCCAGTGATTTTTCTGGTCTTTGTCTGGAGCCATACTTCGAGAACAGTTGATTGTACAGGAGAGAAAAATGATCTTTGGAAGGGGAAGAGAGTCTGTTAGTAAATAAATGAAGTTTTCTTCATTCGATTGGAAGCCTTTTGCTCAATAACATTGTAAGTTATTCCAGCATCTATATGCAGAAAGGATGGATGTTTGTAGTAGATTAATGTATCATTTTAAGTTTTAGTTCAGTATAAATTACAGATTTTCTTATGTGAAAAAAGTCAGTTTCCACTACTACTTTCTTTCCACAAAGTTAATTATTCAGAAGCAACTTAAACATTAATAGGCCCTTTTACTTTTCCATAAAAAGCAATTCCCCAGTCAGACACATGTCATTTTAAAGAAGTGTGTGTGTGTGTGTGTGTGTGTGTGTGTGTGTGTTATATAGATATGTAGTGTGCATATATAAAGTAATTTTACCCAGCTTTATCTGATCTCCTGTACAGTTGAGCTTTGTCTTAACCTTTACCTTTATAATTTTTAGCTCTGAAGCTGGAAAATAAAATTTGAGAAATACCATTAAACTGTTTCTTTAAGAAATCTCTTTTGAGGTAATTGCTGGCCGCTGGCACTGACACTTTTCATCAAAATTATTTTCACAGTGATGAAAGCAAGCAAAATTATTGGTTTCTATTAAGTATTATACATAGCTCACTTTTGTTAAATACAGATTCATGAACTTAAAACTTTTAAGTTGTATTCACAGAATAAACTTTTCACAGTGACTTCTGGTTTTTTGTTTGTTTTAAAGATATTTTCAGTGTTTTCTCAAGTTATTTAGGAATTAAGACATTTAGTTCCATTTATAATGTATTAACAGTTTATCAGATTACAGAAAAGCCCTTAAAACGTCATGTCCCAAATTAACCTCAATGTCCCCACCTGTAAAGTGGGTGTGGTTTACTACTCACAGATAAAGAACATGCATTATTAAATAACTGCAACTCATTGTAAGAAGCCTGTAGTCTGAATTAGTATTACAAGTAAGACCTTGTTGTTATCATGTTATCTTTGAAAAGTATTGACCTGATCTAGACTATCGTCAGGTCTCCATCTCACAATGTCTTGTATGAGGTTCTTTCTTTTTTGCAGATTACTTAATATTTTCAGAGATTTGAAGAATTGTTATTAAGAAATTCGATGATACAAATGAGAAGTATTTTTTTACCCCTGAAAATGCTGTAACTCTGAGTTCTAGGATCCAGCCCATTAAATAAAGCATTTTTTTGTATGTCAGGAATGTATACATAAAAATTTTGACGCTGTTTTTTTTTTCTCCCCTTTTAAATAATCTTGACTTGTCAGCAGGCTATGTGGTCTAGCCTTTGTAATTTAGCTAGAATTACTCAGTATCTCACTAATTTAAAAATAGTGGCCATTCAGATTGTATATATTCTTAATGAGTAGAATTTTTAAAATAATTTCATCCATAGAATTTTCAGGTGATGGAGGCTGCTATATGAGCAATAACTTTCTCAAACTAAAGACTTAAAAATTGAATTATTTTAGCCTGACATCACCTCATAGATCTAACACTGAATAGGATTTCTAATGTTTAGAATTTTGTATAATATCATAGCCTGATATAAATGTGATTTTTTTCATTAATTTCACTGGTACACATTACTATTAGTGTATCTTTATACTTTAATCAGTAATACATACTTTTCTTCAAAGTAACAAAAAATTATTTCTAATAAGTATATTTAAGATAGTTTGAAACTTCCTAAAATTGGAGGATTTATCTTAGGTAAGATAAAACTGACATTTTTGAGAATTAGAGGAAATATTCCTGCAGTGTATGTTTCTTTGTGTCATTTGATCAGTGATTACATTAATGCTTTTGTAATAATTTCATTTGATTATATGAATCCAGTACATGTATTTCAGTTCTGCTTACAGTGACCTTTTGAGAATATGTAGCCCAATTTAATAGAAAAATAACTTTAAAAGTTTTTAAAAAGTGTCTAAAACACTTTATAACCTTTTAAATCATTAAACTTTAATGTTTCGTTCTTAAATGAAAAAAAACTTGTGGTTATTAATTCATCAGCCATTTACATACCTGCTAGTGGCATGGCACTGTATTCTAGGCAAACAGACCTATTTTTGTCCCTGCCGGTTATAGAGGTGTGTATGTGTGTTGTGTGTGTACATAAAACAAATGTGTAAAAGAGATGTTACCATCAAAGGAACAGAGATACCAGTATATACTGTAAGATTTATGTATTTTAAGAATAAAAATACATAGAAGACCAAAATAAAGATACAAGAAAAAGGAAGACAAAATTTTGACTTGTTTAATTTCTGAATCTCTGATATATGAGTTTTTTAATTATATTAAAAGATACATTGTGCTCCTTAGGTTTAAAACTGATCTTTTTCTTTTAATAGGTAGGGAAAAAAATATGTGCACTGATGAAAGTTAAACTAGTTTAAATTCTAATAATACTGTGTAGTTCACCTGTGTACAATGACAAGGACAGGATAACTGAACAAAATTTATGTAACTTATTGGGACTGGTGATTTGCTACAGTTACAAGTAGACTTTTTACCTTGCAGGTGCACATCTTTTGGGACTAAATTGCCAATTTTAATTTCTAAAGAGTGATATAACAAGATATTTTCTTCACTCATTTTGATATTCTTCTTAAGCCAGACAATAAATTGCTCTTAAAACTTAGGGGTAGGGAAAGAGTGGTGCCTGCACAGTGCATGGGGGAGGGGTGCAGGGGGACAATGGTGATTCTGGAGTTTGCTAGTTTTAATGATAAGCAAGTAACCTATGTGGCTTTTAAGATTAAAGTCATTACAGTGTTCCTTCTTTAAGAACATTTTGTCAGTGAACTGAATTTTTTCAACATTTCTGCCTAAGGGGTGTAATGAAGTAAATATATTTGGATCTTGTGCTAAAACTATTAAAAATAACGTGTTAACACTAGAGGGTCATGGGCTTTGGTGCTACATAGGTCCTAATCCTAGATCTGCCACTTACCATATGATTTGAGCAGGTTACTTATGAACCTCATTTCTTCAGGTGCAAAATGAAGATAATGATATTTACAGAAAGATAGATTAAAATTAGCTTTGTCTCTAGTTTGGGCACATACTAGGTTTTCAGTTGTTAATGTAATAAATTTAAATATTTGGTTTTATTTCTCAAAGTTTAATCATTATGACCTAGGTTTTCATTTTATTTTAATACTGGGAACATTCATTTTTAGAATAAATTTGAAACAAGATAGGTATGGTAAGATATGTTAACCCATAGTGCTAACTACTTGTTGGCTTTCTTTAATACATAGTATAAATTAAGGTTCATAATGTTTTACATGGAATTGATTTAATTTGTGCTGTTACTGAATTCAAGTTGTAGAATTAATAATTTTAGAACCTGTTGCTTTTTGGATTTGCAAAGGTATGTTTTTTGTTTTTTTAATATACAAAATTATCTTCTGTATCTCTCTTGATCTTAGGAAGTATGAAAAAATTACTTCACCATTCTGAAATTTTAAAACTCTCATGAAATTAATGTATTTTGAAAGTTCAATTAAAATGAGCTAAATAGTTTGTATTCAGATGTACTTACAGCAAAACCACTGTCTAGTTTTGAGTGGCATTTACATCTTTTCAGTATTTGGGTTTGAAGTGGGAAGTTAGAGATGTGTGAATTGTAAGGTTAGAATACCTTAATATGCTTGCTTTAAAAGTAGGTGTAATAATTACAAGTTGGAAAGTTGTTTTTTCGAGGAAAAAGTAAATTTTTTGGTTTTTTTACATCATTGAAGGTTGCCTTTATTTTAAATATCCTACAATTTTCAGTGCTTTTTATTGATGATACAGTAGCTGCTCAGACGTCTCCTTTGAGCAAAAAAAATACATGGTTTCTGTGCTTATAAAGTAGATGTTCATGAGTAGTCTCTGACTTTTACACAGAAAGTCTGTATTTTTGCACTTAGCAGAAACTGCAGTACATTACTTTTCTTCAAGCTGTATTTTAGAGGGGAAAATTTGGTACATCTGTGTTCATTCTCATACATGTAGGTATTTTGTTCATCTAGTAAAATATATTTTGACAAAAATCTGAGATCAGAGGGAGAGGAAATCATCTAAATTCTTAAATTTGGTTTTATAGGAGTTTCATCTGGAATATGACAAATTAGAAGAACGGCCTCACCTGCCATCCACCTTCAACTACAACCCTGCTCAGCAAGCCTTCTAAAAAAAGACTTCCCTTTTCTTGGGGTATGGCTGTCTCAGCACAATACTCAACATAACTGCAGAACTGATGTGGCTCAGGCACCCTGGTTTTAATTCCTTGAGGATCTGGCAATTGGCTTATGCAAAGGGTCACCATTTGAGGTCCTGCCTTACTAATTATGTGCTGCCCAACAACTAAATTTGTAATTTGTTTTTCTCTAGTTTGAGCAGGGTCTGAATTTTTTTTTTTTTTTCATTTTCTTTTTTTGCCAGCAGACAGACTTGAGTCTGTAAAGACAGGCAAGTACACTGACAGAAGTTTACCATTTAGTTTCTAAAATGTAAAAAAAGAAAACCCACAAAAGACTCAACAAAATTAGACCACAAAATTTGCATTGTTCATTGTAGCACTATTGGTAATAAAATAACAAATGTTTGTGCATTTTTATGTGAAGATCCTTCTCGTATTTCATTTGGAAAGATGAGCAAGGTCTGCTTCCTTCATTTTACTTCCCCTTCTGTTTTTGAAAGGCAGTTTCGCCAAGCTTAACGCAAGAGTATCTGACTGTTTAGAAGAAAGATATTGCCACAATCTCTGGATGGTTTTCCAGGGTTGTGTTATTACTGAGCTTCATCTTTCCAGAATGAGCAAAACACTGTCCAGTCTTTGTTACGATTTTGTAATAAATGTGTACATTTTTTTTAAATTTTTGGACATCACATGAATAAAGGTATGTATGTACGAATGTGTATATATTATATATATGACATCTATTTTGGAAAATGTTTGCCCTGCTGTACCTCATTTTTAGGAGGTGTGCATGGATGCAATATATGAAAATGGGACATTCTGGAACTGCTGGTCAGGGGACTTTGTCACCCTGTGCACTAAAGGGCCAGATTTTCAGCAGCCAAGGACATCCATACCCAAGTGAATGTGATGGGACTTAAAGAAGTGAACTGAGACAATTCACTCTGGCTGTTTGAACAGCAGCGTTTCATAGGAAGAGAAAAAAAGATCAATCTTGTATTTTCTGACCACATAAAGGCTTCTTCTCTTTGTAATAAAGTAGAAAAGCTCTCCTCACTGCAGTGTTGACTTTGATTTGAAATTGTGAAATTATTTCTTCAACATGAAAAGTAGACCCCCCCAAACCCTCAGGTTTTACAAATATCTAACTGAATGGTGTGAGTAAACATTTTATAATGTAGTCTTTTTTTCAGCTTTTGACAAGTGATTTGATGGAACCATACATCATTTTACTTGTAGGTTAAAAATGCAGAGGCATTTTTAGTTATTAACCAAGTCAAACAAACTTTAAAAAATAATTATGGCTGCATTAGAAATAAAACTTCCTGAACACTCATGGGACCCAATCAAAATACTTTTGATTGAGAGAAATTTACGAGACATTTCTTGATAGACCTTTGAAATTCATCTTTAAGAAGTAATACGCAAATTAAGGTAAGCCAAAAAAAAGCAGGGGTGAGATAGACTTTACCTTCAATTTGCTGGCCTGGATATTTCACATTTACAAGTTGATGGATTCTTTTCCATCTAAAGGCAAATACTGTATTTAAAAGTGTCTGAAGACTGAAGCTACAAACGTTAGAGAATAAAAAAGGCAGTGAGTTTTGATTTTCTAAATTTTTCATTTTTAACCTATTTTTCTATGATGACTGAAAGTTTGTTGACATTTACCAAATCATGTTTGAAAATGAAACATTTATGACATTGCTGTGTTTGTGTATCAGGAATATGAAATGACTTAAGATTTACCTTTTTCTATGTATTTTGAGATATGGAGAAACATAAAAATATCAGGATTTTTTAACCTTTCAGATTTAAACCAAAGCATCTCCTCTGTAGGAAAGATGGCACTTATATAATTGTAGTTATAACTGTTGTGCACAAAACCTTCTCACGTATTTCACATAAACAGAATCAAATCCTAGAAATTGGTGTCTTTAAAAAAAAAGGCATTACTTTTTTTTTACAATAATTGACTTTGTAAAGCATAACTTTTCCAACATAACCATGAGAAACACTTAGAAAGAAAAGGGAAGGGGATCTTTATTTTTATGAGTACAAACATAACAGTATAAAGTGTCACCATGATCATGAATGGTACTTTTGTGAGTGACTCAGAAAAGCAAGATAGTTCATATCAAAGTGGTTTGTTGTTTTGACTCTGTTTGTTTTAACAGCCATTTAGAAAGTTTTAAGTGCACACTTTTCCAGTTTTCAAGTTCTTTTTACCCTGAATCATCAAAATGAGAAAACTCTTGCATGTAAACCAGTTTTTTATAACTTGTTAATATCCGAAATTACCATGCTCTTGACTTCAAATTCAAGTTTAAAAAGTCTATTTGAAATCTTTAAAGTACTATATTAAACTCTTTAATATAACACACTGTTACATTCTTTGGTTTTATAACTTGTGGTTATACATGTACAGAAGTTGACCTGAACTAATATTTCACATTTTCTTTCTTAGGTTTAATTCTGTTAAATTTTCCCTATATAACTAGTGACATAGATGTGTACGTTGTTAACTTTGTAATTATACTATAATTGGCTCCAGGGGTAAAAAGCTATTTAGTTGCAAAAGAAAGTCCTTTCACCTATTTAGTTTCAAATATATTCTATGCTTCTTGTGGTGATACTATAATTTATATGATAAAACTCCATTTTCAGGGATTTTTTTCACTGCACAAAGTTTTCCTTAGATATAAAAAATTTTTAAGAACTGAAAAGTTTATTTGAATTCTTACAGTATAATATAAAGCCAACCACTTAACTGGTCTTTTCCTTTTTGCCACTGAACTTGATACACCGTAGGTGCTTGATAAATACATGTTGATTGAATGGTATAAATTGATATTTCAATTTGAAAATAAAATGTACAAATTAAAGCATTGGGCTTCGAAATAATTTACAATTTTTTGCTGTAATTTCATTTTCAAAATTCTTTTTTAAAGCATTTTCAGGTAACTCTCGAAACTTTCAAATTTTTCCCACTCTACCCTTTCTAGTTGATTCTTCCTCTGAATTCTTCATTCAGAAACAGATCTTCCATTCTGTTACACCCAGTGCTTGTAAAATATGGGGCATCTGAGCATCCCTGCAAAAAAGGTCACATTTATTTAACTTAGATTTGCTTAGTAGCATCAGTTTTGCAGAAAGTTACTAAAAACCTAAATGTGCACATGCATAAGAGGGATGTTTATATGTAGTGTTCTCTTAATCATAGTTTGTGTAAAGAAGACCTAGGAATACCTACTAATTGGCTCCATTAAGACAGGCCGTGGATAATAAGCCAGACTTATCTCAGTGCCTTTTTAAAAGCTAGGTCCTAACAGTGTGTCAGAAAGCTCTTTGCTTGCTACTAGCACTGCCAGTGAATTGGATCATATCATAAACACATGACAGATCTAGGAGATGAAGCAAATACAGTGCACGTCAAAATCAGGATCTAAATCTATCCCAGTAGTTTTGTGTGTTGAGTTGCATCAAATAGGATACACTGAGTCAAGATGATTACGTTCCCACTTCGGTTGCTAAAAGAATAGTTGATGGTGGAATGTAACATGTCTGAAGAGTGGTTCATATGTAGATCAGTGTAAACTATTGCCAAAAATACTGATGTAATTTTCAGCTACATTAAAAGTATAGTGCTCAGAACAAGGTAGGGAGTCTGCTGTATTTTAAAAGCTGCTATGACTGGGAAAGGCAGAAGGAGAAAAGGATGTGGCATGCCTTCTAGCTACCAAGCAATATACTAAGTGTTTTACATCCATTATTGTATCCTGTCTTTTAGCAAAGCATCATTAAGGTAGGTTTTTAATATCCCCATTTTACATTACATTTTAAATGTACCAAAGAAAAACCAAACAACCCAGGAAGTAGGAAAGTTTAGCATTAGAGAATAAAGTCTAGAAACATGGTATTTTTTTTTTCAGGAATCAAATTCAAGAGTTGTCATTCATTCACGGGTCTGAAAAACAGATTTAGGACCAAAGAGAAAAAGATTTCAATGCACTATTAAAACTGAGTTAATTAAGATTTTGAAATGAGTTGTTTTGTAAGGCATTCGATTCAACCTCAGAACATAACTAAGGAGAGACTGGGCGGTGTTCTGTGCATAAGGTAAGGAGTTGAACTGGATAACCTTGAATGTTTCTGTTCATTGGAAAAGTGTTAAAATAGGGTAATTACTGTATTTTAGCAAACCTAGTTGTGAACCATTAGGTACAACCTCATTTTAACTAAGGAAGAAAAGAGCTCGATTGAACTATGACAAACCATGAATTACAAAAATGGATGCTAATTTCCAAGATGTCCTGCATGGAAAGAACGTACACATTAGAGTTGATGAGATGTAGACCTGGGAGAAGAGACAATGGAAAACTAAGGGGAGACATGACAGCTGTCTTCAAACATAGGAAGGACTTAAATGAAGAGGGCAAGTCTCAAACCAGCAGGTGGAAGTTGGATGAGACATTTTGGTTCTGTATATCAAGGTGCAGTCCCTCAGTACTGTTAAACGAAAGAAGGATTCCATCAACAAAAATGTGCCAGCAGAAACTGGATGATTATCAATTGCTACTGAGAGGACGGCCTTTTTGAGTAAAAAGTTGGATTTGATAGCTCTTAGGCCTCTTTCAGCTAAGATGAAACTTTTTTTGGTCTTAAGTTGAATATGATGTACTCAGGACTGAAAGTTAAATGCTCAGTACTTAAATACTTAAAGCATTGACCCTTCTAAAATGTGCTCTTCTTGAGTCATGGGTAAGGTGTTTACTTATAATTACTGCTGTATCTTTGGAGAGGTTTAATCAAAAAGGGCATTACAAAAGGCAACTTTATTCAACCTTTTTTTTGTTACTTTAGGAGTAAGAATATGAAAGTGTAGTAAAGCACAACAAATAGTAAATCGTGTGTATATTCACCAGATTGATTTATGTATTCTAGTGCTACATTAAAAGGAGAGAAGAGAGCATTTTGGATAAGTTTCAAGGTAAATGTTTAGCCTGAAATTACACGTTGCATTAGTGTTCAGTCTCCTGTTTTCTGCTGCAGTAGTGATCACAAAAATTAGATCAGGCAGTAATCTGATTTCTTATGTAAAAAGAAAACTGATCATTAAATTTGATGTATAAAAATCTCAGTTTGGATTGAGATAGCTGTGGGAACTCACCAGAGTCAAAGTTAACCCTCTGTTAGGTAATTCTCAAGCTTAAGGTGCATAAGAATCACCTGAGGAACATGTTAAAGTATCAGTTTTAAGCCTCATATTTAGATACTCTGACTCAAATGTCTAGGGAGAGGCCAGGAATACACCGTACTCTAGTAAATAGAGGTCATTTCTGAAGTTAGTGAACTACAATTTACACTTAAACTGTATTTTACCTACTGTGCAAGTACTAACTAGAATAAAATCTTAAAGTTCGGGCGAAATCCAACTAAGTTAATACTGAAATAATGCATTCCTATGTATTGTGGGCATTCATTTGCTTTTTCCTGTATCATCCAATGTTCTAGTGCAGAAATCACATTGTTACAGTAATACTAGAGCAGAATACAAGGAAGGCTAAATCCACTCCTGAGTATAAAAAAGCAAAGATTTTTTTTTTTTCCTTTTAAACCTTTGTTATTTCCTGGGATATTTTGCCAGACCTTAGGTTTCCGCCTCAGTTTGTATGCATAAAAACTGCTAAAGGCAATTATATGCATTATCAATTCTGTGTCCATCAACTGAAAGTTTTTCTTTAGTTGTCATCCTGTTGTATAAACACTATGACCTGACAAAAATTTAATGATCTATTTCTTTATTATTATAAGAATTTAGCATTCAGTTTAAAAAGCAAATCATTTCCAGATGTTTGCCAGTTTTTCCTCACTTAAAAAATTTTTTGAAAATGTCACAAAATTCACAGTAAGTTGTCTTTGTTAGAATAATTTACTATCTCTGTTGAAAATGCAGATTGCAAGTCTCATAGTTTGTGCTCACCGACACATGCCAAAATAGTTTAGCTTAATAAGACTACTTTTTTAAATAAAACATTTAATTTTTAAGTAATCTTTATGCTCAACGTAGGGCTTGAACTCATGACCCCAAGATCAGGAGTCACATGCTGTATGGACTGAGACAGCCAGGCATCCCTAAGACTACTTCTATGTAGCAAAACTAGTTTTTCATTCATCGTGTGATTTATCTTCGTTTCCATTTCCAAGGCCTGATAGGCATCTACCGCACTACAAATATGTTTTGACATTTTGTTAGGGAAGGTGAAACAAAACTAGCCCTATTTATGCCAAAAGTGGTAGTTCCTTCAAACAATTGTAGAGAATACCAGGTATAGAAAACAGAATTTTTAACTCTAATTTTCATAAGCATGTCCTGATGAGAAGTAATATTCCAGGAATTTGTATTTGCCTATGTAATATTTTGACTACATAATTTTTTTTTTAAGATTTTATTTATTTATTTCACAGAGGGAGAGAGATCACAAGGAGGCAGAGAGGCAGGCAGAGAGAGAGGGGGAAGCAGGCTCCCTGCTGAGCAGGGAGCCCGATGCGGGCCTCGATCCCAGGACCCTGAGATCATGACCTGAGCCGAAAGCAGAGGCATTAACCCACTGAGCCACCCAGGCGCCCTTGACTACATAATTTTTAAAACTTTGAAGAAGTGATGTTTTTCTTCCATGCCATCAATTCTCCAGTATATACTCAAAGTAATTTTAGTTATAATACATGAGGTTCCTTTAAACATTTTGGAAGAAATGTACAAATTTCAAAGGCGGTATAATGTCAACAAATGGCTGATTGATTCTGCTTGATTCTTAGATCAGTCCTATTGATATTCATTTATAATGAAAAAATATTTTAATATCTTTCAAAAATATACAGCTCGATTAGAAATTACATGTGGGAATGCCATAGTTTCATCTTTTGTATAAAAATAAAGATTTGGGGCAGCCAGAATGTTTGGAAGCTACCTTTAAATCTGTTACATACTGAACATTTATTTTTAGATGTTTTAATTATCATATGTAGCAGTTGCATGAAAACTGGGCTATCTTTTTTAAAAAGATTTTATTTTTAAGTAATCTCTACACCAGTGTGGGGATCAAATACAACCCCAAGATCAAGAGTTACATGCTTACTGACTGAGCCAGCTAGGCACCCCAAAACTGGGCTGTCTAAAATGTGAGCTGTTAAATACTTTCCCTCCTAAGATTCAGACATGTTTGATTTTTTTTGAATGTTTTAAGTAATTCAAATGGTTAATACCCTTCAAATATAAAACAAGTTGAATGAAAATATACCTGTTTTTAAAATGTAAGTCCTATGTTACTACTCTGCTCAAAAAGTTATTTCCAGATTTCCTTTTTTAATCTAAACCTACATATATTTTTTTTCATTTCACTCTAAATGATATACTATTTGAATATTAAATTAGTTTACCGCACATCACTATTTGGA
The DNA here is from genome assembly GCA_002007465.1 of Ailurus styani. Lineage (NCBI taxonomy): Eukaryota > Metazoa > Chordata > Mammalia > Carnivora > Ailuridae > Ailurus > Ailurus styani. The sequence continues at coordinate 12,768,633 of LNAC01000002.1, read as the reverse complement.
ATCCAAATTCTGTCTACTTGAGCCAAAATTCTTTTCCCAGCTTCTCTCTGCATTGGCATTGACACTGTTAATGAACAACAGAATCCATCATCCTAGAAGTGTTTGTAGGTTGGAAAGCATGGAAAAGAAAGTTGTAGACTCTTGTTTTAGAGAATATTAAAACTGGGTATCCTTTCCAACTTTGAATTTTTTTTTTTAGCATTTTGAGATAAGAATAGTTTTCTAAACCATTAAAAAAGGGAATATTGAAGAAACAAGATTAGCATGAGAAAAAATTTCTAGAAACAAAACAGTAGTCTTCCCACATCTGAAGTGAAATCACTTGTTTTTGTTTTTGTTCATTTAAGTAGCTCTACATCCGATGTGGAGCCTGAATTCAGGACCCTGAGATCAGGAGTCATATGATCTGTCAACTGAGCCAGCCAGGTGCCCCTGAAGTGGAATTTTTTGTAAAGCAGATTATCCTACATAAACACCAGAGGGCAAATTAAAAACCTTTAGATGGACATTATAGCAAGGCAGATTTCAATTTACAATAAAGTACCACATAATTTTTTTAAAGATCCAAAGGTTAAATGGCCAGTCTTAGGAGTTAATGAATTTTTCATCCACAGAAATGTCCAAGCAAAAGCAAGAAAACTATTAGAAATATTACACAATATCCTGCATTAAAAGGGGGATAGGCTCTTCTGCCTTAGAACTGTTACTTGTTTTAACATCTGGTTGTTCCTTGACTTTTTACCTTGAATCTAGCTTGAATTGCTAACAAGCTTATCTGAAAACTAAATATTACACTTAATCTTTCTCTTCCACATAAAACCGTACTACTTATATTTGTTATGCATCTAAAAAGCAATTTTCAACACAAGTGATTCAGAGTAAAATTAAACTGGAGGAACTGGTTAAATCACTAGATCCTCATCCTCTACCCACGTCCCCCTTCATAAGTTTAACAGTAGGAATTTTAATTAAGCCTAACTCTACTTGAAGTATGCACATTTTAAATTCATTTGTATTACCTATACTTTTTTTTACTAACTACAGAAATTTATTAGAGATGGTAGAGTATAGCAGAAAATGGGCCTTGAAATTTGGCACTGTCAACATGTGTGTAGCTTTATTATTTTTTTTAAAGATTTTATTTATTTATTTGACACACAGATTACAAGTAGGCAGAGAGGCAGACAGAGAGACAGGGAGAGGAGGAAGCAGGCTCCCTGCTTAGGAGAGAGCCCGATGCGGGCCTGGATCCCAGGACGCTGAGATCATGACCTGAGCCGAAAGCAGAGGCTTTAACCCACTGAGCCACCCAGGCGCCCATGTGTGTAGCTTTAATCTCTTGTTCCCTCTTCATCTCATGGAAAGATTAAATTAGGGCATTTGTTTATATTAGGGAGTCAATAGATGCAAGCCCATTTTTCTAAAGACAAATACTGTCTCAGCCCCTGGGTTGGAGGTACTCTCCATATTTTGGAATCATTAAAAGATCCTTTGACTTAACTATGTGCTGGTCGACAGTAGTAGCTAAGTTTCTGAAGAACAGGGCAAGAACAAAGTCAACTTGGAATAAAAATCATAGAATCAAGAATCTTCTAGTCCAGGGGCGCCTGGGTGGCACAGTCAGTTAAGCGTCCAACTCTTGGTTTGGGCTCAGGTCATGATCTCAGGGTCATGAGGTCAAGCCCTGCATCAGGCCCCCTCTCCCTTTGCCCCTCCATATTCTGGGCTCTCTAAAATAAATAAATAAATAAATCTTAAAAAAAAAAATCTAGCCCAACCCTTTCATAGGAGGAGAAGGAAACAATGTAAGAACATAAATTATGTCAATTACTTAGTGTTAAATGTTGGGACTAAAACCTTTTAGCTTCTTGCTTTCTAATTCCAAAGCTGATTTCCCTTTTACCACATGTGTGTATATATTATCTACCACAGAAGATCACTTCCATTCACATGAAAGATAACAGGTGATAAGGATTTAGGAACTGTAGCCATACTTCCACTACCATATTATGAATTTACTAATAATGAAGTAATTGTGCTTCATGCTTCCCTTTCTCAACTGCAAACATAGAGGCTATATGCCAACAAATCTGAACTTAAAAAAATATTTTTAATAATCATTCTTTACTATTTCAAACAAAATACAGTCTTTGAGAGCTTCCTTTCCTGCTTAATGTTAAATTGGTGATACTTAAGAGCCCTGTTTTAATATAAGTATAGAAAGTAGTGTTCTCAATAATAATTATATACTCACTATAATAAGTAAAGTTTATGCAGGAAAAATAATAGAAAAATAGTGGCTACCCAGGATATTTCTTTCGAATTTAAAATCCCTTTTTTTTTTTAAGATTTTATTTATTTATTTGACACAGAGAGAGACACAGAGAAGGACCACAAGCAGGGGGAATGGGAGAGGGAGAAGCAGGCTTCCTGCGGATGATGGGAGGAGGAGGACCCTGGGATCATGACCTGAGCCGATCGCAGACGCTTAATGACTGAGCCACCCAGGCGCCCCTAGAATTTGAAATTCTGAAACTACTATGTAACATTCACCATGAAGCATGGCAAGAAAGTTAGTTTTTTGATATCCTGAAGCTGGAAATGATTTAGTTCAACTGTAAACATTTTTAAGTCAAGACTAAAGTAGGGCACCTGGGTGGCTCAGTGGGTTAAAGCCTCTGCCTTCGGCTCAGGTCATGATCTCAGGGTCCTGGGATCGAGGCCCACATCGGGCTCTCTGCTCAGCAGGGAGCCTGCCTCCCCCTCTCTCTCTGCCTGCCTCTCTGCCTACTTGTGATCTCTCTGTGTGTCAAATAAATAAAATCTTAAAAAAAAAAAGTCTAAAGTAGAAACAGTTTTCTATGACAACAAAATTGTCAATTGCCTAAGCTGAATGAAAAGATAAAATTTTCTATATAGTTTTCTTTGTTGGATCATTCACGTTTTCATTCATGTTTATTATTCTCATTACATGTCTAAAACCTATCCAGAAGGTGAATTTTAATGAGAAAAGGTTATGATACAATATTAATTTTCTCTCCTATGTATTTTATTTGAATATATAATAGCAGTTTGTAGTTGAAAAACTTCATAATGCACCAATTTTTAAAACAGTGTATAAACATTTTCCCAACATGCTCTAAAGTCCTCTCTATTCCTAGGATACCAAAGCTCTCCTTATAATAATTATTTTTGGAATATTTTAATAGAAGTATATATACATATGAAATTGTATATTGCTACTTTAGCATTAGTCGCAGGGCTTCTTGAAGAATACTCATCATGAAAACATTATAAATAATGATTTTAATATTCTCGCTTAGATAGGTTTTATTCTTTTAAAAATAACATCAAGGCTTGGCTATGATTCTCCTGAAAACATTGCTGCAGATAATGATGTACACCAAATAAGTTGGTCTGGTTCTGTGTATCACATTTTTAATTTTAATTCTGATTGGTGGCAAACATGCAAAGAAAGAACTAGCTTTTATTTCTGTACTGCCTCTCCCCTCCACAGGAAACAAGATACTGACTTCAGAGCCTAGCATCTCTGAGATTTCCAAGGGTTCCTACCACTATCCTAACTTAGAGAGTCCATGGTGACTGGTTTTCAGAAACTGAGGAGCTTATTAAATGTTAGAAATGGGATATGGCAGCTCTGCCTCAAGTAGATGAAACTAATAACAAACACAGTGTCCCATTAAGGATAAAACATATTTATTTAATGTGGGAAGTCTTTTGATAGGTTTGACTTTCAATAAAAAAGACATGAAGATAATGAAAGGGTTGAGAAGAGTAGCAAAGTAATTTAAAAATAGGAAGGAAGGGAGCAAAGTAAATGTTTAAAGAACAGAAGGCTAGATGGCAACAGTTTCTTCCAATACTTTAATTATAAGGAAGGAGTGACTAAATGCAGAACTCCAGGGAAAATGGATTTAAAAGCCCTCAAGAATTTTGGTTAAATTAAAACAGTTCTCTGATACTTGAAGACCTGCTTCAGTTTTGAGGCAGAGGGTTCATTCACAGAACTCTTGGAGCTCTGGAATCATTGAAAATTAATCATGTTTAATAAGTTATCTTTAGGCACCTCATCCCTGTGTTTTTTGAGCACTAACAGGAGTTAGTTCTGCCTCAAGATTAAGTTTCTCAGCACACCAAGGAGGAATTATTGGATCTTGTTATCTGCTCACCACTGCCTCAGATCTTAGACTGGATTGAGCCTTCGTGAAAAGGAAGATGATTAGAACCTGCGGTAGGAAGAAGATTCAGGCTGAAGATCTGATCTCAGGTTAAGCTGTTGCAACTATTAAACTCATTTCCCTTTCAGGTAATGTAATCACGAACAATTGTCTTTACGCCAACAGAAAGGGGAAAAAATAATTCTTAGGTAAAGAAAAAAGGAAATCTACTGTGTCAGAGCTTGAAAAGTATTAAAGTACAAAGTGTCTTCCTGATTTGGAAGTTTTCCAAACCCTGTATCTTAATTTTTTTCAGAAAAACACTTAGGGTCTTCCTATAATTAAACTTGCTTTGCCCCTTCCTTGGAAATACTGTTACCTTCCACAAAAAGGAATGGAGTACTTCAAAGTAAAATATCAGAACTGCAGTTGAAAGATAGTACCAGTTAAGTAACAGTTGATATCCAAGAAAGAGAAGTCAAGAATTCCATGATAGGGTGTTTGCGTATTCATACTCTTAAATGAATATATCCATTCGGGACTTGCAAGCCAAGAAATATATGTTTACATGTTTTGCAAAGAAGTGAATATTCTGATTCTTCAAAAAGGTCGAGATAGTTCTTAACTTTGGTATTACGATAGAAGTGTGGCTTGGAAAAAGATAATCTTAAAAAAAAGACATGAAAAGGACAGAGGTCGAAGGTATGCACAGAGGAGGTGGGGATGGAGAAACTTGAAGAATTAAGAGAGCAGGACGCAGCTCTAGAAACGATACCTGTCCCAAAGTGGGTCTGCACGCCGCTGTCGCCTTGCACAGCGCTCCTGGAAAGCTCCTCTACAAATTCCGTGGTGGGCCAGGGGTGGCAAGGGTCCTAAGGAAGAAAGAGAACAGAAATGATTCTGTTCTTGGGAGTCCAGGGAGCCAGGGGGAGCCATCCGGATAGGGAAAGTAATGTCTCTTTCCAGGGCTGCAAACCTCTCCACCTGTTTCCTTCGGTGCCTATTCAGTCGGTCCCAGCCTGGCGGCAAACAGAGTTGGGGTCCACCCGGCTGCGGGAGCCCTAAGTTTCCGATAGGTCCAGCCGACACCGGGCAGCGGGTTTCCCTGGTCTTGCCAGTTGCAGGCTCCTGCCCCACGCGCGATGTCCCCACAGCGAACTCCGCCTGAATCAGCCTGTTTCACTCCTATCCCGGCGCCCTCGGGGCGGGCTGGGGGCCGGGGAGCGCGGGCCCGCGCCCAGGCGGTTGGGAGGGCGAGGGCCCCGCGGCCGGACCGTTACCTCGCTCGCCGGGTGGGGAAGGGCGGGGCGCGGCGGGTCACGCCTCCCGCCCCGCCGCGTGCAGCT
>LNAC01000002.1:12750372-12762283 GCA_002007465.1 Ailurus styani | reverse complement strand
TCGGCGCCGGGGGCGGGAGGGGGCGGGGGGAGCGCGCCAGCCGCCCGGAGTGGGGGGCGATGGCGAAGCTCCGGGTGGCTTACGAGTACACGGAAGCCGAGGACAAGAGCATCCGGCTCGGCTTGTTTCTCATCATCTCCGGCGTCGTGTCGCTCTTTATCTTCGGCTTCTGCTGGCTCAGTCCCGCGCTGCAGGATCTGCAAGCCACGGCGGCCAACTGCACGGTGCTGTCGGTGCAGCAGATCGGCGAGGTCTTTGAGTGCACCTTCACCTGTGGCGCCGACTGCAGGGGCACCTCGCAGTACCCCTGCGTCCAGGTCTACGTGAACAACTCCGAGTCCAACTCCAGAGCGCTGCTGCACAGCGACGAGCACCAGCTCCTGACCAACCCCAAGGTAGGGACGCCCCGCGAGGGACGCCCGGCTCCAGCCGAGGTCTCGAGGCTTGGGGGAGCCTCGGCTCGCGGTACGCTCTCGTTCCTAGGGGGAGACGGGGGCGTTGGAGGCTGTGCTCAGACCGGCAGCGGGCACGGCCGGGTCCTTCGGGTGGGTTTGCGTGCGGCGACCTTTCTCTGCACGTCTCCCCTGCCTGGGCTCTCATTTCGAGACCTTAGCCCAGCTCCGTCCGGCGCCTGCAAGACGGACTTTGGGGACCCGCAAGGAGCCGAAAGTTAACTTTTCCTCCGACGGAAGCCAGTGGGTAGCAGGGATCCACCTCCTCGGGCGCACGGTCAAGGTCTGAGCTCCCACTGACCGCGTCAAGCTTTCGGTCTGGGAGGTCGACGGGATCTTTTAGGCCCCTTGGAAGATGTTAGAGGGTTTCTTGCCTTTTAACTAGAAAAAGACGTTTTTAACTTGGGATGCAAAGAGGAGGGTCAGCAAACGACGTGTAAATCACATGGAAATTCTGGGCAGGTCTGTTTCGGGGGGGTACAGAAAGCTCCTGGTTTTCATGAAATAGATTCTCAAAGGGTCGCGAGGAAAGCCTAGTGACTCTGCGTTTAGGGACTTTCGGGAGCCATCTGGAGAACGGTAAAACTTACTGAAAATAGAAAACCCTTCGCGAAATGAACCGAATATTCCTTCCCTGGCAACTTTTCTCGTTCTCTCAAGCAAAAAGGAAGAAACCTGGTTAGGACTCCAGGGATGGAGAGCCGAGAGAGGGAGACTCAGAAAACTGTTCCCAGCGGAGAATAAAAACTTATAAAAAGCAGTGTCCTCAGTCTGTGAACTAATTGAGCTTTGTAGTGCACCTGCTTCTGCAAGAAGACTTCTCTTTGTTTTTTATCTTCCCTGGTCTGTTTTTACTATTCTAGTCGTTTAACTATTCAGTAAAGATGCGTTTCTTCTTGAAAGTTACTGTCATTTTCCCTCTTTATGAGGCCTCTGCTCAAAGATCAAGCAGAAAAACAATCCCAAAGGGAATGAATCTTGAGTACACAGGAAAACTTTCTGTTAAATGTGACAAGATGTATTAATACAAAAGTAAACTCTCCTATATTAGCATTTTAAGAGGACTTAAAACAAATTTAATAATTCTCTGCAATAAAACTCTGCGTCTTGTTTCCTAAACAAACAGTACATTCTTGAATTTGGGAAATTTTAAAAAAGGAATTCCTTTTTAAAAATACGACTCCTCTTCAAAAAGATGAGCTCCTGCTGACGAAGAATATTCCTTTACCTTAAAAATGAAGATAATATATAACAAGTAAATATAAAAATACAGATTTAGATATGGTATAATGTTCAGTGTCTTGAAGAAGCCATGTCTTAAAAGCAAATGTTGTAAGTTAATCTGCTAAGACTCAGGAATTTCAAAAGAAATCTTAGGGCTTTAGAAACATCACATTTTTTTCAGGATTAAGCCAGTAATATAAAAGAAGTACTGCCAAGCAGTAGTAGTGATTTAGAAATTATGTGGTAGTTCATCATTTAAGAGGCATTGTTTTAATTGGTGAAGTGCTGCTAATTAGTGGTTCAGGCACTAATAATATATTACCTACACATATACCAGCAAATGGCTAATATCCAATCAAGATATTGAGGATTTAGAATTTACTGCAAAAGGTCTGCTTTGTAATTTCCAGGCAATTTTGAAGGATCTGGCAGAAAAAGTAAATTGAGATCATTAGGATATAGATTTTTAAATCACTTGGAAGCAGTCATGATGCTTTATGTAATAACTACGATTTTATCTCTCTCTTTTTGTTACAAATAACCTGTTTTCTTCCAGTGCCAGTTCAGATCTTGGCAACAATTGTTTTGAAGAAGTATCTGAACAAAATGACATTTTATAAAGTATTCAAGAAATGACAGAGCTGGAGAAAGATATCTATGCTACCAAAAAGTGATGAACAACATCCCAGTCAATTTAGTCAAGGTTTCCTCAGCCAAACCAGTCAGTATATATCTCTTTATCCAAATTATGATTACATTATAGCACTCATAGAGCATAAGTTTGTTCTTTTGCAGTCACCCCTTCCACTTTTGGACAATTAAATGCTCAATTTGGAAATTCTCATAAGCAATTAGTGATGGGAAAATTCAACATAACCGAAATATTGTGCCAGAGTCTGGTACAGAAGCAGAATGTGTCCACAGTGCTCTTGTAATTAGGCAATACCCATTGCCCTCTTCTATTGCCTCTTGGGTGCCTGCATCTTTTCTTTGGCTTACGTTGCCTATTTATCCAAGTCCCTTTGTAGAATGTCTGGAACCCTTCAGTGCTGTGGATCCTAATCACCTTCAACCTTTTCTTTTTCTCCACCCAGTACACAAGAAACCATTTAGGAAATCACTTCTTGGGTTGGGGGGGGGGGGAGAAAGAAAGAAAAAGAAAAAAAACAAGGACTTTCCCTCACCCCTCCCTTGAGTTTGCTGCTTTAAATATAGTAAAAGCAGGGAAAGGGAAAGAATATTGCAAATGTATATTTTCTTAAGCCACAGACTACTAAGGAAGATAGTGTGAATAAATGTGACCTTTGACTATACCCTCTTTAAAATATCTTTAAGTGATATTCACCTTATTTATGTTTTGAATCATATCCATATTGTCAAGGGTAATCACTATGTCCATCCAGTCATGTAATATAGTATGCAAGCCGACCAGTTCTACATGGGGCAATGGCCTGCTCTGGGATTTAACCATAGGGAAATCGAATGTGGGATCAGCTTCCTCTCGCTTTTATTCTCATCACTGCTTTATTTCTGAGTGGCTTACAGTTGTGTGGGTTAAGAGCTTTGGTTCCTAACCATGGCTGCATATTAGAATCACTGGGGGATCTTTAAAAAGAGATTCTGATGCTTGGGTCCCGCCCTCAGGTCTTGGGAGAGTCCTGAGCCTTGGGGTTTTTTTTCTTTTTAAAAAGGTTCTGCAAGTGATTCTAATCTGTAGACAGAGTCAAAAATCACTGGCTTAGAAAACATACTCATCAGTTGTGCACGGAAAGTAAAATAAGGGCCAAAAGGATTCATTGTGATTAATATTTGTGTTTTTAGGTTAAAAGACATTACTGATGCTACTGAGTATCGGGAGTTGGAATGAAAGGAAGGACTCAAGGAAATTCTGAAGGAAAGGAAGAGAAGCATTTAACAGTAGTGTAGAAATGATCATTTAAATTTGGTTTAGTGTAGGGATGCCTGGATGGCTCAGTCGATTAAGCGTCTGCCTTCAGCTCAGGTCCTGATCTCAGGGTCCTGGGATCAAGCCCCATAGGGGGCTCTCCACTCAGCGGGGAGTCTGCTTCTCCCTCTCCCTCTGTGCTCTCCCGCTTTCTCCCTCTCACATAAATAAAATCTTTAAAAATAAAATGGGTAAAGTATAAATGAAATGAACTTACACAGTTCCAGACATTTGATTTTGCATCAGTATAGACATCAGGTGGCAAAGATGAATTTTTAAAACTACCTCTTGTATGTGCAGAAAGGGAGTGGGTGATTAGAAGCTATATGTTTTATTTTTGCTCTGAGTTTTTTTTTTTTTAATTGCTTTCTCTGGTCTGAAAAACCCAGACACAAAGGGAAAAAAGTCTGTTTCTAAGAAACCCGTGTTGTGAAAGAGAAATTCATTGAAAAGAAGGAACACTTTAGGCTTTGAGTGTATCCCCTCAAATTGGATGTCCCTAACTGCACCCTTGCAGCTTATAGTCATCTTCTTGGTATCCTTCACATCCATACTAGTGCGCCCCAAACCCCCACCCCCAACCCCCAGCCACACATCCTGTGTAGGCAGGGTGGTCTGCTGGGGTTAGTATCTGAACTCCATCCTTGAAATAAATATCCAGTGTGATATACTTTGTGACTGAGGGAGGTCCAGCATATGAAAATTAAATTATAAAAGGTTAAGCTGAATTGTGACAATTTCTCTACTATCTTTATTTCTCTATGATCAAAGTGGCTTGTTGTGGTTTTTACTCTGGTGATTATATTAACTAACTCCTGGTAAATAGGTAAAATTCTCTTCTGCCAATACTTGCTTAGCATCTGTGATCAAAGAACAGAGCAAGAGACAGGAGGACATACAAAGATAAGTTTATTCATTTAACTTTTTAAATGCCTACTCTGTGCTATGCACACTTGGAGGTTCTGAGACTAGAAGAGAGATGAAAATAAAATCTCTGCCCTCGTGAAGTTTATGTTTTGGTGGATGGTGACAGACAAGAAATAGATTTATAATGTGATGTCATGTGATGATAGGTGTAAGAAAATTCAAGCGGCATAAGGGTACAGACAGTGGTGGAAGAGGTGAAGGACTACCCTTTTGCACAGGATGGTCGATTAAGTGATATTTGTACAGAGACCCAAAGCACATGAGGGCATGAGGAGAGGCATGAAGGACATAAAAGAGTCAATCATGTGGCTGTCTGGAGAAAGAGTGTTTCGCAGGCTGAGGGCACCGCAAGTGCACAGGCCTTGGGGCAAGTGGCTGCCAGGCGAATGTGAGGAACAGGGAGGGTGACAGTGAGGCAGTACTATAGCAAGCAAGATGGAAGACAGCGGGAGGTGAGATCATGATACAGAATTTGGAGTCTGTTCTCCATGTGATGGTAAGCTGTCTGACATTAAGCAGAACTGTTATAATCAGGCTTAGACTTTAATACAATGTAAATGATCCCTCTGGATGCTGACTTGAGAATAGAATTTGTGTGTGAGTGTGCCCGTGCATACACACAGGCTCACGCGTGCAAGGCGAGAGGTACAGGGACAAGATTGAAAACAAGGAGTCCAGTAGGGAAAGCAAGAGATGAAGGCAACTTTGATCAGGAGGGAGCACTGGTGAAGTTCAACGATGGCCTCATCAGAGATGACTCCACAGTCTGCGGAGCACGACTGGGTGAAGGGAGGTGATTTTACTAGATGGTAATCTAGAGAAGAGACACGAAAGTGAGGATGAATCCATGCAATTCTGCCCTCAATGAGAGCATTAGCCAACAAAGAACATGAATAACTGCCAAAGGAAATGCATTGTTAAGTTCTGTAGTTCAAACACCATGTTACGAATAGCTATAGAGGAAAGATCAGGAGAAAAGCTTCGTGGTGAATGAAACATTTGCTATGAAATTTTGACAATGATAGGATTTTTGTCTGGGGAGGAAATATAGGGAGGAATGAGGAGAACATCAAGGAAGAGAAAATGCCAAGAGCAAAGCTGTAGGGCTGTGTGAGTACAGGCTGTTTGGGGGAAACATCAGATAGACCTCGTGGTTGGAACAGGATTCAAAGAATGGAGTCTTACGGCTAAGGCAGAAGAGTAAATTGGGATCAATAAAGTCAAAGTCTTTGACAGCCAGCATGGGTTTGGTAACATTGGGAAATAGGAAGATAGGAAGAATATCTGATAGGAATATCTGATAGGAAGAATAATGCTCCCCCCTACCAAGATGTCCACATCCTAATCCCCAGAACCTGTGAATATCTTACATTCCTTGGCAACAGGGAATTAAAGTTACAGGTGGAGTTCAGGTGGCTCATCAGTTGACATTAAAACAGGGAGATTATCCTGGAGGATGTCAGGTAGTCACAAGTGTCCTTTAATGAGGAAAGAGGAGGTCAGAGTGATGTAATCCAAGAAAGACTCAGCCAGCCATTGCTAGCCTTGAATACAGAAGTGGGGCAGGAGCCAAGGAATGTGGGAAGCCTCCCTTTGCAAGGAAGCAGGAAAAGGCAAGAAAATAGATTCTCACTTAGAGAATCCAGAAAAGAATACAGCCCCACTGGTGTCTTGACATTAGTTCAGGGAAACCCATTTGAGAATTCTGACCACTACAATTTTAAGGTAATAAATTTGTGTTGTTTAAGCCACTAAGCCTGTGTTACAGCAACAAGAGGAATCTAATACAGAAGCCAAGGAAGGTTTTTGAGTAGGTGAGTAATAATGATTTGATATTTAAAGCTATGGTCAGATCACTAAAAAACCCACCTGTATTACAGCTCTTTGGAAACAATCTTATCTGCAGACTACTAGGATCTTCCTGTCTGAGATTACTTATCATGATCTATCTCTGAAATCCATTTGCTGTTTATGAAGATTTCAATTATTTCTAGGACCCCCTAAAATTATGTATCTAAAACACTAATCAGATACTTTTCACTTTTACAAAAGAGATTTATGTTACAATATATTTTGGCTACATTTTGGGAAACATGGATTTATTTTATCACAAGCTTACCTCAGTTGTAAAGCTTTCTACAATTTGTTGACACATTTTGTTTATTTAAATCATTTTTTGGCACTCACCTATGAAGGAAGATGTCATGTTTTATTTACCTTAGATTCAACTTTTTTTTCAGTCTCTAGCAGAGTTTCATATTCAGTTGGATTCCTAGATAAGTAGTATATACATTTATATTAAAATTACCAGAATTACTGGGGCACCTGGGTGGCTCAGTGGGTTAAGTGTCTGCCTTTGGCTCAGGTCATGATCCCACGGTCCTGGGATCGAGCCCCACTTTGGGCTCCTTGCTCAGCAGAGAGCTTGCTTCTCCCTCTCCCTCTGCCTGCTGCTCTGCCTACTTGTGCTCTTTCTCTCTCTGTCAAATAAATAAATAAAATCTTAAATAAATAAATGAATAAAATTACCATAATTACTCAAGCGAAATACTGAGCAGAATAGTTTTTAATATTACATATGTTTCTCACTGTCCTTCATGCTGTGACTTAGATATTCTGTAGGATGTATAAATGTGTAAAAATGTATGCTTTTGAGTTGTAGTCATATCCTCTCCTTTTATTTAAAAATAACCAGTGTTATAAATTAAAATTCATGTGTCAGATAAATTATTTAATTGGTGACTATTTTTGTAAATGAACTAATTTAAATAAGTTTTTTTCATGCATTTGCTTTGTTTTGTAGCAGAATCCAGCAGATTGGGTCACTAGATCTGTCTGTATACTGAAGCACATGTGAAGGAATATCCATTCCTCTAATTCTTCTCTTCACTCATCTGGTTGATACAGCAGACTAAATGGACTTTCAAATGTTGTCCAATGTCCAGTTTACTAGTTGTAATCTAACTGGATTATAGTAGCATGTATCGATGATGCATCTCATTAGAGAAAATTAAATCCTAGAAACTTAAATCTTATATGTTCCTCTGTAATATATTTACATGATTGTTTTTATCAGGAGACCTTTATTTTAAAATAGTTCTAAAGAAGGGAAAACCAGAAAATAATATTGATTAGTGAAAGCTAAATCCTCAATTCTGATGATTATAATTGCTTTCTGTTTTCTCTATTTCAAGGATAAAAATGGCAAAAATATTCATCTTTATCTCTCTAAAATCTGCTTCTATTCTGGAACCTTTTGTTTCTTTCAATGGTACCATTATTCTCTGTTATTAATACTTGTAAAAATTTTCACTGCCAGTGTCCTAGTCGAGACCACGATCATTTGCTTTGATTATTTTAGTATCTCTGCTGGTCTCTGTATAGCTAGTCCATTTTATCCTGCAAACCAAGGGTTCTCAGAGTGTGGTCAGTAGACCAGTAGCATCAGTATCATCTGTGAATTTGCTAGAAATTCACATTCTCAAGTCTCATCATAGGTGCACTGAATCAGAAGCTCCACTCCAGTTTCTGACTTAGTAGTTCTGTGTTGAAATTCAAAAATGTGTACAGTAAAAAAGTATATAGTTGGGGGAAATGCTTTAAAGTAAACAGTCCAAAAGAAGGCAAGGAAAAAGAGAGAAAGAAATGTAGACAGGTAGAATACCAGCAAAAAAAAAAAAAAAAATAGTACCTTTAAACCCCAATTTATAAGTAATTATATTAAATATAAGTGACTAACTTCCATTTAAAAGACAGAGACTGTAGACTGGAAAAAACCAAACAAACTCAATATATGCTGTTTTTAAGAATCACACATAAAATATAAGGACACAGAACAATTGAAAGTTAAAAGATAGGGAAATATGCATATAAACATCAAACACAAAGAAGGAAGAAAGGAAAGGAAAGGAAAGGGAAAGAAAAAGAAAAGAAAAGAGAGAAAGGAAGAAAGAAAAGAAAGAGAGAGAAAGAAAAAGAGAAAAAGAAAGGAAAAAAAGAAAGGGAGAGAGAGGGAAGAAGGAAGGGAAAAAGGAAGGAAGGGGAAGGAAGGAAGGAAGAAAAGCTGGAGTATGTGCATTATATACAGTAGACTTTGAGGCAAAAATTTGTTACTAGATAAAGAGGGACATTTTGTAATTATACAAAATTTTAATTCAACATAATAGAATAGTTAAATACTGGGATATACCTAAAAATATGGCCTCAAAATACTTTTTAAAAAATTAAACAACTCAAAGGAGAAATACATGAGTTTATTATGATAGAGATTTTAACACACCTCTGTTTGTGACTAATAAACAGTCAGACAAAAGTAATATCAATACATATATAGTAGATTTAAGTAATATGTTTAACAAACTGAGCTGACATATAGAATAGTGTATCCAGTTGTAGCAAGGTACACATTATTTTAAGGGCTTCTATAACATTTACAAAAACTGATCCTACCCTGCGTCATAAAATAAGCCTCAACAAATTTTAAAGGAGTGAGATAATAAAGATTATATCCTCAGTGAAATTAAACTAGCAATTGTTAAATTTTACCAAAAGACATAGAAAATGTGGGAAGTTCACTAGGGAAAGAATGAAATTATGAATAAATGGTGCTTGAACAATTAGCTCTACATAAAAAGGAAAATGTGACACATACTTCACACATAAAAACTGGTTCTAAATGGAAGAAAAACTAAATATGAAAAAGAAAACTATTAAACTTTCAGGAGGTGCATGGGAAATATCTTTATGATATACGTTTGAGTAATATTTTCTGAAATGAGACTAAAAGAACAAATCATTAAGAGGAAAAGATTGATACATTTGAACACATTAAAATAACAATTTCTATATGACTAAAATTATTATAAATGAAGTGTAAATATAAGCCAAACTTTAGCAGAAAATAATGGCAAAACAAATAATAAACAATAAACAAAAATGAAAATGTCTACAAATCATTAAGACAGTGGTATATGACATAATGGGAAAATGAGCAAAGGATATGTACAAACAATTCATGAAAAAAACTTAAATGATCAATAAGTGTGAAAAGATGCTCGATTCCACTAATCTCAGGGAAATTCAAATAAAAACAATAATGGAACACCATTTCACACCTATCAGTTTGGCAAAACTTAATATGACCAAGTGTTGGTAAGGATTCAAGAAAATGGTAAGTTTTACCCATTGCTAGAAAATTGGTTCAACCAGTTAGGAAAATAATCAAACATATTAAGTGTAACTGAAACTGTGCATATCTGACAACCCAACAATTCCACTTCAAGGTATTTACCCTAAAAAACACTCTAACACATATCCAGGGAAATATATAGATATGAGGAATTTCATGGCAGAATTGTGAAAAGTAGAAACAACCTAATCGAATTAGTTAAGATATTGGATGGTATACTTTAACAGGAACCTAATCACAGTGATCTAAACAAAGCAGGGACTAGTTTTGTTTTGTTTTTTTCTTTTGTGAATGTCTGAGCCTCTGGCAATCCATGGGACTGTGCCAGTCTGATGAGGAAGGTTACCCAAAGACCCAGTTTCCTACCATCTTGTTGCTCTACCATCCCTTAACATGTTTTTTACTAACTTGATTGTGTCTGCCTTTCAGACAGTAAGACAGGGGAAAAGAGAAAATAGAGGGCAGGCAGCTTTCTTTTAAAAAAGAATAGCATGTAATTCACATAAAATGACATTTACCCTTTTAAGAGGTACAATTTTTAGCACAGTCACAAAATTGTGTAATCATCGTCACTGTCTAATTTCAGAATATTGTCATCACTCCCCAAAGGAATCCCATACACATGAGTACTCATTCCCCATTCTCCTAACTTGGTCATGGTATATAATCCTTTTTATATGTTCCTAGATTTGGTCTGCTAGCATTTTGTTGAGGATTTTTGCATCTATAGTTATCAGGTATATTGGTCTGTAGTTTTCTTGTGAGGTCTTTGTCTGATTTTGGTATCATGGTGATAGAATTAGTTGGGAAGTGTTCCCTCTTCTCTTGTTTGGAAGAGTTTGTGATTATACAACTTGATCGCACAAGATTTATTTCAGGAATGCAGTGTTGGTTCACTGCAGTGTGCTACAATCAATCAATATAATATACCATATTAAAATAAAGGACAAAAATCTGATTATCTCAGTATATGCAGAAAAAACATTTCACAAAATCCTCTTATGATCAAAAAAAAATCAATAAACTAGGAATAACAGAGAACTTCCTCAACCTGATAGAGCAACTACGAATAGCTAATATTCTTAATGGTGAAAGACTGAAAACTTTCCCCCTAAGATCAGAAATAAGACAAGGATGTTTACTCTTGCCACTCCTGTTTGATGTTGGAGCTTCTACCCGGGACAGTTAAGCAAGAAATAAAAAGATAGCCGGATTGGAAAGGAAGAAATAAAACTACCTCTATTTATAAATCTCTTGATCTTGCGTAAAAAACTCCTAGAGAATCTACCAAAAACAAAACAAGCAAAAACGCATCTATTAGACATAATAAATTCAGCAAGGTTACAGAATACAAGGTCAATATACAAAAATCAATTGTATTTTTACATACTAACAATGAACAATCAAAAAATGAAATTAAAAACTTTCTATTTACACTGTTGCCAAAATAATAAAATACTTAGGAATGTATTTCACAAAAGAGTATTTCTAACAAAAGATTGAAAGATTTGTACCCTGAAAACTACAAAACACTATCAAGAGAAATTAAAGAAGGCCTAAATAAATGAAAAGATATCCTTTGTCTGTGGATTGGAAGACTTAATATTGTAAAGATGGCACACTTCCCAAATTGGTCTACAGATCCATTAATATCCCTATCAGTTGGATTTTTGTTTGCAGAAATTGACAAACCGATCTTAAAATTCATATGGAGATTTAAGGGACTTAGGATAGCCAAAATGATCTTGAAAAAAGAGAATGGTGGAAGACTCACACTTTATGATTTTAAAACTTATTGGAAAGCTACAGTAATCAAGATTGTATGGTACAAGACATACCAATCTATGGAATAGAACTGAGAGTCCAGAATAAATGAGCACATTTATGGGTAATTGATTTTTGGCAGTTCTGTCAAGAGTATTCAAAAGGGAAAGAACAGTCTTTTCAACCAATAGCTGGAACAACTGTTTGCATGCAGAAGAATGAAGTTGGACTCCTACCTCACACCGTATACAAAAATTAACTTAAAATGGATCATAAACCCAAATGTAAGAGCTTAAACTATAAAGTTCCTAGAAGAAAACATAAGTATAAATCTTTATGACTTTGAATTAGGCACAGATTCTTAAATATGACATGAAAAGCACAAGCAACCAAAGGAAAAATTGATGATTG
>LNAC01000002.1:12594002-12750270 GCA_002007465.1 Ailurus styani | reverse complement strand
GGAGCCTGCTTCCCCCTCTCTCTCTCTGCCTGCCTCTCTGCCTCCTTGTGATCTCTCTCCCTCTGTGAAATAAATAAATAAAATCTTTAAAAAAAAAATAAAATAAAAATAAATCTTTAAAAAAAAAAAATTGATGATTGGACTTAAACACAATTAAAAACTTGTATTTCAGAGGATTCCATCAAAAAGGTGAAAAGACAGCCATAGAATGACGAAAAACATTTGCAAATCACATATCTGATAAAGATTGAATATTCAGAATAAAGAACTTTTACAATTCAGCAATTAAAAAGGCAGATAAACCAACTGAAAGATAGCCAAAAGATGTGAATAGATATTTTTCCAAAGAATGTATACAAATGGCCAATCAGCACATAAAAATGTGTTCAAATGTGTACAGGGTGTCTTCTTGGGGTGATGAAAACCTTCTAAAACTTGTGACAGTGATTGCACACTTCTGTGAATCTACTAAAAACCATTAAATTGTACATTCTATTTTTTTACATTCTTAATTGTAAAATTCAAATTTTTAATGGTTTTACTTATTTATTTGAGAGAGAGAAGGTGAGCAAGAGAGAGAGAAAGAGAGCGTGATTTGGGGGGGAGGGGCAGAGGGAAAGAAGCAGACTCCCTCCTGACTGGGGATCCCAACTCGGGGCTCAATCCCAGGACCCTGGGATCATGACCTGAGCCTAAAGCAGATGCTTAACCACCCCGGTGCCCCTGAACTGTACATTTTAAATGGGCGAATGAAATGGTGTGTGAATTATATTTCAGTAAAGCTATTATCAGAAAAAAAGTGCTGAAGGCCCCTGGGTGGCTCAGTTGTTAAGCGTCTGACTTCTGCTCAGGTCATGATCCCAGGGTCCTGGAATCGAGTCCCACATTGGGCTCCCTGCTCGGCGGAGAGCCTGCTTCTCCCTCTCCCTCTGCCTGCTGCTCTGCCTACTTATGCTCTCTATCTCTCTGTCAAACAAATAAATAAAATCTTTAAAAAAAAAAAAGTTCTGAAAGGAGATTTGCTTTGCAGATTTTGGCATTTCAAGTCACTCTTAAAGAAGTGTCTTACTCAGTAAATGATGTTAAAACTTCCCTATTATTTGGGAAAATATAGATTTAAAATATTAATTTTCCAAATAAAATTTATTTGGAAAATACTCAGAAATTATTTGGAAAAAGGTGTGATAAAAATAAGATACAGATTTAATTAAAATAAAATTACAATTTTGATGGAATAAAAATTTTGATGTATAAAAATAAACAGAGAGTAATAGATAAAATATAGGTAAATATTTACATAATTTTTAGGGGTGTATAAGACTTTCTCAACATGACACTAAGGGAACAAATCGTAAAGGAATGCACTGATTTGCTTAATGACAATCAGAAAGACTTATGTATGTTTTAAAATATTAAAATTTAAAGAAAAATGACAAACTGGGGCGAATATTTGCACTATGGTAGAGAAAAGATTCAAACCCAACATATGAAGAACTCTTAGCAATAAATGACCATCTCTTCACTAGCACACTAGGCTTGATGATTAATTTTACGTGCCACCTTGACCGGGCTAACAAATGCCCAGAGAACTAGTAAAATATGATTTCTAGGTGCATCTGTGAGGGTGTTTCTGGAAGAGATTAGCATTTGAATCGGTAGTCTCAGTAAGGAAGATCCATCCTCACTAATGCTGGTGGACATTCTGAACTGCTGAGGGATTAAATAGAACAAAAAGACAGAGAAAGAGCAGGCTCGCCCTCTGCTTGAGCTGCAACATGATATTGGTGTCCCTCTGACTGGGGGCCTTTAGACTTGAACTGAATCACACACCCCCACCCCCGCTTTCCTGAATCTCCATCTTGTGAGCGGCAGATTGTGGGACTTCTCAGCTTCCCTTATTGTATGAGCCAGTTCCTCATAGTAAATCTCTTACATGTCTACATGTATACAATTAGTTCTATTTTTCTGGAGAACCCTGACTACACAAGGCCAGAGCGTTAACAGGCAGTTTGATGAAGAATTACAACTAAGCAGACACATGGAAAATGTGTGTAATCTCACTAATATTCAGAGAAACTCCAATTGTAAATGTTTCTAGGTCAATTCTATGAAAACAGGTAACTTCAATCCTATTTTATTTTATTTTTTTATTTTAATTTTAATTTATTTAAATTTAATTAACATAGAATGGATTATTAATTTCAGAGGTAGAGTTCAGTGATTTCATCAGTTGTATATAAGACCCAGTGCTTGCTCATTACATCACGTGCCCTGCTTCATGCCCATTACCCAGTAACCCCATCCCCCACCCACCTTCCCTTTAATCCTATTTTAAAGTCTGCCAGAGCACACAAGAAACAAGGAAAACTTCTGAAATTTTTTTTATAATTTTAGAAGTGCATTGAAACAAACACCTGTGATAGAACACACGTTCAGATGAAAATTATGGGACAACTTTACTTAATATTTACACAAAATCCTAAGTGAGATCACAATGGTAATCACAATGATGGAAGCACCAGAGGTTTAAATTTTTATTTTTGCTTATTTATATATTTTTTTCCAACATTGTTTTGTGTGTGTGTTGTTTTTTTTATTTAAGATTTTATTTATTTATTTGACAGAGACACAGCAAGAGAGGGAACATAAGCAAGGAGAGCGAGAAAGGGAGAAGCAGGCTTCCTGCTGAGCAGGGAGCCTGATGCAGGACTTGATCCCTCGACCCTGGGATTATGCCCTGAGCCAAAAGCACATGCTTAACAACTGAGCCACCCAGGCGCCCCTATTTATATTTTCTAAAATATTTTTTGAACAGTGTCACATACCTTATTTTGTAACCCTAAGACAACACAAAACTGATGAGGTCTTGTTTCAGTGGTCCTAGACAATGGGTCTGTCATTGATGTGGATCTAACTGCATAAACTTTCAGATTGAGTTGCTACAAATTACATACGTCTGTATTGCAGACATACCACAAATTAAGTCAGAAGAGACAAAATGAGAAGGGAAATTGGCAGTATGTGATAAAGATTAACTTTTTTGCTACGTAAAGACTATTAAACCTCAGCAAGACAATGACCAAAATGGGGAGAGGTCATGGATAGTCAGTTTGCAGAAAAGAAATACAAATAGCTTTTTTAATACCAAAAAACAAAACAAAACAGAAAAAGCTACCTCTATTTTAAAATGCAAATTAGGGGCACTTGGGTGGTTAAGGGGCTACCTTTGGCTCAGGTCATCATCCCCGGGTTCTAGGTTGGAGCCTGGAGTTAGGCTCCCTGTTCAGTGGGGAGTCTGCTTCTCTCTCTCCTTCAGCCCCTCCCACCACCTCATGCTCTCTCTCGCGCACACGCATACTGTCTCTCAGATAAATAAAAATCTTTAAAAAAAATGCAAATTAAAACAAGAAGTCCTATATTTCACCGATCAGAAAGTTTAATTATACCAGATTACTTTTAACTTTTTTTTAAGGACATGAAGATAGGCACTCTTGTAAACTGCTAGCAGAAGTGCAGTTGGTACAATCTCTTTGGAACACAATAGTCATAAGTTTTGAATGTATACACACTCTTATTTTTCCTGTTCTCACATATGTATGTATAGGTGCTTGTAAAAGGAAGTTTGTTGCTCCTTTGGAATTGCAAAAGACTGGAAACACCTTTAATGTTTTTCAGTAAAGGACAAATTAATAATTCTTGCACATCCATATAGTAGAATTGAAAAAAGGATGAGATAGATCTTTCTATGCAGACATGAGAGCACCAAGATATATCGTTAAAGGAAAGAAAAAGAGCAAGACAGAGAACAGTGTACTCACATTCATGTTAAAATAAAATGTAGAAAACATCTGGAAGAATGTACAACTGTTAAGGATGTTTGCCTGGGGGTTTTACCTTGTGTGTCTATTATGCTTTATTTTTAATTTGTTTAAAAGATTTTATTTATTAAAGAGAGAGAGAGAGCATGCACAAGCAGAGGGGAGGGGCCACAGGGAGGGAGAAGCAGATTCCCCATTGAGCAGGGAAGCCGAGGGTGGCGGGGCACAGCTCGATTCCAGGACCCTGAGATCATGACCTGAGCTGAAGGCAGACGATTAATTGACGGAGTCACCCAGGTGCCCCTACTTTATTTTTTAATCAAAATAGTAGGATGACCTTGGAAGTTACCTAGCCTCTCTGCCTCAGTTTTTTTTTCACCTATAAAATGAACTGTAATAGAGTCTATCTCATTGGGTTATCAGGATTAAATGAGTTGATATATATGTGTGAAACACCTAGAATAACGGCCTCACACATGGTAAACATTTGATGAATATTTGTTATTGTTATTATGAACATCATTTAAAAAATCAAAGAGTGCTATAATTTTATTGGGAGGGGGTAATTCTTTATTGAGATTCTTCTGTCTCAATCCCTTTTGCAATCCAGAGACAATATTTTATTGTCAGTGTAAATATTTTTAGTTTATTTTTCTCTAATATTTATCTCCGTGTTTCCAAATAGTAGGCTCTCTGATGTGTATATTTGAGTTACTATTGACCACACATAATGGACTACGAGGATTTAGCTTTCCTATACCATCCCATTCCACCCCCCTTTTTCTGCCCTTCATCCTTTAAATATGGTTCTATCATAATTTTTGGTTAAATTAATATTGAGCATTAACTTATTTCAACTATGTAAATTATTCAGTTCTATAAATGTTTATTTTCCTTGAGCTGATAGTCACCCTCTTTTCATATATTCTTACTTTCCTATGCACCTTTCTCTTCCTTTTCCAAAATTTTCCCATAGAATCATAAAACTGCTTTGTACACTATTTTTCATATAGCTATTCATAACAGGTAACCATTTAGCTCCACTTTTTTCTTTTTAAAGACATCTCCTGGGATGCCCTTTCTGGATTCCTTCAGCCTACTACTGCCCTGAAATGAACTGGTTACACCTCAGGCCTGCTGTGTCTCCCCCATGTTGAATGCTCTGTTTCCTTGACCCAGTGCCTTCCCATTTCTTGGTTTATACCTTTGTTTTGGTGGAGTACGTCCTCAAGTAGCTTCCTGAGAAATGATGCATGGGGAAATACAACTTCTAGATTTTATGTTTTGATCAGAGTTCTGTTTCTGAGAATTTAACCCAGTCTCATCCCTTTAATCAAAATGCAATTTTATTAGGCAGTGTCCATCAC
This sequence comes from Ailurus styani, assembly GCA_002007465.1. Taxonomy (NCBI): domain Eukaryota; kingdom Metazoa; phylum Chordata; class Mammalia; order Carnivora; family Ailuridae; genus Ailurus; species Ailurus styani. The sequence continues at coordinate 12,745,085 of LNAC01000002.1, read as the reverse complement.
TTGATGTAGGTCTGTACCTTCAACATCATTCGTTAAAAGAGAAACAAACAATCAGAAGTTCTGCTCAAAGTGAGGCTCACTGAGCTCACACTTTTTTTATCCACTCAAACTGGTCAAGTACCCACTAGCACACCACAGAGTACTCCTGGAGGTATATAAATCCCAGTATTAGAAAAACAGGCCTAGATTAACAACTATTTTTCGGACAAGTTGGGAAAGGTGATAGTATAAAAAGAGAAGGTGCGCAGGGAGTGTGAGCCATTTGCTTATGACACATATTTCCCAGCATGACCTGCTTCAGCCCTGTAAACGGCACCCTTCGGTTTTAGTGGGTCAAAAAGCCCAGCGTACAAAAGGTAACCTGGTAACTTGATGTTCCATGTTTAGACATTCTGACCCTACTGGCACTCAGGAGCAAATCCGTGGTTTCTTAGAAAAAGAATATTTTCCAGAGAAAGCATGGGTTTGCTGTATGTTCTCAGGGCTCTCCGTGGGCTCTGTGTATCCCCCAGTCTGGCACAGACCTCATATTACGGTTGAGGCACTGGACCAAAGAGGTGAATTGAGAGGGCTGGAGCCTGGAACAGCTGGAGCAGGTTCTCCTGCTCTGTCTGCCACCAAAAGTCGGTGGCATCATGGGTTACTCAATAAAGGGGTCAGAGTAGCAATCCCAAAAGTGGGTCTATGTTTCCGACAAAATATAAGGAAGTCCAAAGCATTGTGACTCTTTCTAATTTTTAAAGAGTGAAAGATGCAGCAATCTGTCTTTCACTTTGGAAGGGATATTCAGAAATTCCGTAGACCACTAGACTCCTGGAAGCATCACTGAGGTGCAGCCCCCGTCCCAGCCCCCCAAATTTCCCACTCACTGTGTTTACTGAAGAATCTAGGGCACTTTGTACTTCCTACTTCCAGGTGCAATAACCAGCATGAGATCATCAATGTACACTGTGGTGTTCTGTGGGACAGAGGGGGTCTAGGTCCCTGCGGAGTAGAGTATAACAGCCAGGGAGAGTTGAGATAGTGCTGAGTAAGACAGCCCTGAATAATACTGGAGGGTCTACACCCTCTCGCCTTGGTAAAAACAGCTGTCTCTGATACTCTTTGTCCACAAAGATGGAGAGATTAGCATTTGCCAGATCATTCGCCATAGAATAGTTTCCAGAGGTAAGTTTATTTGTTCCAATAAATAGACTATCTGAAATGGCCACCATGGATTCATCTAACAATACAGCCATTGTCCAAGACTTATCAGCCCTCTTCAGGAGCCAAATAGGCAAGTTAAGTAGGGACATGATAGGAATCCCACTCCTGTAATCTCTGTGACTTCCTAGGGTGGCAATACTGGTTTATTGGGTTACTACTTCGGGAAAGAGCAGGTAGTTTCAGACTCATCCACCAAGAAAGCTTCTATGAGTAAGGGGGTCAAGGGAGGAGTTGGGGACTGACATTAAGTACATGTATTGCATCTATACCTTCAGGATCTGTAGGAACAACCACATGGACTCTCTGGGCCCATCATGATACCAACTGGGGGCAAAACTCCATTTTCTCCTGATGCTATGAGTCCCCATTGTGAACACAGTCATACCTAGGGTCCTCAGGGATAAAGGTTGGCACAGAACCAGTGTCCAATAATACTCTAAATGTCTGCCCTTTCTAGACAAGCCAAATACCAGACTGTTAACTATAGAGGACACACGATGGTTGCCAGGGGAGAAGTGAGACAGGGGATGGGTGAAATAGATGAAGAAAACTAAGAGTGTGAGTAACATATAGAATTGTTGCATCACTATATTGTACACCTGAAACTAATATAACACTGTATGTTAGCTATATTGGAATTAAAATTTAAAAAGATGAAATAAATGTCTGACCTTTCCCCCCTACACAGCTACTCTGGTAAATGTCTGCATGTTCTCTGGGGAAGGTTAGAAGATTTTCAGTAGGTGCTACTTTAGGCACTACCAAGGGGTCTGTCCCTAAGGATAATCAGCCTCCTCTTCGTTCAGGGAGATTTTGGCCTGGGGAGTGGTTGAGGAGCCCTCTCTTATGTCACAGTGTCTCACTGCACTACATTTCATCAGACCTCAGGTTTTTTCAGGTATGTAGTTCAAGGAGAACCCTAAAGGGTGTTCATCTTTTTAGTCCTAGGGGTCCGGTAATCTGTTAGCCACTGCCAAATACCCCTGTGGATTAAATTATTTTTATTATGCTCACAAATTCTGTGGGCTAGAAATTCAGACAGGGTACAAAGAGGACAGCGTATCTGTTCCATGGTGTCCGGACCCAGGGGGATACTCAAGGGCTGGAGTCTGGAACCATCTGAAGGTTCACTTACTCACCTATGACGCAGCTAATGCTGGCTTTTGGCTGGGGGATCTGGGTTCCTCTCCACATGGGCCTTCCCGTGTGATCGCTCTGCATGGGGCAGTTTTGGCTTCCTCATGGAATAGTGTCTGGATTCCAGGGGCAGGTACTCCCAAGAGAGGGTTGTAGGCAGAAACTATGCCACCTGTTCTGATTTAGCCTTGGAAGTCAAACAGGATCACAGGCTCATCCATGTTCCAGGGAAGGAAAGATAAAGCTGCACCCCAAATAGAAAAGTGTCAATATCACATTGAAAAGCTTGTGAGATGGGATAAATATTGGTGCAACCACCTTTGGAAAACGCTTTCTGCCACAAGTAGGAAAAATCAAGTTTTTATCACCACCATCTCTCAATCCTGGCCCTCAGGGACTTAGCATGGATAGGGCTTGTTGATCTCCTTCATGCAGAAGTAATGGCTGTAGCATTTCATTAAATATGCATACGCACATTGAAATTTGTGTGCTGTATACAATACAGTACACAAAGAGTGCCATCAGTGAGGCATATCTGCATGCATGAACACTTAAGAAACTTTTATATTAGTGTTCTGTATGGTCATGAGGATTGGTCATCTCCTCAAAGATTTTTTTTTTAAGATTTTATTTATTTATTTGACAGAGACACAGTGAGAGAGGGAACACAAGCAGAGGGAGTGGGAGAGGGGGAAACAGGCTTCCCACTGAGCAGGGAGCCGGATGCCAGGCTTGATCCTAGGACCCTGGGATCATGACCCGAGCCAAAGGCAGATGCTTAACCACTGAGCCACCCAGGTGCCCCTCCTCAAAGATTTTAAATTAGGATCACACGCCATGGAACCAATTTTGATATGTACTGTCATACTTGTTATAAATAATAACTATTGAGCTTTTTCCAGGTTAAACTTCTTGTTTTGGTTGAACTTTTTCTATTTAGATTCACCTCTATTTTTAGTAAAGACACTGTACTTTTATTTTCTAACTCTAATGCTGAATGAACTATTTATTTTCTCTTGGAAGTGGAATGTCATTTGAAACTTTTCTCAGTTTTAATAGTATCACCAACCTGAACAGTTTGCTCGAATCTGGAAGTTAAATGAATATTACTAAATTACAGAATGCAGATAGTATCAACACATGACAATAAATTCTAACTAAAAGAGCATTGGTGGGTGGGTGGAAATACTATGCAGAAGGTAGTGAGCAATTTTTCATTGAAGCATTTAAGGAGAGAGGAACAATTTTTCAGTGAGTAGTAGTTCATATAATTGGGCATTTTTCAACACCATCCCCCATGCCCCCTATCTTCCAAGCACATTAGATGACTCAGTCTTTCTGGAACATTTTAACAGACAAAGTCATTGCACATTCCATTTCTTCTTCTTGGAATGTCACCTTCCCAAGCCATTCTCTGAGAAACAAACTCCTGGTCGAACTTAAAGACACAAATCAAAAATCATCTCTCCTGTGAAGCCTTTCTCAAACCCCCAAAGCCAAAATCTTCACTTCCTCTTCTGCAATCACGAAGCACTTTGTGAATAAGCTACTACTACTATTACTACATTGAGTGCTCCTGGGAAGGGAGGGGAGAGTCAAGGAAAGGGTGAGTAATATCTAATCTTTGCACTGTGTCCAGTACTCAGCAATCAAGAATGGTTCTTTGCATAAATTATCAGTTCTAAAAAGTTGTTATTCCAAGGGAAAGGAGAGATGTTAAAAATACAGATCCCTGGTCTTATTGAATCAGACCCTCAGGAAGGTGGATCTTTTTGATGAGCGATGCAGGTGGTCCGTGGATCAGACTTTGACGAACATCATTCTAGGGTGGGCACCACACTGTAACTGCCCAGCCTATTCTGTCTGAAGAGCTTGTTTTGGCTTCTCCTGTTCTTAGCTAACTTTGCTTTTTATGTCTTCTGAGCCATTTGTTTGACCTTCAAGTTCTTCCGCAAGATTATTTTCATTCAGCTTTCAGATATGGATGCACATTCTGGAACCACCTGCCCTAGAATTAAATTTTTTTTTTTTTTAGCTGACATGTAATCTCATGTGTGTTTGTTCAATTAACCTCCATTCATAAGGTGTGTGTGTGTACACAGTTAATGAAGTTGAGGCGTATGAAACAATATAGAGTTTATAAATGGCTCACAGTTTTTATTCCGTAGTGTTTTCCTAATTATATGTTTATATTGTCAAAAATGTCTTTAAAGTTACAAGTCATAGCTGACGCAGATATCTTACAGGATTTCGTGAAAATGGGGGATTATAGTATAAAATATAATTAGACCTATGTTCCAATAGATAATGTTTTTAATAAGTTATTTTCTGGTTTTTAAAAATATTTTTGAAGTAATCTCTCCACCCAATGTGGGGCTCAAGCTTAGCCATCCCAAGATCAAGGCTCGCACGCTCTACTGACTGAACCAGCCAGGCAGCCCAAGAATTCATTTTCTAACCAAGTTTACTTTGGAAATTATTTAATTAGCTAAACCCATTCTAGTGTTAAGTCTTTCATACTATTCTCCCTAACCAAATGAAGTCAATAAAGAAACTGGAGGAAAAAACCAGTTTCTCCATTGCTGTGTTTTAGATAATGCCTAACATAGAACTCGCTCCCCAGTGTTTAAATGGACCACGTGTTTTGTGCAATTGTTTTTTAAATGACTCAGTAAAGGAAGAAAGTGAATTCTGCCTACTCTCCCCACATGATTGAAATGCAATCCTCAAGACACAAAAGAACACACTCAAGAGGGTACTATTAAAATATAAATCCATTGTGATAGGCTGAAAAGAATGCTATTATAAATCTTGATAAATCCTAAAATAAGATAATGGAAAAATAAGTCATAATAAGTACATAATCAAATATTCCATGTCAAACGATGATAGCGTCTTCCCTTAAAAAACTCACCGAAGTGTTAGCCCACTCGATTCTTTCAACTTGGTTCGTGAATTCAAAAGTCAAAAAAATTTTTTGTACCAGGAAAGCATTAAGCAAATATTTTTATCACATTCCTCTTGTTCTCTTGACTTTTTAAAGAAAGTGATTTCATGCAAGTTTAGGCAGCAAGTGACACAGACATTAGCGAAGGTTATTTGGGTGATAAGGATATTAGAAATTGGGAAAAACAATTCACTTGCCTTTGCAAGTGAAAAACAAAAAAGGTCAGAATTGTATGTAGAAGTTTCTCCAAGGGGATGCTCATTGTCCTCTGTGACCAAAGACATTGTGTCTATAAATTCACCTAAGTGAAATTACATCCATGGCACCAAAAACCAACACTGGAGCCAAATTGAGACAAGAGGGAACAAGCGAAGACTTACAATGCATTTCTCTGAGAGTGTACCAGGAAAACAAAGCATTGCCACAGAATGCCTCAGCCCATCCCTCTACACCAACTCCATTCCCAAGGAATCATTACTCTGATTCTCTAAGAGAGGGATGCAGAGGTCGGGGCATCTCTCTTGCTCCCAAAGCAGGCAGCTTCCAAGAGAGGTAACTGGGAAGCCCTAAAATCAGAGACTTGGGGCAGCATGGGACAGTGGTTAAGAACACCCTGTAGTCTGAATCCCAACTTTTCCATTTGCCATTGGAACTGAAGGAAAGTTTTCTTAAACCTCTGCCCCTCGATTTTCACGTCTGTAAAACATAGGCGATTATACCGTTTGCTGACTTGGGTTAAATGAGATTTGGATTCATGAGATGCTTCCCATATAATCAGTAAATGTTAGCCACGATGACAGTAAGGGATGCTGCTGCCAGGGTGTGTGTTATCGTTTGTGCCCCTCCCCCAAAGGTGAGATAGTCATGGAGGAGGTGTGGTAGCGCCTGGAAACCCATCAGGTTTGAACAACCTAGAGAGGAAAGCAGTCTCTGACTGAATTTCTGAATTGTTTTTTCCCTAGAACACTGCTTTGAATTGGTATTTATTACTTATTTTAAAATTTTTAACAATCTACACTTATCTGCTGAGTTGAGAAGGAATCTTGGGAGAATCCAAGTTAACCTTCACAGAAATTTTAAAGACAAACTAATTGGAGAATCAAGATATAAGAAAATGAACAACAATGATTTTTAAGAACATAAGGTTTAGCCTTTAAACGATTTTCCTTCTAAGGTCATGTGAGCTTTAAAAGTTACTAGAGTATCATAAGCTCATTATTTAATCTATGATACTCTTGGAAAGAATGCAGTCCATGAAAAAAAAATACTTGAATTTTGGATCACAGGCAATTTTTCCTAACGTAAAAAAGACTTCACTTCTAAAAACCCATCCACACTACCTCATAGTATCCTAAAGACGAGGAACATTTCTTTTTTTCCCCACGTGAAACCACAACCTACCTCCTCCAGGCTTTACTCACTCAGTGAAAGTTTTTGTCTGACCTTTTCAGAAACACATGGACGTGACTCTCCTGGTCAAATCATAGAGCTGTCAATTGGTGGAGATACTTCTTTTAAACCCATTCCCCACGAGAAAAACTAAATAGCAAAGAATTCAAACTGAGTTAACTTGCAAAATTTAAAAATCTGCCTTAGTTCCATTTGGTGTCTAGTTGTTATTCCCTCAAATGTTTAGTGTACCCCTTGAGTGAAGCATAGCCATTGCAGAAAAGGCTCCGATGGATTTTCAAGGTTTCACACATCCTTCGAAGAACACCATCAGGAGGTACCTACTCTCACTTTATAAACTAATTGACCACGGGGCAGAAGGAAAAATGTTTTAGTAGAAGGAAAGGAAATGTCCAGCACATTATAGCACAAAAACAATAAAAAAAATCAGAGGCCCCTTATGGACGCTAAGCTAATGCGAAGTATAGGTCCCCCAGAAAGGACCTACCACACTTGTCCTTCCTGCGGGCTGGAACGGTGGCTCTGTCAGGCTGCCCAGCCACTTCCCGGGTGGGCAGGATCTTCTCTGGGAAAAGTATTGGAACAGTGTTTGTAGTCTTGCCTTCTGCTGAGTCCTTTCTTGGTGTACCTCCAAGAAGAGAATCATAGAAATGTAGAGCTAGAAATTATTTTGGAGAGTTTACAGATTAGAAGAAACGAAATCCAGAAAAAGGAAGTAATTGACTCAAGTCCGAACGTCCAACAGATAGTAGGACTGGAACAGTATCTAAGAGCCTCTATTGCTTCTAAACCCAACTGCTGCTTTGGAAGATTCCAGAATTCAGAGTTTCACAGAATAGTGTAGCTTTATATATTATTAGTTATTAATAGAACATGAACTAGATATGCAGAGGGCAAATAGGCAGTGATCCATTCATCAAAGAGATTTGCATACGATGTAAATTTGTTAGGTATAATAGAAAACAACCAGATTTACTAAAATTTAAAATATTTTTGTGTTAATTTAAGAGAAATGTTTGCTATGAAAATAGCTTCATCATCTTGAATAAAAAATGTATATAAGTGTGTTATTAATTCTACCAACATTTTTGAAATTTCACTATCACCAGGCATAGTCCTAAGTGTGAAGATGCGGGGGGGGGGGGGGNGGGGGGGGGGGGGGGGGGGAGAAAAGGAAAGAAAAGCGGAAACTTGCCTGTTCCAACTTGCCAGTGAATTGAGGAGGCTGATGTCAAACAAACCAACCAGTGTGATAACTGGGATTACAGCCGTGGCTACCGGGGGGTGTGAGGCCTGTGGCAGGACAACGGAGAGGGGGCTTAACTGTGGAGTAAGAAAGAGAAGGTTCCCCAAAACAGATGCACCAGAGCTGCATCTGGAAAGAAGGGAACTAAAAGAAAATGAGCATTAAAAGAAGAGAGAGAAGCATGAACTGGCCAGTAGGCGTGACGGCACGTGACAGATGTGGGGACTACGTAATAATTCTTTTTCTCCTCCTCCTCGTCCTCCTCCTCCTCCTTCTTCCTCTCCTTCTTCTTCTTCTTGAAGTTATCTATCTATCTATCTATCTATCTATCTATCTATCTATCTATCTATCTATCTGTCAAGAGAGAGCACAAGCAGGAGGAGCGACAGGCAGGGGGAGAGATGCAGGTCTCCATCTCAGGACCCTGGGATCATGACCTGAGCCAAAGGCAGACGCTTAACTGACAGAGCCACCCAGGTGTCCTGGGACTACATACTTCTAAATGGCAGAGTCCCAGGCAGGGTAGGACAGATCCTGAAGAGGACTGTACATCATCCTAAAAAGTTTGTATTTTACCAAAAAATAGTGGGAAGGTGTTGACAAGTTATATGCTCTAAAATAATGCAAATCAAATTTTACACTGAAGGGGCGCCTGCGTGCCTCAGTTGGTCCTGGGATCGAGCCCTGCCTCAGGCTCCCTGCTCAGCGGGGAGACTTCTCCCTCTCCCTCTACCTGCTGCTCCCCCTGCATGTGCTCTCTCTCTCAAATAAATAAATAAAATCTTTTAAAAAAAATTATACTATGGGGGCGCCTGGGTGGCTCAGTCAGTTAAGCAACTGCCTTCAGCTCAGGTCATGATCCTGTAGTTCCGGGATCGAGTCCCACATCGGGCTCCCAGCTCCATGGAGAGTCTGCTTCTCCCTCCGACCTTCTCCTCTCTCATGCTCTCTCTCTCTCTCAAATAAATAAATAATCTTTAAAAAAATATATACTATGAAGCGAATGGGTTTTCTATTTTTTTCTCCTACTCCTTAATATCAGAAACTTTCCTAGAACATCTGGGAGTCGAATGTGATAAAATCACCAGCATCCATTTGCAAGGCTGACAGAAATCTCAGTTTCCTCATCTGTAAAATGGAGACCATTTTAAGGTTGTTGTAAGAAGCACATGGTTAAAGCCCGTTAAGCATTTATTGCAGTGGTGGGCATATTGTAAACATTCAGTAACAGTAAATCGGCACCGTCTTTATTGTGATCATCATCGTTATAAAAAACTGAATCAGGAGCGCCGGGCTGGTTCAGTTTTTTTGGTTTTTTTGTTTGTTTGTTTGTTTGTTTTTTCTGGCTGGTTCAATTGGTGGAGCATCTGACTCTTATTCTCAGGGTCATGAGTTTGAGCCCCACATTAGGTGAGGAGATTACTTTAAAAAAAAAATCCAAAAAAAAAAAAAAAGAAAAACTGAATTGGAGAAAATGGGTTAGCATGTTAAGGGTTAAATTTAACATCTAGATTTGAGAATAATTTTCCAGATTTGCTGATTCTGTATTGCTTACAGTAATTGGGCCCCTTCAGAGAGAACTACTTTGTTAAAAGCAGAGCTAGGAAAAGGCATTGGTTAGCAGAATGCATTGATTATGTACTTGCGAGGAACTTTTCTGCTGATTTTATTGTCCAAGAGGATGTAAGAAAAGAAAACTTGAGTTTCAGCGTTTGAGAGCAGTATCCGAGGAGAACTGGGTGCTTGATTGGGTAGTTGAGAGCTGGAAGAGGAAGATATCAAGGTCTATAGTTAGCAACTGGGGATAAAAATTCAGCTTGCTTTCTCTCTCTCTCTCTCTCTCTCTCTCTCTCTCTCTCGCTTTCTTTCTTTCTTTCTTCCCTCTATTGATTCACAGGCCCACAATAAAGAGAGTATATCGTGGTTTTATTTGCTATTAGATTGTAACTAGTTCATAATCTATCCTCATACGGTAATGACTAAAGGTTCTTTTTTGCTGCATTTAATTGGAATATTTTCTGTAATTGTTCCAAACTGAAAATTTGAAATGTAGTGCAATGATTTCAATTTGGTTCTATTAAAGATTAGGTAGGTCAGAATTACATTTATTATATGCATAATATCATCTCTCTATTAAAAAAGGGACCATATTTCAATATTCTGTAGGTTAATAGCTTTATTTTCTGTGTTCTGTTTTGCTAGTGCTCCTATATTCCTCCCTGTAAGAGAGAAAATCAGAAGAACTTGGAAAACGTCATGAATTGGCAACAGTACTGGAAAGATGAGATCGGTTCCCAGCCATTTACTTGCTATTTTAATCAATTTCAAAGGTAAGCCAGTATTTACATGTGCTTGTTAAAGTTGCTGGTAGCCTTTGTAGTTTATTACAAAATAAATCATAGATTGTGCTCACTTGACAAAACATCTGACATGAGGATAGACTCAACTCTTTGCGTGGAGTTAGGGAAGGCACTTTACAGGCTGGGAGGCAGGTGAAGAATATGGAGGACAAAAAGAGAAACTCTATCATTTGCTACCCTCTGGACAGATGAAGGAAGTGCTTTCAGATAAGGACTTCAGATACAAGCAGGGCTTGCTCCCTGAGAATTACAGATCAGATGCACATAAACGGAACTACATGTCAATTTGTGAGCATTTGGGACTGCATCAAATCTTATCATTCCTTTTCCTTTCTATTCCGATGAAGTATCAAGAAAACGAGTTCACACCGTTAAAACTTACTTGACTTAGAGAGAACTCGAGTTATGCCACATAACCACGGCTCATTGGACTAGAACACTACAGTACCCACCCAGGTTCATCGTACTAATTCCTTCATTAAGCATTTATTGAGTATTCACAACTCTTTGCCGTACTCTCTGCTTAGATGTTCCAGTTCCATTACACCTTCTTTTCCTCCCCTAGTCCCTCTTAGTGAAGCACTCTACCATCCACTTGTTTACCAGAGAACTGTAATTCCTCAATCACATTCTCCTTTACACACTCTAACTTATATTTGCCGCCATGCTGATTTTACGGCCATGATGACTCTTCTCTGCCTTCCCTCCTCTGCCACTGTCTTCAGTGAGATCCACATGATTTCTCAGCTCTGTTAACACACATCTTCCAACCAGTCCTTCTACCTCCAACCTGCCCCCAGGCCAAGCCCATTGTTCACACTTCTGCCACGGTGATCTTCCTAAAACATGAATTTAATCAGGTTACTCCTCACGGTTTTCAGAGTAAAGTCTGCACATCTTGGCATGGCCTATCCATCAGGTGCCTCTTGCTGCATAACAAACCACCCCAAATCTGGTGGCTTACTACAACAATGATTCATTATTTCTTATAATTCTGTGGGTTGGCTCAGAGATTGACGCGCAGTCAGAGGATGGCTGGAATAGCTGTGTGGGCCAAGATGGCCTCTTCTGTCAGCACTTGATACCCGTACCCATGAGGCCAAAGGGCCTCAGTTCTTTTCTCCTGGCCTCTTATTCTTCATTAGGCTAGATCGCCTTCTTTACAATATGGTAGCTGCAGGGCAGCATTTCAAGAGAGCCAGGCCTTAGTTCTGGAATTTACATAACAGTACATTTGATACATTGGTCAAAGCAAGTCCTGAAGGCAGCCAGATGCATGGGGTGTGAAAATCAACTCTGCTTCTTAAGAGAAATAGCAGCAAAGGGCTTGTGGCCATATTTAACCTGCCACAGCATACAAGGGTCCTTGAGTTCTCACCCCAGACTCCCATCTTTCCAGCCTCAGCTTTATGCCCATATTCTCTGCAGAAGCCACTCTGAACTACATGCAGTCCCATAATATACATTTATATCTGTGCCTCTTTATTTGCTTCTCCTGCTTCTTGACTGCCTTCATGAAGACTCTTCATAGATATCCCCTTTTCTGGGCTGTTTTCCTTGATCTTCAAGTTTGGTTTAGTTGTATATTAGTTAGAATGCCATCTGTTGCATGTAAACAGAAAACTGACTCAACGTATCACAAGGAATTAGGACATTTATTATTGCATACATTAAGAAATGCACAGGTAGACCAACATAAGGGTTGTTTGATGTGGTAGCCTAGCAGTGTCATCAAGAAGCCAGGCCCTTTCTGGATCTCAGTTCTGCCTCAGATCTACTCATGGTTACAATAGAGTTGCTGTGGCTCCAGATGTCACAGCTAGGCTTTGCAGTATCCAAAGGCAAAAGAAAAACTCTCTCAGGGCAACCAGGTGGCTCAGTTGGTTAAGCGTCTGCCTTCAGCTTGGGTTGTGATCTCGGGGTCCTGGGATCCAGCCCTGTGTTGGGCTCCCTGTTCAGAGAGGAGTCGTCTTCTCCCTTTCTCTGTCTGTGCTCCCCCCTCCCCCCCTCCCACCCCCAGCTCATGCTCTCTCTCTCTCTCTCTCTCTCAAATAAATAAGTAAAATCTTTACAAAAAGTAAAACTATCTTTCTTGGTATGTTTTTCTTGGAATTAGGAAACCTTTTCTCAACTTCCCATAACTGACCTCCCCTTAAGGATTCTTGTTTAGAATGAGTTCCTTTGCCTACACCTAAACCAGTCACAAGAAAGAATAATCAGAATATACCACTGAGCTGGGGATAAGGCAGTATCTCCTAAGTTGGATGGAGAAAGGGTGCACACATGAATAGAAAGGAAGGAAGAAGAAAGGGGCTCAGATGTTGAGGAATAGTCAAAAGTGCCAGCTACAAGATGTGTCTTCCATGTTCTGTTTATACAGCTCTATCCCAGAGGTCTCTCACTTCACAGAACTATGCCAGAGGAGCTTTAAAAAAATGCACCACAGACCAATTAAATTAGAATCTCTGGAGGTTGAACCTAGGCGTTAGCATTTTTAAAAATTGATTTTAGGGGTTCTACTTTGCCACCAGATTGAGAACCACTGCTTTATCCTCCCACTTATCACTCATTACTGGGATAATTTGTGTACCCATCTTCCTCATGAGGCTGTATAGGGGTTACTGGTGTGAGACCTATCTTCTTTGGCTTTATATTCCTGGGACTTGGTACAACGCCTGCTTCTCAGTCAATAAAAGTTTGGTGAATGAATGAATAAATAAGCACAATGTTCCAAATTAATAAGGAGGGTTCTTTGCTCCCAAGGAATTAGAAGTTATTGGGAGGAACAGGTGCTTATGCAAATGAAGTATGACTTCATCAGCTAGAAATGAAAGGGGGAAAGACCTTGAAGACGTGATGGTTGCAATAAAGAAACAGGCTTCACAATTTAAGATACATGAAGTGTTCAGGTTCTATAATAAGAAGCGGTGAATTTGTAAGGTCTTGGAAGGGGAGTGTTTTAAGGAGAAAGGTAATCAAAAAGGGATTACCTTTTTGGGTAATTGGAAGGATTGGGAAGTCATTGGTTTTGGCAATCAGAGGGCTGTTAGTGGTCTTTGTGAAAGTGGTGTAGGCACCATCTTAGAGCAACAATGGGGTTTGAGATAATTTTATATTACCACAAGGGGAGGATGTGAAGGCATTAATAAGTGCAGACTACCCTTTCAAGAAATTTGCCGTATCTGGAAAAAGAGTTTGGGAAGGAGGCGATTCAAGGGAAGCAGGAATGAGTCCAGAGAAATGAGCCCATTACACACTAAAACTGCTGAGGAAGAGAGAAGCTCTCTTGTTGAACACAGATAGTAAATGAGGCGGAGTGGAACAAACACACCCTGAAGAAAATGAGACCGGGTGAGACAAAAAGGAGCAGTGGTCCTCTTTCTGTGAAGTGGGAGCCCGGTAACTGGGAGTAGGCACCAGAGGTCAGACAGTTTGATTCTGAACCTACTACCAGAACGAATCAAGTGATCCTTTACACTTCCTGCCGTGGACTAGGAGCTGGTCTGCTACATGGGTGAGCTGGAGCTTGCAGCTGGTAGCCGGCAGGGGTGCCCCTCCCACAGGCTGTCCTGACCAGCTGGTGGTCATCTTAACAAACCTCCCCTCACTCCCTGCTCAGGCATCTCTGAAGGCTGCCTCCCCCAAACACAAACATGCCTCCTGTGGGTATGAATTCTGAATACCCTCAAGTCACCAACAAGAAGGACAATGATCCAGAGTGGTGAGAACTCTCTGAAAGACCTAGCCTTGCATTCCATGCTACCTGTGTTCACTTGAGCAACAGAAAATGTCAGCCCTTCATACCTCCTTCAGAACGATGCCTGTTCCCTACCACCGTCTCCCTGTCCCATTCCCCAGCTGTCGGGGGCGTAGGTAGAAGTGGGGGCAGTCTGTCACCACCCAGAAGCACTCAAGACATGATTTTAAACGACTCTGGGAAATCAGAAGTTTGGAGCCTGGCTCTTGTACCACGACATATGCAAGAGGAAACGAGCACTGGTTGGAGGTGTGAAAATGGCAGCTCCCTGGTGCCGTCTACTCTCAGTACACTTTTTACTACTGCTAAACATGCAATAAAAATAGGCTTACTGTAGAGACGCCCAGATGCTCTCGATCAGATGAACTTTATATTTAAAGTAACCTTTAGATTTCACTCAACTGCAGGAAATTGGGGAGAATAGTTACCAAGACGTTTCCATTTTCAAGAAAAGGATGTCACAGGATTTTAAAGATCTAAGACAGAGATTATTGGAATCTCAGCTTTCACTATTTAAGTCTTCTGTAGGAGAGCTATACCGAGGAGCAGAATCCGCCGTGACCAGAGCAGCCACCAACACTCAACGCCCGCGATGGGAGGCCTGGCCCCAGTGCTCACCCCTCTGCCCACCCGCAGGGAGGAAGCCATCCTTGGTGGCTGACACTGGCTGCTTCCATTTGTGACCTTCCCAGAAAATCTTTCAGCTCTTTGCTTCCCTCAGTGTTGGGGCTCACAATCTCCTTCCAATGTGTGGATTTCCTTCTTACATTTTTTTTTGTACAAAGGTCACATTTACCCTGCTTATAACATTTTGTTTTCTCTTAGACTTTCCTTGGCTTATCCTTTCTCTGGTGAGGTGGAACCCACCTCACTCCCTCTTATTGCGTATGCTTTGAAATCCTCATTCCATTGATGGAAAACTTCTTTGCAGTCCTGGGCTTGTCATATAATTCGCCTACTTTATCTTTGCCTGACTGGCTTTGCTCTTGAAGAGAGCATGTCCTTGGAAAATGGTTACTCATTCCTCAGTTCCCTCTGGATCAAGAGGCTGGGAGGAGCAATGGGTCTTCATTTTTTGAAATTCTCCTTTTATGGAGAGCACAGTGGTCTGCAAAGTCTTGAATTCATTCCCTTGGTCTGGGCTCTCACTATTTCTCATCTAAATTATTACAGTGATCCTCAGCTAGTCTTTCAGCCTTGGCCTTTCATCCTCACCCGCACCACACAGTTTTGTTTCACTTTCTTTAAACCTCTATTCCATCTTGTCACAATCCTTGATTAAATTTTTCTGCCTTCTTATTGTCCAGAGGATGAAGAGCATGCCTTTCAATTCCAGCTGCAACCTCGGCTGTTTAATTATGTGCCAGTCATGGGGAGACAAAAACAGAGCAGCAGGGGGAGAAAAAGCCAGCCACGCTCCATGCCTTCATGGAGCTTTGAGTCTGCGTCCACACCATCAGATAGATAATTACAAAGTAGGGTCAATGTTGTGAAGGAAAAATGAGGGTGCTGCTATGAGATATTGGAACAAGGTGGGGAGTTTCAAAGGCCTGTGTGAGTAAATCATGACTAGGTAGAGACCAGAGGGTGTTCAAGAGTTAGTTAGGGAAAAGTGAGGGGAACACTATGTCAGAAGGAGACACCACCATGGGTAAAGATTCTGAGGCAAGAGAGAGGTTGGTGAGTCTTAGGACCCGAAAGGCCATCATGGCAGTGAGGCTCTGAGTGAGGGGGAGGGAGGCGAGTGCTGACACTGGTGAGAAAGTTGGGGTATGTGTAGGTTTCTCTTAAATGTAACAAGCAGCCAGTGATGGGTTTTGTAGGGGAGTGGTGACATGATCTGACTTAGAGGTTTCCACTTGTGCTGAGCTGCTTCAGTCACCTCAGAGGCCTCTCTGTTTCCCTTGCTCATTGATGCCTATGCCCTGGTCCCTTTCCTCTTCCTTCACCTGTGGACACCCTCACCTTTCTCCACCTTTAGGAATTAGCAGAGCACAGTGGTTCTAGGAGGAGCCCTGGAACGAGCCACTTTTAGTGTGTGTGGTCTTGGCTGTGTTCCTTTCACCTATCTGTGCCTCTATTTCTTTTGTAGAAGGAGGAAATAATAAGGTTACTGTGAGGTTATCAAGGAGAGGCCATGGGCCTAACCCATAGTGTTTCCTATAAAATGTTTGCTTCATTATTTTTACTGCTATCAATAAGGTTTTCCTCAATGTTTTCCTCAAATGTCACTGTGTAACCTTCTCTTCCCTTTTTGGGTATAATTAATTACTTCCCCCTCTGTGCTTCCACACGCTATGGTTGTTTTCATCACCCTATCGTAGAGTTAGTTGAATATGTACCTTTCTCCTTTATAGATTATGAATTCCATAAGTGCGGCAATGAAGTAGCTAGCTTTCACCATCGGGCACCTGGCGTTTACACTTCTCCTCTACCGGTTACTAACTCTGTGACCTTGGGTAGATTATGCAACTTTTTGATCTTGGTTTCCTCATCTATGAAATGAGGATAACATTATTCATTTTAAGGGTTTTTTTTTTTGTTTGCTTTTGTTTTTGTTTTTGGTAAGGATCATAGCAGCACAACAGTGAGTACTTAGTAAATGAATGTGTCTCTCTTTCCTTGCCCTGCAAATTTCTAGGGTAGAAACAACTATTCAGTGAATAGTCTGGTTACTCGCTGACGAGGCTGAGTGAGGTGTCAAATGAATAAGCAATAGGGTTTTATAAATGAGTAAAACAAAATAGAACACAAGCACAAAAGAATTAAAAAGAGATTCTATTGTTAAATGAAATGACTGTCTTGTACTTCTGATACTGCACAGATACGTCCTGATTTTTAAGTTCATTCAAAGTATGTTTGTCCAACAGTGTATCTTTTTAAATTTAATTTGCCCTTGCCGTTTTAGAGGAAGATGAACATTAGGGCCTGACCTGAAATTAGAGTAGAGTGCTCTTTAGAACACAGTTTGAAAGCCATTAAAATAGAATATTAAAAGCAACTGATTAGAAAAGGACTGCTTCCTCACTTGGGGCTTAGTTTTCTTATCTATAAAATTTGATAGACTGATAGATTAAATGATCTCTAAGATTCCCTTAAGCTCTTAAGTTCTACGGTTTTGTGATTCTCTGATTCTGAAGGCTTGTACACACAATTACAACAGCTTAAGATGCTAGATAAAACCCAAATGGTGAAAGAGAAAGAAAATTAGCAAAGAACTAAGTGGTTAACAATCTGGAGCCATTTGATGGGGGGAGCAGATAGTCTTCCTACCTCAACAATAATTGAGTTTCATAATGATGACACTGAGTCATCCAGAAAGGTTAAATTTGGTTCAATGTGCTCTCCTTAAAAGGTAAGGGAATGTGTAATGCATTTTTGGAAAGATTTTTACCAATAATACTTAGCATTTTTTTTAGTTTTTATTCAACTGAAAAGATTATACTTCAGTTATCTGGAAAATTCATTTATGTGAATATTTAGTTTCTCTTCTAGAAGTAAACTGTTATTTTAGGGGCTACAAAGGTCTTCCTGCTACAAAATGTTTGTCACTCTTCTCTCGTGGTTTCACCCTTTTCTGTGTCCTTGATTTCATCCATAAGATCACCACCATTTCAGTCACTTACTCTTTCATTTACTCCATAGGCATGTGTTAAATCACCTGCTATGTACCAGGCAGCAGTAGTCAAAGATAATAAGATAATAAGACTTTGTCTATATGTTCAAGGAACTCTTTGACTAGTATGACATTTATGTAGATAAATAATTAGAATGCAGTATAGTAAGTTCTATAATGACAGTGATAAATATGGAATATAGGTATAAATATAGATATATAGGGAAAGTTTGGGTTGAATTTTAGAGTGACTAGGACTTTTCCAGACAGATGAAAGCCAGGGAAAGGGATTTCAGGGAAAATGGTAGCATGTTCAAAAGCGTTATGATTTGTAGTGTCATGCGCAACTGGAAGAAATGTAAGGAGCTTCGTATGCTTGGAAAGTACATTTAGGAGAAAAGTGTAGATGAACCTGAAGAGGTTGAATCAGATAATACTACTGTGTTCTTATGCCATGCTTAGTGTTCTAGAATTTATGTGCGGCGGAGGAGTGACAGTCATGCTCGTGTTTTAGAAAGACCAGTCTGGTGGCTGTGTGGAAGATAGACTTTTGCACCAGCCTACACAAGGGCGGAGAAGAGCTTGAGCAGAGGCAGAATTAGTGGAGGAAGGAAGGGAGGGGATGGACATGAAACTTCCAAGGAAGTGGAATCCACCAACTTATAGGTGTACGTGATGCATGATGGGGCAGGTTAAGAAGAGGATGAAATTGGATGATTCTAGCTTTCTGTCCTGGATGAGTGTATTGGACCCAACATCCCCCTGGAGCCAGGGGGTACTGGGGAAGCTTCTGCTTTCCTGATGTAAGTACCACTGTTTCCTGTTTCCACCCCCTTGTTCTGGCAGAAAAGTGGAGAGAGGTGGCTTGAGGCCAGGAATGCAGAAACCACTGGACAGCTTTGAGGTGACATGCATGAGGAAGGACATCCATACATTGAAAAGAGTAGAGCAAAAAGATAGAAAGAGCCAGCCTCCCCGCACCGTCGTGGAGCAGCTCCCCTCCCCTGGCCAGCTGACCTCTGGGTTTCTCGTTATGTGAGACAAACACCATTTACATGTTTATATACATACCTCTGCATACATTTATGACCAATATGGTGAAGAACAATTGGTCAATTGTAGATGAGTTTCACAATGTCTTTGCATTTGCTTTTGTCTTATGAAGCCCTAAAACCAGATTTCTTTTAATATATTTATATGATGAATTTAATTGTTTCATTGGCTTCTAAGTTTTCCTTTGGTTTTTTTATAGGACGAATTACTAAAGAAAAAGCCCCGTCTTTGCTGGCAGACCTCTTGGGATACAGATGGGAAAAAAATTGTGTATAAAAAGATAGGAACTGATACTTTGAACAAATTCCATAGCGAAATTTTATTGAGTTTGGAATGAATTACTAAATATTAGACTCGATCTGTGGTAAAAATGCAATTTTTAATGGAGTTTTTTACTTTTGGTTGCTATTTACTCTGAAAAAAATATTTCTTATAGTGTGTCATTAAAAAAGAGACTGGTTCTGTAGTAAAATTTTAAAAGAACATATTGGCTTTCTCTTTAGGCATCAAATCCAATGATACATCTTGAGGCTTAAAGAATAAAACAGTGAATCGGGAATCTTACCCAAATTGAATCTTTTCCATATACATTTGTGTCTGATTACATATTAAGGGAAATTGCATCAGAACTGAAAGCTCTCTCTAGTCTCAAAATTTGTACTTTAAAAAAAAAAAAGTGGTGACTGCTGCGGCTTCTCTAAGCATGCCGTGGACTGTGCGTGGAACTCACCGCGCTGTTTTTTCAAAGTCTGACATCCAGACAGCCGTCCGTCACTTATGATACAAACCTGAGGGCCTGTTTTCTGATGGCGATTCAAAGTGTTTTTACACTTGCAGATCAGGTGTACAAACAGCTTTTATCATGTGGCCGTAAAGCTAAGAACTGGGCGTTATTAAATCGCTTTCCATTTAAGACTGTGGACGCAGCTTTGTTTGATCCAAAGCTCTGGGGAAATTTGGGAGGAAAACTTCAAGAAGCGGAGGACAAGTAGGTCACGGAGAGAGAGCACCGTCGTCAGAGGGCGGAATGCAGGGCAGGGCTGCGCGTCAGGAGACTTCAGTTCTAACCATGGCTCTCTTCGCCGCCGGGTGTGTGACCTTGGGCTACTTGCCGGGGAGCTCGTGCCTCAGTTTGGTCTCAGGTAAGGTAGGGCCAGATCCAGCCTCGGGCACGGGGAGAGGGTATCCAAGCCGGGGAGACGTCTAGTCATTCGCTCCACCCCAAAACCAGCCCCTGCCACGACACTTCTTGGGAAATTATTTTCCATTCTCTATTTGAACTACTCTGGTGACCATGGGCACATCAGCCCTCCCCGAGGAAGCCCATTAATATTTCCAGATGTTTTCAGTTGTCAGCGACTCGTTTGGGAGCTATCTAGCCTAGGCCCCTCCATGGTGACCTAATGAGAGTAGATGAGAGGTCGGCGGGACTGGGGGAAGAGGGAAATGGGCGTCACTGCCTGATGGCTCCAGAGTTTCCTTCCAGGATGATGAAGAAGTTCTGGAAATAGCTAATGGTGAAGGCGGCCCGACATCATGAATGTAATTGATGCTACTAAGTCGTATACTTACAATGGCTACTTTTGTATCATACACATTTTACCACATTTTTAAAAAGATTTTATTTATTTGACTGAGAGAGAGAGAGATCATGAGTAGGCAGAGAGGCAAGCAAAGGGAGAGGGGAAAGCTGAGCAGAGAGCCCGATGCGGGGCTCGATCCCAGGACCCTGAGATCATGATCTGAGCTGAAGGCAGAGGCTTTAATCCACCGAGCCACCCAGGCGCCCCAACACATTTTACCACATTAAAAGCCATTTCATCTCGGTTAGCGCTGTGGCATCGGGCGGACGGTAGAGCGTCTTGAGTTGTAGAGCAGAGGAAATGGTCTTTAAGGTCGCGTGGCCACAGAGGAGCTGGCTAAGGATCTGAACCTGAGAACTTGACTCTCAGAGGTCCATAGGTGTCCTAGGGTCCACACTGCCATCACTGTTGTCACTGTTCGTAACGCTCTTCTCGCTGTGTTGGGAGCTGGCCTCTATAGGGGAGGGCAGGCCAGAACGTTCTTGCCACCGTAGTTCAGTCTAGAGACCAAAACTCAGTTAATGGGGCCTGACGTGGCACTGCTTGTCTGGGCAGTCACAGCACACTGTTGATTCCTGCAGAGCTTATTATTAATCAAACTGAGTCCTCCCACACCTGCTCTACACATGCTACTCTTACAACAGCCCCCCCCCATTTCTAATCCTGCGAGGATGGTATTCTGGATTTAAATGCAAGAATTTAAAATGTATCCCTATTTAAATACATATTGTTGCTTTTTCTGATTCTTCCACCCTCTTATGATTATTTTGAATCTTGATTCTGGCACACATCATATTATTTCTTTCATTATAAAAATCTTAATCCTAATTGTAAATCTTTTTTTTTAAGATTTACATATTTATTTACTTGACACAGAGAGAGAGAGAGCACAAGCAGGGGGAGAGGCACAGGGAGAGGGAGAAACAGACTCCCCACTGAGCAAGGAGCCTGATGTGGGACTCGATCCCAGGACCCTGGGATCATGACCCGAGTTGAAGGCAGATGCTTAACCAACAGAGCCACCCAGGCATCCCCTAACTGTAAGTCAAAATGACTTCGATCTTGTTCAAGTTATCGATAAAAATGCTGGAAATGACTGGGTCACAGACACCTGACTGGTTAGCTGGTGGTCTTCCCCTGGCCTTCTCCCAGGAATGAGGAGCACCTTCATATAGTGCTTATTCCGTTCCAGAAACTGTCTAAGTGCTCCATACGTTGGATCTCATTGAGTCTGTGGAATACCCCTACAAGGTGTTATTGTCACAGTTGTCACTTTATGCATGAGGGAATGAAGCACAGAGAAGGTAAACAGTTTGCCCGAGTCACACAGCCACTGAGTGGCAGAAGAGAGATTCAAACCTATATGTATTCCGCTTCCAGAGTCTATGTTCTGAAACTCTGTCCTGCCTCTGGTATGGGCCAGGATTCCAGCCCATACTGGGATAGGATAACATAAGGAACTCAATGAAATCTGGTCAACAAGACTGCTACCATAACATTCTTTAAATGTACCACTGGTGGCAAAATAATATGAAATGCCAGACCAAAAAGGACTTGTGTTTTGTGTGTGCTCAGGCTTCTCCCAAGAAACTTCAGTTCTAAACTCCTGTGCTGGGATGCCTGGGTGGCTCAGTTGCTTAAGAAGCTGCCTTCAGCTCAGGTCATGATCCCAGGGTCCTGGAATCGAGTCCCGCATTGGGCTCCTTGCTCAGCAGGGAGCCTGCTTCTCCCTCTGCCTCTGCCTGCCACTCGGCCTGCGTGTGCTCTCTCTCTGACAAATAAATAAATAAAATCTTTAAACTCCTGTGCTTTCATGTCTGCTCCAAATACATCTCTTTTTTACTTCCCCAGGCACACTTCAGTCCTCCTCTTTTATTACCGCTGTACTTTGTACAAATGTTCGTTGCATTTGGAACTGTTTATTTCAACAACAAACCAACCAGAAACATTTACAGAGCGCCCAGCGGGCACAGCTGGCATTGCACCGGGTGATGGGAACACATCACACAGAGACAGCACCCCTGGGTGCCTCCCGCCAGCCAGCCTGGGGAGAGCCGCCACACGAGGCTAGCCCTGGGGCCTGCCCCACTGTAGGTGTTGGGCCAGTGCCGTGGAATGGCTAGTCGGAGGGGAATCAAGTACCAAGAAGGTCTTTTAAGATGCTCAATGTGCATCTGCAAACCGTTTTTGTGCTTGAGATTAAGAGAGGACTAATGTTGACCATCATGGCCGCTTACTTAGCTGCATTATAGGGTCCCCAGCCTTCCTCTGGGTGTCTTGGTCAGCTTAGGCGAAATTGTGCTGTGCTAACAACCTGAAAATCTGTGTAGCTCATAACAATGAGAATTTATTTCCTGTTTACAGTACCTGTTTGTCTTGGGTTATAAGCAGCTCTGCCCCATGCATTATCACTTCTGGACCCTGGCTGAAAGGGTGGCCCCCACTTGGGACACTAATAGTAGTCTCATGGCAGAGGAAAAGGAAACAGATTTCCCCAGGGATACCCATGCCTGTAATCTTTAGTGATTTTCAAACTGCTCCTCATGTTTAGTCCCAGTAGTCTAATGGTGGCTATTTACATGTATTTTCGTGAGTTTTGAATATCACGTGTTACCAGGGTAAAGTCAAGTTACTGACATATCCAAGAGACACTTGAAGATTGACTGATAGGATCTTTTTAATTACTCAAATTTATAAAAATTCTGTTGTACTGTAAGTCATCACTTTGTTATGCATATTTCTCTATACAACTTCTGTTTTCCAAATAGCAATTTATCAGTTAGGAAAAGAGCTTTGCAACTAATTTAACTAATTTTGCTGTGTAGAAGTATTTCAGTGTGTGTTCAATGTGCTTTTCTAAGAGAAATAACTGCTTAACAGATTCTAAAGAAAAAGAATGTAAAGCTATTATTCATGTACTCTTTACTATATATTTTAGCAGTTAGGATGAAGAATTCATTGCCAGCCTTGATAGAAATGCTAATCTATTTCTATCTTCCTACATGCAGCAGCAAAGTATATCTACTCTGCTAATTATCTAATTAAAAAAAACCCCAACAATTTGGAGCAAAATACATGTTAGTAAAATGAGTTCTTAACAGTAGGGAAGCTTCTAGAATGACAATATTATAATAGGAGGTAGCCCTGTTTCCTTGGAACTTTTATAATAATAAAGAAGATATGCAGTTCACCCGGGACACATTTTTTCAGATCCTTTCTTCAGAGCTGCCAAAATAATGGAGCCAGCTGATGGGAGAGGTATATAAAAGAAAATCAATTGTGGTGACTGGCGAACTTTTCTTCATTGAGGATCTAATTACAGGGAATTGGACTTCGCTGAATCAGACTTTAATGATTCCTAGGAGTAAGTTGAGGACTGGGATACAGGATCTTCTTCAAAGGTTTGGGGAAAATAGAATGTCTCTTCACCCACTTGGACCATTCGGTATCAGCCACACTCGGTGCTGGCCACCTTGCTAGTGTGCAGGGTCTGGGACAGCCCTGTGTGGGGGAGTGGAGTGAGGGCAGTCTTCTCGAGCAGGGGAAAGCATCTAAGTGGGGGTGGGGCGGGTGAGTTGAAGGAGCAAGAACCACCTGTGACAGCAGTTATGGTTGGATGGGCTAGAGATGGATTTTTTAAATTTTTATTTATTTATTTATTTTTAAAGATTTTATTTATTTATTTGACAGAGAGAGACACAGTAAGAGAGGGAACACCAGCAGGGGAGTGGGAGAAGCAGGCTTCCTGCTGAGCAGGGAGCCCGATGCGATGTGGGGCTTGACCCCAGGAATCTGGGATCATGACCTGAGTCAAAGGCAGACGCTTAACGACTGAGTCACCCTGGCGCCCCTTGACATGGATTTTAAAATAAGCAGGAAGAAAAGAAACTTTGTCAGGACAAAAAGAATAGTAAAACATGATCAATTCCTCTTAGAATTTTCTGAAAATAGTTGGCACAGTCTGTAAAAATACAAGCAGATACATATGACTGTTTATGCAAATACATCTATGGTATTTATGATCTCAAACCAATCCATGTGGGCCTTTGAGAGAATTCCTATGAAGTCTAAGATCTTGCTTCCTACCCGCTCCCCCGCCCCCGGATTTGCTTAACTGAAACTCTGTGGCACTGGATTTCATTCCCTTCTTATTGCACTAACATTTACTGTGCTCTCACTTTGAGCTTAGCACAGTGTATGCTCTTCTAGGTGTGAGAACCATTGGGAAAAAAATCCCCGCTTTGTGGATTGGGTAGACCCACGGAGACCACCATTCTTTTTTTTTTTTTTTTAAGATTTTATTTATTCATTTGACACAGAGAGAGAGATTACAAGTAGGCAGAGAGGCAGGCAGAGAGAGAGGAGAGAGGAGGAAGCAGGCTCCCCGCTGAGCAGAGAGCCCGATGTGGGCCTCGATCCCAGGACCCTGGGATCATGACCTGAGCCGAAGGCAGTGGCTTTAACCCACTGAGCCACCCAGGCGCCCGACCACCATTCTTTGTCAGGGTATTTGCATGTGAGTTATGGGTCGGTGAATGAGCCCGGACTGCTCTGTCCCTACCGATATTCTACTAGTTAAGGAACCCCTGCCATCTTGATTTTATGTCACAAATCATGGGAAAAATGTTCTTCAACCTCCTTTTAAATGCCACATTTCAACTGCACACAATGTGCCCAGTATTGTTCAGATGGTAAGAAGACACGTTGACATTTGGGGGGGATTCCTTATCCGCCTTATTTCCTTGAGAACCAAATTCTGAAGATCTTGCCAACCTTACAAACACCCAATGGAATCCCTGCTCGTATGCATATTTTGGGTGCATCGGTATGTTTGTCATTTCTCCCTGGAAACATTTTCTCACACCCACATCGCAAGTGTGTGATCTGTGATTATATCCTCTGCTAGTTTTCAGTGTCCTCTGTGCATGGAGCAAGGGCTGAGAACATGATTTAGCTTAGGGAAATGATAAAAAAAAAAACGTGCTTATTAAAGTGATCTTTCAGAAGCCTTTTTCTACATGTAGTGACTATGCTGAGTGCAACCCATGACTTCCTTTTTTCCAAAACACCGGAGTAGGTTTGAGCATTAGGATCTCTGGATCATGGTATTAGATGGACATACAAGACACTGGCTCAACTTTTTAAGCCCTTGGGTATCATCTTAATTCATTTCAAAGGGGAGCCTCTACCCTGTTTTTGAGGATTTTGAGAAAAAAGCACATAATTGCTTTGCTCACTGATTTTCCCTTCGGTGTATGCAGACTTTTCTATAGCGAGAGTTTCTCTACTTTGGTATTGGCTTCACAAAGTGAATAAGAGGCCCTGTTGTTTTGTTTTGATCAGGGAGGGAAATATTGGGATGTCCTGGTTTAATTAGTGCTGTTGTTTCTAGGCTCTTCCAGCCTTAGTTTGTTTAGGAAGTCCCTTCTGTATCATCGTATTCTCAAACATGCTGGCTTACGATGTGTATCTTTGATAATTAAAAATGAAGTCCTCTGAATAAGGAATTGACAAACAGAAAGGTATTTTGAGCATTAACATCTGAAATCAACATTTCCATTTTCTGAGGATGTTTCTCCAGGAATAGGTATTGTTGAGATGAAAAATGGGTTCTGAAAGACTTCCTTTGGGAACACAATGGTCTACCCTTAAACTTCTCCACTTTTTGCTAAAATCTGATTTAATTAATACATTATTGATCTTCAAATATGAGAAGAATAATTGTATGGAACAGTGTGAGTTTTTAAGTAGTAAAATGGATTGAATAGAAATTGCAAAACAGTTTTTATAAAACAGGGATCAGAAATCAATGGTATTAAAATGACACGAAGATCTGATCAAACTACACACTTAGTACCTCTCTTTCCACACATGGAAATTCTACCTCAGCTTTTAAACTCAGAATTAAAAAAAAAGATCTGAAAGATAGTTAATGGAGAGAAAGTTTAGGAAGGTCAATGATGTAGCCTAGGTTTGTGGTTAAAATTAATATGGAGAATTACTAGTGACATGCTGTTTCCTGAAAGATCTGAGTAAAGAAGAATCAAGACTCTTTGGATGCTGGCTAAGGATAAAATTGAAAAGGAAATAGCAAAGATGTACTACTAAGACGACAAGGAAATCAGATAGAAAATCAGGATTTCAGTGAAGTTCCATCGATGATGTGGTTAGGAACAGCAGGCGGTGAGGGAAATAGTGGCGCTCTAAGTAGGCAAAGGCACAATGGAAGGAAAATGGTGTGGATGAAGAAAAGAGAAGTGTTGTTAATATCTTTGGGCAGGTGTGTTTTGTATGTAAGTGTACTTGTCATAATAAAAGGGCAAATGTGGAGAAGAGAATGAAAAATGTAAATATTTTTTAGCATATATTTTTATTTTTGATTGAAGTATAGTTGTCATATAGTATTATATTAGTTTCAGGCGTCCAACATAGTGATTCAACAATTCTTATGGTATGAGATGCTCACCACAGTAAGTACAGTTATCATTTGTTGCCATACAAATCTATTACAATATTATTGACTATATTTCTTGTGCTGTGCTTTGTATCCCTGTGACTTATTTATTTTATAACTGCAAGTTTGCACCTCTTAGTATTTTTTATAACTCAGGTGGGGATACTAGACAGGAGTTTCATCATCTAATGCTTTGTTTTGGATGCTTCTGTTGATGCTTTATTCTCAATGACTAATTAGGTAGCGCAAGAGGTAGAAAACTTGTGTTAGTAAAGAACAGTTTATAATATGGGATAGCAGTTTATGGTAGTGTGGTTGTCTAAATACTAGCTCCTAAAGATAATGGAAATCCTCATCCCCATGGATTTGTATCACCTTACCTTGTTTCCTGATGTTACCATATATGGTAAAAGGGACTTTGCAGATGAGATTAAGTGAAGGATCTTGATATGGAAAAGTTACACCCTAAATATAATCACAGGGTCTTTCTAAGAGGGAGATAGGTGGTCACAGGAGTAGTAGTAGATTTGGCTCTGGAAGCTAGAGGTTGGAGCGACGCCAAGAAGAGGTCATGAACCAAGGAATGTAGGAAACTTCTGGAAGCTGAAAAAGGCAAGGAAACAGATTTTCCTCTACAGCATCCAGAAGGAACAGCCCGACCAACACCTTAATTTTAGCCCAGTGAATCAGATTTCAGACTTCTGACCTCCAGCACCGTAAGAGAAGAAATTTGCCTTGATGGAAGCTACTAAATTTGTTACAGCAGCAGTGAAAACACGCAGGTAGAGATAGGTCTAAGTGAAACTGACTTTTACAGTGAATGTGAGCTTTCCTTCAACTCTACACTATGAAAATGCCACAATTTTTCAAAAATTCTGGTTCCGTATTGATACGTTCTGTGGGTTGACAAATTCATTTCAGTTTCCAAGGTTAGGAAACCTGGATATGGACTTGATTTGAGGCGGTAATGAAAAACTCAGTTCAGTCTTCCTCTGTGTATCTTTACCCCTCATACAGAATGCTTCCACTTCTGACACTTCTCGTCACCGAAGGTGTGGGGTTTTTCCCCCTTCACCAAACTATTCACCACAATACCAGCAGGACTTTTTTAATGGGAATGTATCTGAAGAGTACATTCACTGAAGTGTAATTGCTGAGTCAAAGTCATACACATCTAAAATTTTAATAGCTATTAATAAAGAACCATTCAAAAAAAGTTGTACTAGCTTACATAAAAGTTCTTTTTCCCACACACACACTCCAGAACTGAATATTATCAGTTTTTAATTTTTGCCAATTTGATAGGTAAAATATGGTATCTTGTCTTTGATTTGCTTTTCTTTCATTACTGAGTGGAATTAGCATCTTTTCATATGACTATTAGCTATTTGTTTTTATTTCGCCTATGGGTCTTTGTGGAGGTTTTTTTTTCTTACAGAAATATTTACATTTCTCTAGTTGGATCATCCATTTTTTCTTAATAACTTCTGTATTTTATGTCTTACTTAGAAATTAGGGTAACTGGGGTGCCTGGATGGCTCAGTTAACTGTTCGAATCCTGATTTTGGCTCAGGTCATGATCTCAGGGTTGTGGGAGGCTCCCTGCTCAGTGGGGAGTCTGCTTAGGATTCTCTCTCCCCCTCCTTTGCCCCTCCCTTGACTCCAGCATGCACATTCTCTCTCTCTCTCAAATAAATAAATAAATCTTAAAGAAAAAAAAATTTGGGTAATCAGAAATTTGCCAAATTTAGCAAATTGAAATATAAGACACCAGTTAAATTTTAATTTCTGATAGAGAGTGAATAATTTCTTAGTACAAGTAAGTCCAATAGAATATTTGGGATGCACTTAAATCCCTCCCCCCCAAAAAACCCATTAGAAAGAGGTTTTTTTTTTCTCATTCCAAAGTTATTTTTCAGAATTCAGGTGTTCTTCTAGAGCACTCATGGTTTGTTTTTTACCATGAGTGTTCTTGATGTGTCTGGATTTTCTCTTTTCTTTTCAAAATTTTTCTTTCTTTCTTTCTTTCTTTATTTTGGGCAGAATAAGATGGGGAGCAAATGTTTTTGTTTTTCCTCCAAATGACCAGTATTGTCCCAACACAATTTATTGAATAATCCATCTTTCCCACACTGATTTAAAATGGTATTGGTAAAATTAATTAATTAATTAATTAATTAATTAATTAAAATGGTATTGGATTGTCACTTTAAAATTGAAACTACAAAGTAGGAACACAAAGTGAGAACTATTATGAGAATTATCTTTGTCTCAAATAGAAGAATGTAGATTTCTTCTTTTCTCTAGTATATTTTTCCTTAAAGCCCAGATTTTAGCCCTTTGGCCAGAAAACAGTTCTCACCTTATGTGAAATATACAACTTCCCAGTAACTCAGAGACACCACAGACCAGACCACCCTGAAGAACAGTAATACTTTTCTTAAGAAAAGCTCACAGGAATTGCTGGAATTACAAAATGCTTCACATCTCTGATGAGACCAGCCAACCGAAAGTCATGCTCTCCAGCATTCTCGGTCACTGACACAGGTGACTTCCTGAGCAGCCTGGGGAGGCTGGTAGAAGAGGAAAGGGATTTAATATAAATCGAATGGTATTTCTTAGTTTAATCTCAAAGAATATCTAGATAGCTTAAAAATTCTCTATTTTTTTTCCAATGGGAGAACAAAGGATTTATAATTAATAAAACCATTTTCTACTAAGTTGTTTCAGAGTAAGATGTATTCATTGATTTGCTTTTTTTTTAAGACAAAAAGTTATAGGCATTTCCTTGGTTTGCAGATCTTGACAATAGCCCCTCTTTCTCTCTGAAAACTCAGGGGATACCCTCTCAGGCAAGGACTTCCCCTTATACATTCCCGACCTTCTAAGAACCTCAGGGTTCTTAGAGTCAGGTTGGGAAGAAGACGTGTATAAAAAATAATTACCACACAGTGTGACTGTAACCTTAAAGGAAGTTATTCCTCTGGGAGCTCAGGACCACAGTGGTTTCCTAGGGCCTCTGCTTTACAAGACCTGGATTGAGACAAATTCCTTGTCTGGGCTGCACCTGTAAGGACAACCATCTTAACCAGTCAGAAAACATGTGCTAAGCCCAACCTCCAGAGTAATTTAATGTTGTTAAATGAGGGCTTGGGGGATAGGTTTAGAGGATAACTTCTATTTCTGTTCCTAATCAAGAGATTGGTATTACTGGATTTTTTTCTTTTTTTGTTTTTAAAGTATTTATTTATTTATTTATTTATTTGACAGAGAGGGAGAGAGCGCACAAATAGGTAGAACAAGAGGGAGGGGGAGAAGCAGGCTTCCCGCTGAGTAGCGAGCCTGTTGTGGGGCTCCATCCCAGGACCCTGGGATCGTGACCTGAGCCGAAGGCAGACGCTTAACCTACTGAGCCACTCAGGTGGCCCTGGATTTTTTTTTTTTCTTGATGCATATATTAGAATTGAAAGGAATCGTTTGCTTATTAAACCTATTCTGTTTCTTAACACTGCCACCTTTAAACCTACCACTACAAGACTGGAAGGCTGACTACGGAAGGCACAGGAGGCTGAGGGGGAATGAAGACATCTGTACCAAAAGAAATTATTATTTGATCAAGGGAATTTCCTGTGACTCCAGCCAGACAGTCTTAGATGGTAGAAGATATTTGCAAATAATATGACCCTGCCAACATTTTAAAATCATCCTCTTGAGTTGTGAGCCCCCAATTTGTAATGATAATCATTATTACCACCCCTTACTGAATTATTAAATACTCGCTATGACGTAGTCATCTGCCTAAACCCTTCGCATACCTTCCCTCATTGACTCCTCAGGACCACCCTGTAAGGTAGATAATATTAGCGCCACTTCACAGTTGAAAAAGACATGGAGGGATTAAGTATTTTTCTTTTTCTTTTTTCTTTTTGGATTAAGTATTTTTCCTAAAATCCTGCAGTTAGCAAGTTGTAAATCCCATATTTAAACCCAGGTTTGTCTAACTCAACTTCATGTTCTGAAACACTGCCCTATACTTGCAAGGCTACTTAGGAATTACCATCAGGGGGGACTTCCTACTTATAATTAATTCAACCCTTTATTGCTCCAAAATAACACACCTGCCAGTTTGCTGTGTATCCTGCCAAAGCCAAATGCACATTTTTCTCTCTAGAAACTGTAGGTCTGAGGCTTGATTTAATTCCCTCCAAGAAGAATAGGCAAGCTTGAGGAACAACTCTTATACAATTAAATATTATGACTCAAAGTTCACCTAACTGGAGAAAAGAGTTAAGAAAACGTAAGGGTATTTATGACATTTATAGATCTAGAAGCAGCCTTTCATCCGTAGATACGAGCCATGTGTGGAGCAAAGCTATGATGTTGATATAATACTTCACAAGCTTTTAACAGCCCTTATCACAATATCATTGCTGAAATCGAGTGGGCAAAAATGGGCTCATGATAGAACAGATCATCACAAAGAATACTGCAAAGGATCTCTGTGTTCTGGTCTCTGTATTCCCACTGTAATTTATAGCATAACTTGATACAGCTTTCAGATTAGCTGTTCATGTGCCTTCCTGTGGTCATATAAGAAGACAAGCATACTTTTCTCTTGCCAGGGTTTTAAAATTGCTTCAAACAGCAGCTAAACACATTGGCTAATTACTTTCAATAAGGACAGCTTTGCGCCAAAACCAAAAATTCAGTGTTTCTATCAGCCAATCTTTAATATCTTTGGTAGGAAAAAAAAACCCCACCTTTTGAAATATTTTAAAAATCATCAATCAATAGATGGAATCCTAATTCAGTCCCCTTCTAGAAAGCCAATAGCACAGAGTCTTGTTGAAAATTAAAACATTTAATGATACCCACATCAAGGTTTTTCTAGTTCAGAAGTCAGTGGTCAGCAACTCCTGCCTCAAAGCCTTCTGTGCCATCGTTGCCTCTTACGTGTGGCATTTCAATTAGATATCTGTTGATACATTTGAAACTTCAGAGAAAAACCTTCAAAGGCTGTCTAAAACCTAGCTCCAAGGAGACAAATTCTCTGGGAATGAATACATGTCAGGTTTTTGGTTTTTGTTATAAAATACCATTTTGTCACTTCTGTGTCAGGAATCCACCTGACAATAGACTAACGTAGCATGCTTGTCAGTGATCTCACAGGAACGACTGGCTCTTCAGTTATTGTCGAAAACCAAGCTGGTACATTTGATATTTAAGAAACATTAAGGTCAGTAATTCCCAGATGTGAGTAATGATTAGCATCACCTAGAAAGCTGTTTAAAACCTCAGTCTGGGGGCACCTGTGTGGCTCAGTTGGTTAAGCAGTTGACTCTTGATTTCTGCTCAGGTCATGATCTCAGGGTCTTCGGATCAAGCCCCAGGTTGGGCTCCATGCTCAGCGGGGACTCTGTTTGTCCCTTTCCCTCTGCTCCCCCCGCCCCAACTTGTTTTCATCCCACTGAAATAAATAAATAAAATCTTAAAAACAAACAAACAAAAAACCCCACCTCAGTCTCATTCAGTAGATCTGAGACCTTTGAATTAGTATTATAAAAACTCTTCACATGATTTCATTAGCCAGCCTTATAAAACTGTTCTTAGCCTTTCAAATGTGTTACACAAATTACTTTCTGTAAAAATACACACCATCTCATTTATTAAGTATAGCCCTAGCAAAAGTTTGTTTTGATGAACTGGCATGCTTCCCTTTTTTTATATAATGCTGACTGTAAGTCAGCTCTGTCCTTTTTCCCTTGGGGACTGGGATGCTCACAGATGAGTTCCACTTACGCTTAAGGTAGGAGCTTTTCTTAGCCTTGGACTTCTGTTTTGTTTTTTCCTCATCCTATTTACACTGTATTAGTTCTTTACTGTCAGTTTAAGAGTTTTATTTTACTTAAGTCTTTTGTTTTTATTGTTATCTTTTTAAAATTCTTTTTAAAAGTAGTTCATGTTATAAAAAATAAGAGAGGACCTATTCAAAAAGTTTGGAGGATGAAATCATCACATTTTTTACGTCATTTGACTATGCTGCTCTACCAGAGGCCTGGCGTGTTGGCCTGACATTATGCCTGCAGAATTGTGTTATGATTGTGATATGATGAAGCATTTGTAGACTTTAAGATTTCCACAAAATGTACAAGTACAAAGTCTCGTGATGATGTAGTATATTCTTCCTCATAGAAATATGGATAAAACTGACAACTAAAAAAGCTTCCGAGGTTTATTGAATAACTGATACGTAAATATAGAGGACTGGTATGTATCTACTCCAAGAAGGTTTTAAGGAGTGCTCTAAAGATTGATAGAATTTCACAAGGTAAAATAATTTAAAGCATGCAGAAAATAAGAGGGGTCTGGCTGGCACAAAAAAGTTGTATAATCTTGCTCAGTCAAGCCAAAATTTGAACTTTCTAGCAGCCTATATGAAAAGGAAAATTCTCTGCTCAGATAAGCAAAAAGTTCTTGTGATAATAAATCTAAAAAGATTTCTACTTTTGGGGCACATAGGTAACTCAGTTGGTTAAGTGGCTGACTCTTAATTTTGGCTCAGGTCATAGTTTCAGGGTTGTGAGATCCAGTGCGTGTGTGCACTCTCTCTCTCTAAAATAAATAAATCTTAAAAAAAAAAAAAAGATGTCCACATTCTGTAGGATCTCATTGAGAAAGTACTTGGAAGTAGGTCATCTTTTCTCTTCACTGATACAGTCACCACCATGGGATACTTGTAACTTATTATGCAGTTCAGATTTTTACATGAACTTTGAGATAAGTTTAAGAAATTTTCCAGCCCATTAAAAAAAAGTGGTCGCCATTTTCTCTCCCTCTCAGCCAACAGAACAGGTACTGAGAGATGGAAGAAATCTCCATTCGGTGAGACAGTCAAGGGAATGTTTGGTTTTTTTTAAAAGATTTTATTTATTCATTTGACACAGAGAGAGATTATAAGTAGGCAGAGAGGCAGGCAGAGAGAGAGGAGAGAGGAGGAAGCAGGCTCCCCGCTGAGCAGAGAGCCCGATGTGGGCCTCGATCCCAGGACCCTGGGATCATGACCTGAGCCGAAGGCAGTGGCTTTAACCCACTGAGCCACCCAGGTGCCCGGGAATGTATTTTTTATATTTAGGATGATATACACCAAATCTTTGTCTTTTTTATCTGGTACATTGGTGCTAATCTGTGGGGTGTCTTCTACTTCCTACCCTATTCCATTTACTCCCCGCCCCCACCCCTTCTCTCCTCCTGTCTTAACCTGCACCTCCTGCCCAAAAGTAAGTGGAGGCCAGGAAAATAGCCTGGACATAGGTAGTTTCAGAAATACCCAGCTAAGTAGCTCTTTATGTTTCACTCCAATTTTTTTTTAAACTATTAGAGCTTTACAAAGTGCTTCCTAAACCTGATTATGTATTGGAATCACCCAGGAGCTTCTCAAAAATGCAGCTGTCTGGATCCCACAACCTCATTTTCTGATGCAGTCAACCAGGACTTGAAATTCAGGAAGTTGCATTTCAACAAACACCAGAGGTGGTTCAAATTCGAGAAAAGCTGGCCAAGGGTCAAATAGTACAGGTTTAAAAGTCACACAGATAGGGTTTCAAAACACTGTGTTATTATTTTATGTTGTGTAATCTTGAGTAAACTCATCTTTCTTTGCCTCAGTTTCTTTGATTGTAAAAAAACAATTAAAAATTTTTCCATCACAGGGTTATTTTAAGCATCCAAGTGAGATTAAATGTCCTACCAGAGAACCTGGAGGGTAGTAAGGACTTATTAAATGCTCACTATTTAATAATATACCTAAAATGTACTTTCAAACCTCGACTCAGGGTAGGGCCAACCCTTAGGAAAGTATTTCTAAGGGTACTCGCAGCACTTTCTCTTGTTTTATGATATTTGTGCCTCCTCCTCAGGATTTAAAAGTGCTTTCCATTAGTGTTTCTACATATCCCAAAATAAATCCCTTGCTTACTTTTCTGAAGTCCTCAGACACAGAGTAATCACCCTCTTTTAGTATATTGCCTCCCTCCTCATCACCATCCTGATTAGACTACATTATCTTCAGATCTCATCAGGCCATTTATCCAGTTTGCCAAATACTGAAAATGGTAATATTTTAGAGACTGGGGGAGGGGCAAAAGGAGAGGGAGAGAGAATATTAAGCAGGCTCCATGCTCAGACTGGAGCCTAATGCAGGGCTCAATCTCACAACCCTGAGATCAAGACTTGAGCTGAAATCAAGAGTCCGACACTTAACCAACTGAGCCACCCAGACGCCCTGAAAATAATAATTTTTTTTAAAGTTCCCCTTTAGTCCTACCATTATAAAATTATGGAAAACTGAATTCTAAACTCAGAGCTGCCTGATCAAATTGGAGGAAACTTAGGTAGGGAAGTTCTTTAAGACACTAAAGTCCTCCCAATTTGAATGAACCAGACTTTAATTGTGTCACAAGGATCAATTTAGAGATAATCTCAGTAAATCCTATTAACTGAATAATGAACTGAAGCATTCCTGTGCAGAGAAATCCATTTTTCCTGCAGGGGTGGAAAAAGTATTCCCTCTACCCTTCTCAGATTCATAGTCTGGGGCTCTGTAAATTAGACTGATAAAAGACAGATTAACAAGAGAAAAACAGACATTTATTAACAAGTGCATCTTGGGTCCATGTGGAAGCTCTCAGTGATGCAAAACTCAGAGAGGTGGTTAGAACTCTGGTGATGGGTATTAAGGAGGGCACGTATTGTGATGAGTGCTGGATGTTAAAGGAACTAATGAATTGTTGAACATTACATCAAAAATAGTGCTGTACTATACAGTGGCTAACTGAACATAATAATAAAAAAATTAATTACAAAAAAAAGAACTGGGCTTATGTAACATCTTTAAGGAAAAGCAATACATTTCTAGAGAAATGACAAGATAGAGGAAAAGGTCTTTGAATTTCTAGGGCAGCAGATTTTAGGAAAGTAAACATATAGTGGGAACTAATGGAGGGTAAGAGCTAGTTAGAAAAGTTTGTTATATAGTTTATCTGATGCCATTTCTGGACTGATAAAGGTCTAGAATTGTCTCTAATGATTAACTTTTGTCCTTCCTGGAAGAGAGAGAGGAAGAGGGACACCTTTAAAAATTTATGTCCTGCTTTTAGGCAAATAGGAGAACAGAGAGCTTTCCTTTATTTTCCTTTCCTTCCTTTCTCTTCGCTTCCCTTCCCCCTCTCCTTCCCTCCGTCCCTCCCTCCCTCCTTTCTTTCTTCTTTCCTTCCTTCCTTCCTTCCTTCTAGATTTATTTATTTTAGAGAGAGAGTGAGAGTTGGGGGAGGGGCAGAGAGAGAGGGAAACAAGCAGACTCCCCGCTGAGCACGGAGTCCAATGTAGGGCTCCATTTTAGGACCTTGAGATCATGACATGAGCCAAAAGCAAGAGTCAGCCACTTAACTGACTGAGCCACCCAGTCGCCCCAACAACTTTTCTTATATCTTCCCAGTTGCCTTCAGCTCAAAATAATCCTTATGGCAAAGGGACATATTCTGCTACCCTTCCTTCCCATTGAAAGATAAAGTGGGACATCTTAGAACTGGATGAATTGGAAACAGACATTATTTTGAAATAAATGTGAACATTTTTATATAATATTTCTGCCTCAAAGAATGCTTTTGAAGCTATTGCACATTCTGCATAGCTATCTCAAGTGAATCATGTTTTGTCTTTTGAAATATTAAAATAAAATTTTGCCTCAAGGGCTCTTAAAGCAGGTGGAATGCCAAGAAGTTTCTAAATAAAACAAGTATCTGGGTCCAGCATTTTTCCATTATTTTCACTCCTTCTTTCTTTTTTTAATTAAATGTTTCAGAGAATATGTATAGTGTTCCAACCACCCTCATCCATGGCTATTTTCCTGACTCAATTGTATAATAGGTGGTAAAGGATTCAATATCAACACTAGAAAAGGAACACAAAAGAGGATACTCGCTGAAGCATTTTACTAGAAAATTAACTGCAAAACACTAATGGAAATTACATGCCAATTAATTAAAACAATGTTAAAAATTCAAGTCCCCTCCCCCCCGCTTTTTTCTTTTCCTTTCTTTTCTTCTTCTTCTTTTTTTGTTTTTTGGGTTTTTTTGCTATTTTAATCATTTGTAAGTGTACAGTTCTCTGATATTAAGTACATTCACATTATGGTGCACCCTCAACCTTAAGAAAGAAGGGAGAAGAGCAGAGGGTAGAAAGGAAGGGAGGGAGGAAGGCCATCCCAAGACAACTTTTAAAAAAAAATTAGTAATACTACAGTTTATTTTTTATTTGAGTATAGCTGACACACAGTTACATTAGTTTCAGATATATAGCATAGTGATTCAAAACAACATACATTATGCTATGCTCACCATAAATGTAGCTCCCATCTGTCCCCATACAATACCATTGACAATATTCCCTCTTCTGTGCCTTTCATTCCCTGCTTTATTCATTCCCTACCTGGAAGCTTGTACCACCAACTCCCCTTTACCCATTTTGCTTATCCTCCCCACCCCTCCCCTCTGGCAACCATTAGTTTGTTTTCTGTGTTTATAGTCCTGATTTTGTTTATGCTTTTGTTTTGTTTTATAGATTCCACATATAAATGAAATCATATAGTATTTGTCTTTGTCTCACTTATTCCACTTAGCATAAAAGCCATCCACGTTGTTGCAGATTGGATCTCATATATTTTATGGCTGTATAATATTGTGTGTGTGTGTGTGTGTGTGTGTATGTATATCACATCTTCCTTATCCATTTATCTATTGATGAACACTTAGGCTGCTT
Source organism: Ailurus styani (assembly GCA_002007465.1). Classification (NCBI taxonomy): domain Eukaryota; kingdom Metazoa; phylum Chordata; class Mammalia; order Carnivora; family Ailuridae; genus Ailurus; species Ailurus styani. The sequence goes on along the minus strand of LNAC01000002.1, from coordinate 12,707,501 downwards.
CCATATCTTGGCTATTATAGATAATGCTGCAATAAACCTAGAGGTGTATATTTCTTTTTGAATTAGTGTTTTCTTTTTCATTGGGTAAATACACATATTGGATCATATATTTCTATTTTTAATGTTTTGGGTAACCACCATACTATTTTCCACAGTGGCTGCACCAATTTACATTCCTACCAGCAGTGCACAATGGTTCTTTTTTCTCCACATCCTTGCCAACACTTGTTATTTCTTGTCTTTTTGACTCTAGCCATTCTGACAGGTATAAGGTGATATCTCATTGTGGTTTTGGTTTGCATTTTCCTGTTGATTAGTGACATTGAGCATCTTTTCATGTGTCTGTTGGCCATGTATATTTCTTTTTTGGAAAAATGTCTTTTTGGATCTCCTGCCCATTTTTAATCAGGTTTATTATTTGTGTGTTTGTTTGTTTGTTTGTTTTGGTGTTGAGTTGTATAAGTTCTTTATATATTTTGGATATTAAAACCTATTGAATATGTCATTTGAAAATATCTTCTCCCATTCAGTATTTTGCTTTTTTGTTTTGTTAATGGCTTCCTTCACTTTGCAAAAGCGTTTTATTTTGATGGAGTCAAAGCAGTCTTGAGCAATCCAGAATAAAGCTGGAGGTATCATGATTCCAGATTTCAAGATGTACTATACTACAAAACTATACCAATCAAAACAGTATGGTACTGGCACAATAATAGACATGTGGGCCAATGGAAGAGAATAGAGTGCCCAGAAATAAGCCTATGATTATGTGGTCAGTTAATCTGTGACAGAGGAGGCAAGAATATACAATGAGAAAAAGACAGTCTCTTCAATAAGTGGCGCTGGGAAACCTGGACAGCCACATGCAAAAGAAGGAAACTGGACCCTTTTCTTACACCATACACAAAAATAAAGTCAAAATGGATTAAAGACCTAAATGTGAGATCTGAAACCAAGACAGCTTTTACTTTCCTTTGCACACTTGGGTAGAGGCAGCTGACAGCTGTGAGTTCTCCTAGCTGGGAAAAGAACCGTGGCAGGGCTGGAGGCTGGGATTTCAAAGACTTTAATAATGACTTCAACTACATTGTACCTGACTATATTTGGACCTAGAGCTTGAAGTTTCTTGAAATTTTGCATAGATGACGTGCTGCAATAGAAACAGTTTCCCAACCATCAAGAGCAAGTGGTTAATTAGTAACATCTATCTGTACAGTAATGGGCAATGATAAAGTCAAGGGCCTTAGAAGAGAAAACTATGGTGTATTAATATATATCACAAATGAATGATAGCACAAGTCTTGAAGACAGTGGGTTGCTACAGGAATTCAGAAAAAAAAAAGTAACTTCTGCAAGCTGGAATACTTTTGGCTTAATTGTTACAATGGCTCCGTATTCATTTAGTACAAATTTTAATTGAAATATTATGAAATAAAATATCAATAAAAATATGGGCCAAATCTGAAATGATGCACAAGAAAAGGCAAGGATTTTGTAATTTCAAAGCGAATCTGCAAAACTGTTTTTGTTAGCACAGTGTGATAGCTGCATTAGAGGTAGAAGAGAAATAGAGAAATACCCAACATTCTTTGTCAGTCTTCTGGAAGAATAAGTCTTGCATTATGACAGTGATTATTAGTGAGAGCTCCTCAAGAATGCATTTCTTTGTTAAATGCACTGCCCTTGTACTCTAAAGTTTCTGATGTTCTTGAGGGCAGCTGGACTAATTATTCTGCATCATCTTCTCCCTTGCCTGGAGGAAGCACTGCTACTCTAGTATAATAGAACAAACCTTCCTGGGGATGAAATGGAAATGTTTTGCAAAACATAAACCTCTTGCATGAAGGCTGAATTCCCAGGCTCTCTCTCTAATGGCTCAAGATGAGAGATCATAGCTTGTGGAATGCATCTCATCTTCACTTCCTGAGAAGGAGACGGGTGCTGGAATTGAAAACAGAGCCTTGCATTGATAAGATAGAAATACATTGCTAAGACTTTGCAAAATTTATTAAGAAAGTGATCAGTGGTTTAAAATGAGGGCTAATCCTCCCCCCGCCCGAGAAGCATGGAAAAATGCATTAAATCTAACCATTCACTTGTCCATTCATTAATAAAAACCTTCACATAATGGAGCCGAGTTGACCTGAAGGCTACACCATAGATCTTTCTGATTAAATTCAAATAGTGACCTTAACTGACTATTTTTGTGAATTAAAATCATTTGGGTCCTGCCTAAGTGCCGAGGTCTAATTTGGGTTTGAGAATGTCAACTGACAAGTAACTGATTCATGCCACTTTGACCAGCAGACATTAAAGGGTGAGTGAGAAATGGAATATGTTCAGCAACTTAGAATGGAGGAAAATAATAACGCACAATATTGCTACACTTGCGATATTTCACAGCGTGTAAATTATCTTATAAAATAATAATGCGAATTTGCACCCATGGCTTGATTCAAGACCTCAGAACTTTCTGTCATGGAAACCTCAAAATACCTGAACCTCAAAATACAATATCTATAGCCCGAGCAAGGTCTTCACTTTCGGTGATGATTATTTCCTTTGGGCTAGAAAGCAAGTTGGGCTCCAGGTTGCAGTTATGCTGTGCCAAGGCAGTTGACCCCTCTTTCTTTCCTTTCTTTCTTTCCCGTTCTCCACTGTCTTGCAGACCAGACGATGTGCTCCTGCATCGCACGCATGATGAGATTGTCCTCCTGCATTGCTTCCTCTGGCCTGTGGTGACATTTGTGGTGGGCGTTCTCATTGTGGTCCTGACCATCTGCGCCAAGAGCCTGGCAGTGAAAGCGGAAGCCATGAAGAAGCGCAAGTTCTCTTAGAGGGGAGAAGGCTTGTGGGAAGCAAAGCCCAGAAGCTGCACCCATCGGCACACAAGTCCCTGCAGAGCCCGCTTCCTGGCGCAGGAGATGGAAGGGGCTATGCGAGGTCTCCGAGAGGCTCCTGCCTGATGGCAGCGGAAACAGGCACACTGGAAGACTCGGGACCACATAGATTGTATGCCGCGTGTCTTAGCGATGGCTAAGGGGTCAAGCTCTTAACCTCATGGAGTGACCATTTCAGAAAACTCTATAAGAAGTTAATTTTCTTTGGAAAGTAACAGTATATAGTTGTACAGTGTAGTATACAAACCATTATGATTTATGCTGCCTAAAAATATTAAAATAGAGTGGTCCATGTTTTTTTTTTCTATTTCCTTTTTTATGCTTAGAATGCCAGGGTTTTACAAAAGGGTCTTGTGGGTTTCATTTGATTCTGCTAGATTCAGCTTGTACTTAGAGATAAGGACCCCTGCACAAGTCTTGACCTCATAATCCCCACTTTCCACTGTTAAAGACTACCTTTTGACTCCTGCTTGAAAAATGGAAAGTACACTGTCAACTCCGTCTTCAGTCATTTCTGTGACTCTTCATCAAGGGATCCTCAAAGTTTGGAAAACCTCACCTCCAACGCTTGCCTTTGCCTCTCCATTATTTGTCACCAGATTATTTCTTAAGAGAGGGAGACGGTTCTGAACAAGGTCTGCCCTAGCTCTGTGCTCCTTTATTCCCGTGTCCCTGTTATATTTGATGGATTTTTCTCTCAGCGCAGTTGAATGTACATGATGTGAAGGACACTTTTCACTGCTGTTTTTGTTCCTTTCTTCTTTGAGGCCAGAAAAAAATATTCAAAATCCGTTCAAGTATTTTGTTTTTATTTTCTTTGTTCTTGCCCTTGATGTCGTCGGTATTAAAACAAGAACGTTGCTGCAGTAGGGGCAGTTCGCTTGGCTGGACCCTGAGATACACCCCAGCCCCGCCCCTGCCATCCCTGAACTTCCTGCACCTTTCTCAGAAGTTCATGGAGGAGACCATACTGCTTTCCATCTGTCCATAAACTCAGATTCCACACATCAGTCACAGGTCTCCATGAATATCACACCTACCCAGGTATTCACCAGGTAGAATCAAACCTCTGTTTAGATGAGATGTCCATTTTTACTGAAGGAACGACTGACAATCTGACTTCTTTTTACTTTCTTCTCTTAGTCTTCAAACATGCTTCTGTTAGAATGAAGGCAACTTAAAGACAACACTTGCTCAGGGTTCTAAGAAAGAGATGTATTAGTGAGATGACAATCTCCTGACTTTTAGTTCACATCCCGCTGTTACCTTAACTTTAGAATACAGGTCACTGAAAGCACCCTAGTCTCCTATGGAAGGATTTTGGATGAGTACGATCCTTTTCTTCTAACCTCGTGTTCCAAGTTGCACTGTGGCCTTGAGGACGCTGTCGATGACGTCCTTTCAGGCAGCTCCAGTCCCTTGACTTCAGTGCCGGCTTTCTCTTGCAGCATCCCTGTTGTCTTGGCAACACTGTGAGCCATTAGGAAGCACTGTTACTCGAGAGTGGGAACCTGAGAATATCATCATCTTTGCACCACATAGTGGGAGAGGAAATCTACTCTAGCCATTCTATTTTAACCCAATAACCTCTGATCAATTAATTACAGAGAATAGATGAAATAGTGCAGGGATATATGTGATGTGTTGGAAAAAAGGGAAATTGATGTCTACTGATCTGAGTTTTCATGTATCAGTGTGAACACTCATAGGTTTACATTAATGAAGGCCTCTATTTAGACTCAAGGAGTATACATGACTATATTCTGTAGGTTGGCTTCTGGAAAAGAGGAGAAACACGCTGAATTCATGAGGTCACCTGTAGCTTTAAGGTCTTACTTGCTTCTAGCTAGTTAGTTTGAGGTTCTTCATATTTGTCCTTAAAGCTAAAATCCAGAGGAATAAGGAAAGGCCATTTTTAAGATCAGAAAAATGTAAAGAAGCCTAACTTCTTAATGCTTTAATTCACTTTTTTTGTACAAGTGAGGAAATGGTTGAAGCTGCTATCACAGAGACCCCAAAATATGGCGGCTTATGGAACAAGTTCTTTCTTCCTCACTCAGCAGTCTGGAGGTAGCAGGGAAGTCCAGGGCAGATCGGGCAGCTCTGTTTCAGATGATAATGGAGGGCCCCAGGATTCATCCGTCTTGCTGTTCTTTTATTACCAAGGCTGGTGTTCATTTCATGGTCAAAATTGGCTCAAAGAATCACACCCACTTTGCAGCCTGGGAAAGAGAGAAAGTTGGGAACAAGCTATTTCTTTTTAAGGAAATTTCACCCATCACTTTCACTCACAGTTATTCGTGAGTACTTACGACATAACTATACCTAGCTTCAAGGGAGGTGGGGACATGTTCTCTAGAGCTAGATGGACATATGTTCCACTAAATCTCCAGGGGAAGGGTTCTGTTTCTAAAAGGAAAGGGGAAGAAAGACTACGTAAAGATTTTATTTATTTATTTGAGAGAGAGAGCACCCACAACCAAGGGGAGGGGCAAAAGCAGAAGCAGACTCCCCACCGAGCAGGGAGCCCAACACGGGACTCAATCCCAGGACCCTGAGATCATGACCTGAGCCAAAGGCAAACACTTAACTGACTGAGCCACCCAAGTGCCCAAGACTACTGAAGTAAAGGATAGGAATGATGGTTAGTTGTCAATGCCCCATGCCATTGTGAAAGTCTGAGCAGGGCTTACAAAGATCCTTTGCCCCAGCAGGAAATAAGGTCCTTGGTTAAACCTTGAATCTGCTACCTTGGAAAAACTTGTCCATTGTCCTCTGTGGTCCCAGGTTCAACTAGAAATTCTTGCTCATCAAACTCACAGCCGTATCTGAAACTTTTGGGGTTTATCATAGCTTTTTCAGGCTCCTGCCTGCTGGTGCATACTTGTGGACTTAGATTTCCTTAGGGTTGAATAATCGTAGGCTTTTATAGACCAGGATTATAATTTATTTGGCTGTGATAAAGAGGTTGACTCCATCTTTTATGTTTGACTGCTGACAGCTCTCATCCCTCCTATATTCCACATCTGCACAAGCTGCTTAGAAAGGCTGGAGGCCTCCTTCTTTGGCCCAGTGGGAAGTTCAGACCACACAAGCCTGGCCTGAAAGCCAGAACACTTTCTCCAGCCTCACACCCTAAGAACAGTAAAAGCCCAATCAGTCAATTCATTTTTGGACCTAAGTGGGGACTGCCCTGCTTTCCCCAGAAAGATGTGAATAATAACCCTTTTCGTACCCTCTTGATGTGTGTGTGGTTATCAGTCTTGATATACAAACCAAATTTTGGGTTAAGGGGTCCATCTGAGGGGGTGCCTACAACATAAGTGATCAAATTTCATCAGAAATATGGTAGGTTTCTGTTCTTTTTGTTTCCAGTTAGTTCACATGAAATAACCACACCCAAAGTCTACTCTTGTTATAGTCTTAAGCCAACAGCATCTTAGTCCCTGGTTGTGCCTCCAGTCCTCGATATAATGGCAGGCACCTTGAGGCTTTGGGGAACGAGTATAAGTGGGAATGCAGTGCCCTTTATCTGACCTTTTCTGTTGAGCTACTCCCATTGCCTGGCCAATATTAGTTAATGGAGATCCTCAAGAAAGGTTCTGCAGGGTAATTTCCTGCTGTTTGGGGTCCAGAAGCAGTAGGCTGCAGGACATAGGCACAATTCCTATAATAAAGCTGTGTTACCCTCCTCGTAAACTAGTTCATCTTGTCTCACTCAACTATTTTCCATGGTACTTTACTAAAAAATCAGCGAGAAGCTGCCAATGCACCTCATCACCGCTTTTCCATAATCGCCTTCCCCATTGCTACGGGTCTGCCTTCTGAGTTGTTGTGAGTGACTGGTTCACCCAATGTTTGATCAGAGCATAGCAAGGGTCTCTAGTTTTCCATCCAGCAGTCTCTGTTTTCTTGCCACCTGCTTCTTGGCAACAATGACAAGAATGTCGTATTTTCGATTATTGTGGGGAGATGACTTACATTGCCTTTCTCTAAACGGCCTCATCTGGTGATTCCCGCATCTATTACCCCTGCCCTCACCAGTTCCACTCTCTGAATGTATGTTGCAAGAGCTCTGATGCCTTCTTAGGCCTTTGTCTCAAGCTCAGTGATGGACAGACAGTGCAATGGCAGAGTAAGTAATGGGACAAAATATGATCAGACTACACGGACAGGGAATCATTTACCTGGCTCAGACAATTTATCCTTTTGAAAAATTAACTGAAATACATCAAGTCATATAAAACCCTTTTCCTCATAGCTCAACATTCACATCCCATGCCCTATAGTCCAGATACACCATACTCTTCTCAGGGTCTGTATGTATATGGTCCTGTGCCGTGGCTTGGACCCCTCTCCTCACTGTATTTGCATATCTGTTTCTTCTTATCCATTAGGTCTGAGCTTAAATATTGACTCTTCCTAGAAGCCTTCCTTAGCCATCCTATGTAAGTAGGTTTCTCTTGTCATCTTCTTCCTCTTTATCCTGCTTTCTTCCTTTGTAGTACTTATTGCTGCTTATACTTATATATGTATTTGTTTCTTGTCTATTATCTCTCCCATTAGATGATAAGCTCCATGAAGGTAGAATGATGGTGGAATTTTTTTTTTCCATCATTGGCACGGTGCCTGACACAATAAGGTGCTATATATTTATTGGATGGATAAATGAATGAATGCTCCCAGGATCCATTATGTTTTTTTGTACTTTTATCTATGTTCTTATATCCTTTCCTGTCTTGGGGAAATTCTACGTTACCTTCAAGGCCCAACCTCCTCCCTGCATCCTTACCTGCAAAATGAATCACTCCCCCCGCTTCCCTGCCATGATCCCATAGCAGTTTGTACAGAATTCTATTATTCTAAAAATTCAGTATGTATTGTAAGATTTTTATCACGTACTGTATGGCACTCACTCACTGGTTCTTCCTTACCTCCCCACCTTTTGAGATGAGAAACAAAGTTTATTAATTTTTTTGGTCCATAATGACAATAATAATAATCACCTCCAACTAACACTTATTAACTGCAAACATTTAGGGCGCCTGGGTGGCTCAGTGGGTTAAAGCCGCTGCCTTCGGCTCAGGTCATGATCCCAGGGTCCTGGGATCGAGGCCCACATCGGGCTCTCTGCTCGGCAGGGAGCCTGCTTCCTCCTCTCTCTCTGCCTGCCTCTCTGCCTACTTGTAATCTCTCTCTCTCTCTGTGTCAAATGAATAAATATAATCTTAAAAAAAAAAACAAAAACTGCAAACATTTATTCTCTCATATTGTTTCTGAGAGTCAGAAATCTGGAAGTGGCTTTACTGTAATTCTAATTATTCTTGGTGAAATATTGCCAATTAGAAAGTGCATGGATTAGAGGTATTAAGTGGAATAAACATAAGAAACAGGAGTACAACAGAATTATAGTAGGGAACTTTTGATAAGAACACAATTATTCACTTGATAGGCACTTTAAAATAAAAAGTGAGCAAAGTCCAATTATCTGCATTTTTTGTCTGACATGAAGAGGCTTCCAAAAGAGATCATTGGAGACTCAGGAATAGACTTGCCAGTAACTGTAGATAGCTTTCAAGAGTAGACAGGGGAGTGTATGTGACTCTTGTTCTTTCCTCACTTTTTGTAAATAACCTTAAGTCAGAAATAGGGGTGTTAACATACAAACAAAGACCGAAATTGGGAATAGCCCCATTGCCAGATCTTTAATACCTCGGGGAAATTTTTGATAAAACCCCAGAGACCCAAGAATGAGAATAAACTAATGTCTTTGGTAGATAAAACTACTAAAAGCATCATGGGAGAGAAACTCTAGAGAAAGATGCCTGTAGATGTTGTTAGCAGAAAAGGTATTGGAAAACAATTGTGCTAGTGAAAAAAATGGAAAAAGTACAGTGAATGAACAATAAAGGCTCTTGGAGGGTGAGTCGTATACTCAGCTGTTTAAATTCACGAGTTGAAATTTCTTGAAATGTTAAGTGGCAGCTTTGCAAATTGGATGCTTGAATACCAACCTTAAGCCCTGGCCTTACTATAACACCTCTCTCTTAGGGTCAACCAACTTCTCCAGAGGTGGGAGTTCCAATAGTCCTGGGCACTCTCTACGTCCCAGCCTGTAACTTTGACCCTTGGACTTAAACCGAGGAGCATTCCTTTATCCTTTGCAACACTAACCTGCTAATTTAATTGGAAGAATCTATTATGCAAAAGGGTCTGCAGGATCAAGGGTTCCTCTGAAGACCTCTTCCTTGAGATTCCTAAGCACTCCTCTATGCAGACTCAAGCCAAAGCCAATTTGGAAACTGACTTACCGCTATCCCTGTGTCTAAATCAAACCCAAACTGAAGGTCGTCATGAAGTCCCAGACTCCAACAGACTAAAAATTATACCTAAACCGACAGAATTTTGAGGGCTGAGTCCATCAAGATTCATGTTGACACATACAAACCTTACCCAGGCTTGAGTAAAAACTTCTAAAAACAGTAAGCAAAGGAGTTGAAACCTACTAAAAAGACTCATAATAACTTTTCCTGGTCCTTGTACAATTTGTACCTGTCCTCCTTGTCAAGAAACACAATGAGTGAAGACTAGATTCGCTCAGGACCTCAGGGTCTTAAATAAAATAGCCATCCCTTACTTTCCCGTGACACTAAGCCCAAATACTATTTCATTGTGCGGTTACATATTCTAGACTCCTACATCTGTGCGATGCTTTCTTTAGTAGTTCCTCATGTTAGATTTCGAGAGTTAAACCTACTCGAGCTTTCCTGGGAGTCAACAACAGGCCTTACCAGTTACGCGTCAAGTAATATAATGATGTGGCCTCCTATTTTTTTCTTTCTTTCCCTTCCCTTCCCTTCCTCCCTTCCTCCCTTCTTCCCCTCCTTCCTTCCTAAGATTTTATTTTTAAGTACTCTCTACCCTCAACGTGGGGCTCGAACTTAGATACCTGAGGTCAAGAGTCACACGTTCTACCGACTGAACCAGGTGCCCCTTCTTACTAAGACATTATGGGCCTTAAGTTTCCCTGCAATTCTTGTCTTACCTTCTTAACAGTTTTAACTCAGAAAAGACTTTATGTTAGAAAGAATGTTATAATTTCAGCAAAATAAATTATATCACCTAGGACAAGACTAATCCCAAGGGAGTAAATGTCTCACGTTGGACAGGCTAAAAGGCATTCCAAACTTTCCCGGGCCAGTCATTCAGACTTCATTCCCAGTCAGTTCCAGAGGCTGCCTGGGTCTGATAACCACCACAGGCAGTTAGTGTCCAACTGTTTTAAAATTTCCATGACTCTTTGTGATTTAACCAAGTGATCAGTAATCAAAATTCTTCCTTGGGAATTTAAACTTGAGCTGACATTTTGTAATTTAAAGTTAGCTTTTTAACATCTTCTTACCCTGGGTCAACTTAAGTATCTTAAACCTTTCTACATATTCATAAATAAACCATCTGGACAAGCCTTTGTTGTTTTGACTCCATTTCATGGTATTGTAACTGGGGTATTGTAACATGGTATTGTTCAAGAGCACTTGGCCCTGGGGTCCCAAACAGACCTTCTGCCACTTGCCTCTGGCAAAATCCAGACGCAGGGAGACAAGTGGTGGTGAAACAAGGAAGGGATTTATTTCAGTGAGACCAGCACCAGGAAGGCAGTGGACTAGCGTCTCAAAGACTGTCTCCAGAGCGTTCAAAATACTTTCAGGTTATGTAAGGAAAATGAGGGACAGAGGTCGGTGGGCACGTGTAGGTGGGCAGTAAAAGTCAGGTCAGTCATTGTCCTGGGGTCAATCACACAGGCTCTTGCTGGCGTCAGGGCAGTTCCTATTGCTTGAGGGGTAGTTTCGGTTTCCATCACAAGATGTTTTGCCTGCCCCGTCTTCTGCCTGAGTTGAGAGATAAGCTGGAAAGCACTTAGTCAGTTAGGAAGTACAGACTGAGGTCAAAATGGAGGGAGTTGAAGTCCTCTTTCAGTCCTTATCAGAGAAAAGCTTGCCACAGCTTTCCTCTTCATCCATTGGTTAAAGCCCACCTTCCTAGTCTCAGGGTAACAGTACCTGCAGCTAAATTAGTGAAGACTACTGCTAACGAGGGTCTTCTTCAGACTTGTGGATTCTCATGATGGATAATTTGTAGAGTCTGCTTTTAGGCACACAGGCTTGAGCGATGGAATGCAGAAAGGGCCACAGCGCCTGCTGACTGAATACAGACAGACCCAGCAGGTGACCCACCTCAAAATATCCAGAGGCCCTCACGGGCCAATGGGTTACTTACAAACAGGCACAGTTATCGAAAAAGGTTGAATTCCATAGATCGCCATACCTCCTCACTTTCCCCCTTTAAAAAGAACCCCCCCCCCACTTCCTTGCTGCGGACAGCCTCTCCTCCGCTGTCCCGCCCACAGCTTCCTTGAGGTGTAATCAATACTTCTGTCTCCTTTGCTCTGCCTCCGGTGAATCCTTTCACCGCCCCCTCCACTGGCTTCCACCCGATCATTGCCCCACATTTGGGGGCATCATCTGATTGGGAGAGTCACTGAATTTAGAAACCACACAATCTTTGTTGCTTACTAAAAAGACATTATTTCTTAGCAGGTAGCCTTATCTTACCCATTTCTTCCCTGGTAATAACACTTTAAGTCCTGCAGCTTTCCTTTTGCTTTGCTTTTCTTCTCTTTCNCATAAATTAAAAATGGGGAAAATATGGCAAAGGAAAAACCCATAAATCAAATTTCAATGAATGGCTACATTAATGTCTCATTCTGCCTTAACCCTGGAAATCAACAAAAATTCCCTAAAATTTCACATTTCATTTCATAGAATTGAGCAAACTTCTCATTTTGCTCCAATGGTTCTTCATGAAAATGATGTAAACTCAAATAAAATAAAACTCTACAAGAAATAACTAGGTGGCAGGCTCTCCGAAGTGGCCGCTCTACTGCGCAGACTCAGCCCCTGGGCCTCCTCCTCTCCTTTCCCCAACTCCTCTGTTCTGTCACAGGCCCAGATGCTCTCCTCTCCTCTCCTCTCCTCTCCTCTCCTCTCCACCAAAGAGATAACTCATGACTGCCTAACCTCTATCCAGGAATAGTCCATGCCCTGAACAAATGCATTAGAAACTTCTCCAGAAAATCTAGAGTTAACCTTGCTTGTTAACAGGTCATACAAAGACAAAAAACCAAGGAATTAACAGGCAGGATATGTCCAAAAAAATCTCAACTTGTCACCATCTAGACACCAAGACCTAACCTTTATTGCCTACCTGCTTGTACTCATCAACCTTTGTCCCACATTTTTTCTTAAGCTCTTCTTTCCAGTTTATCGCTTAACTCTGACAAAAGACCCAACTCTGACGAAAGACCCAATGTTCTGTGATGGAAACATAAACTACCCCTCAAGCAATATCTCCAGCAGCCCAGACCGCCCAGACCAATTTGAACCCAACCCCTGACTCACTCCTGCACAGATGAACCATGAAGTGACCCAGTTAGCTTTACCTCGTTAGAATACTAAAATCTCTGTCAAGGAGGAGCACAAGCCTCATTTACATAACATACAATGTACTTACAGACAAGTTTCCTTAAGGTGCACGCGCAACCTTATTCCTGCCTCTACCTACAGTGACAAGGGTTCCCTATCTAAATATTCATTGTCACTCTGGATAAAAGGAACCCATTCACCCTTGCTCAGGGAGTCACGGCTTTGGAAGGTATTCCCAGGGATCTCCTTATTTGCTACAAATAAAGTTTATTTATACGACGACACCACCTGATGTAGTTTGTGACTCAGCAAGGAGCTAACTCACTTTAGTTCGGTTACAAATTCACTTCTAGAATAATGACCCTTTACTGGAGCCAAAGTAAACTAGAAGGGAGTACTCATTGTATGCACAAGGACTTGTCAACTCTCTAGATATAAGGGAGTTAATACCAACGGCAAGGTGTGGGGAATGTTTTGGAAGTAACTGAAGATCTAGATCTCTGCAAGAAAAAAAGCAAAGGAAAATGGCCTAATGATTAAGAAACTCTCAAATGTTCTAACGTTTCTTAAGGAAGTGGAATGCCAGTCAAGAAAGGGGAGGGCAGATTACGTGAAGGTTAAAGGAAATGCCCAACCTGGTCATCAGGACAGAAGGGCAACTCCTTCAAAGAATCTGTTTCCACAATGCCCTAGAGGGCCAAATCTTCGGAGAAGTTCAGAGAATCTATTGCAGAATGAGGAATTCCCTCCAAAATAAAGAAAAAAGCTCACTTACTAAGGACAATAACCAAGACTTGTCTCATGACACTCACCTCCTTGCCTCACCAATACTCAGCTGTTATTGTAGGGACTTGCCTCAGCCCCAGGAAGTTCTGTGCCTTAAAAAACTGCGTTAGGGGCGCCTGGGAGGCTCAGTCGTTAAGCGGCTGCCTTCGGCTCAGGTCATGATCCTGGAGTCCTGGCATCGAGCCCCGTATCGGGCTCCCTGCTTCGTGGGAAGCCTGTTTCTCCCTCTCCCACTCCCCCTGCTTGTGTTCCCTCTCTCGCTGTGTTTCTTTCTGTCCAATAAATAAATAAAAATCTTTGGAAAAAAAAACAAAAACAAAAAACTGCCTTAAACCATTTGAGTTCAGACTGTAAAATCATATAAATACTCTTTCCTTGCTTTCTCTTTTGGAGTAACTCCCAAGGCTTTGTCAAGGTCGTCTCCCTTGCTGGTGTTAGTTTAATAAACTCAACTTTGTTTGCTCAACAGCTTTTTTCTGGGATCTCCACAAAATTCATCTCATTGGAGCCATGAAGCAGTATTTGATTTCTTTAAAGCTTATTTGCCATTATTAGCCATATTGTTTAAATCTCTTTCCTGGAAGTGTGTGAAGACACTCTGAGGAGTATTTACTCTTCTGGGCCATCTAGTGAAGGTAATTAGTAAGATAATGTATGGAAAGATAATATATGCAAAATGCTTAATGCCTAATAGAGTTCCTGGCACAAAATGGGTGTTCAATGAATGTTAGCTACATTATAATCCCTAATTCCCTAGTCCTTCCTTACTTGGACCTCCGAGCAGACTGCAAACTCCAGGTGAATTGTCTCTGATTTCAGGGTTCCGGTTCACGAGTCCTTACAGGTTTCTTATCTTGTGTGATCGGAACCACCAACCTCCTCCTTCCATCATCTTGACTCCATTCCACTTCCATGCCAGCAGCAAGGGGAGGGAGGAATTCAGTTTTTTTACATTTGCCCTCCTTACTCCTTAAGGTGACTCTTTCTTGAGGAGGTCCAAGTGGGGGGCCTCTGTTCAGTGACATTTGATTTTAATAATGAAAAGTGAAAAATACCTTGCCCGCGATAATTGAGCCCATTTCCTTCTCTGCCACATTCCCCAAATAAATGAAAAACCCAACAACTTCTCAAAAGCATGTTGGATGGGGTAGTGGCTAAAGAGGGGAATGTTGATTAGGTTATAAGGTTAATGAAATTAGGAATCTGGAGCAAACCTTGAAAAGGACAGGGCTTCAGGACCATGAACATGAAAGGTCACTTAGGAAGGGGGGTGCCCAGGGAGGTTTCCCATAATGTCCCATCCATGAGACCAAAAGACACCAAACACACTGCAGTGTCTGCATTTTTTCTTAAAATTCTTTCTGAGACAGCATATCCTAAATGCCAACTCCGTGTTATTATAAAATTCAAATCTACTCTGAGATTTAAAGAGGAAACAGATGAAGTATAAATGTGTGAATAAAATCTTCCAAGCCAGAAAAAAAAAAATGTTTAAAAGAAAAAAAAAAACCCTACAGAGATGTTTACTTTGCCCTTTGTAATTATTGGATGAAATGATGAGGCCCGTGACTTCAGTGCTGGACAGGGGGAGAAGGGTGGAGTATTGGCGTGTGTTTTGGGGATGTGAGGTGGGAAGGTTTCCTGATGAGAAGGGGTGTGCTGGTGAATGTTTGACACCCAGCCAGGGGTGAGAGGGATGCTCTCATTCATAGCATTTGCTGATTTCTGGGGTGTAATTCTACCCACTCGGCTCATGGCAAGCTCTCAGTGTGACATCGCTGAACCTGGAGCTGGGAAGAGATGCGCAGGAGTGCGTCATTACACGGGATTCCAGTCCTGCGGGTAGAGTAGACAAAGATAACCTCAAGCGCGGAGATAATAGTCCAATGTGGTGAAATAATTAGGAAGTGATGAGTTTTGAGTATTTATTATCTTTTAAAAAATATAAACAGTGAAGTTGTAAGTTTATATAATAATAATGGCTGGGTTTTAACAACTGGTGGGAAAAGTTAACATTTGGCTCTCGTGGGCCAATACCACAACACTGTGAGAGCGGAGTGTGTTCTTCTATCTCTGCTTCCTTAATTATGATGTATTTGCAGTTCTTATGGGTTATGTGGTTATCTCACACCTGAAGATAGAATCTCCCAGCCACTCTTTCTTAGGAAGACCTTGCTTCCAATACAAAGCATGTGGTTTCATTCAATCTGTTTCAGTCCACAGCTGATCTCTCCAGGCGGGGCAAGGATGGCCAGGTGTCCCTCACATTACACCCTCTTCCGGGAGGGGATGATCCCCTCCAGGATCTGGGAGCTGGGGTGGGAAGGCAAGAAGGAAGCCTGAGCTATCACTACTAGTGCCAAGTTCAGGCACTTTCTGGAGGTGATCTGTGCAGGGACAGAGCAATGGCACTTTTCTCAGACTAATGCAGACCCGGCTGCTCAAAGAAATTAATGTTCCAACTCAAATGACTCATTTTGTAGGAACATTAAGTTCACAGCCAATTTGTCAATATAAGAAAACTACCACTTCATTTCTTTTTAAAGACTCAAAAAGTATTGCTTGAATTTAATGCGTTTTAAATCCCGTTTTGGCAAAGGTGGATTGAAACTCGTGAAGGTGGTGTTGGAGCATTACTAGCACTGTGTGCAACTTGGCTGCCATATTTTCCAGGATGGTTAGGAGACTTGAAATTGTCATCTGAGGATTGGCTAATGAAACTATGCTTTTTCTAAGGAAAACTAAAGGACGCTATGATATCTACTTACAAATATGTGGAAAGATGTCTAGAAGGACTAGAACTTGCTTTACAAATTATCATAGTAGAGGCACCTGGGTGGCTCAGTTGGTTAAGTGTCTGCCTTTGGCTCAGGTCATGATCCCAGGGTCCTAGAATAAAGCTAATTGGGCTCCCTGCTCAGCTGGAAGCCTGCCTGCTTCTTCCTCTCCCCTCTGCCTGCTTCTCCCCCTGCTTGTGCTCTCTTCCTCTCTCTCTCAAATAAATAAATAAATAAAATCCTTACAAAAATTATCATGGTAAATAGAAATAAAGGCTCCTGTATTATAGAGACTTGAGTTCCAATTTTGGCTTCATCATGTACCACTTGTATGGCCTTGGACACATTATATAGACTCTCTGGACCATGGATCCCTTATGGGGAATGGGGGTATATTCATTATTCTTTTAACAAACTATAGTGAATACAGTGGCTTAAACCAATCTAAATTTATTGTCTTACACTTGGAGGTCAGACCCTAAAATGGGTCTTACTGGGCTAAAATCAAGATATCAACAGGGCTGCATTCTTTCTGGAGGTTCTAAGAGAGAATCCATTTCCTTTTTCTACCTTCTGCAGGCCACCTGCATTCCAGGTTCTGGCCCTTTTCTTCCATTTTCAAAAACAGAAATGCTGGGCCAAATCCTTCCCACATTGTTATCTCTCTTTTCTCTTCCCTATTCAATTTATAAGAACTCTTATGCTCACACTGGACCCACTCAAAGAATCCAGGATAATCTCTCCATCTCAGAGTCAGCTGATTAGCAGCCTTAATTCCATCGGCAAACTAGATTTCCCTTTGCCATGCAATCTATCATATTTACATTCACGGGCTCCAGGGGTGAGGATGTGGACATCTTTGTTCGGTCTACTGTATAAGGATTTTAAAAAGTACCTACCTCATAGCATTGCACTGAGGAAGAGTTCTTGGACGGAGTAAGGACTTAATAAATATTAGCACCTATCATCATTGTTATTATCTTTATTTTTTTTTAAAGATTTTATTTATTTATTTGACACAGAGAGAGAGATTACAAGTAGGCAGAGAGGCAGGCAGAGAGACAGGGAGAGGAGGAAGCAGGCTCCCTGCTGAGCAGAGAGCCCGATGCGGGCCTAGATCCCAGGACGCTGAGATCATGACCTGAGCCGAAAGCAGAGGCTTTAACCCACTGAGCCACCCAGGCGCCCTGTTATTATCTTTAATAACAATCTGCATTATTTCGCTAGGTTGCTATACAAAGTACCACAGACTGAGTGGCTTACACAACACAGTTTATTGTTGGGCATTCTTGGAGGCTAGAAGTCTGAGATCGAGGTATTGGCAGGGTTGGTTCCTTTTGAGGGCTGTGAGGAAGAATCTAGTCCCTGCCTCTCTCCTAGCTTTTGGTGGTTCCCTAGCAATCTTTGAGGTTCCTTGGCTTGTAGAAGCATCACCCTGATTCTGCCTTTGTGCCCATATGACATTCTCCCCATGAGTGTGAGTGTCCAAAATAACTCATTTTTGGGTTACTGGGGGGTGGGAGGGTAGGGATAGGGTGGATGGGTTATGGACATTGGGGAGGGTTTGTGCTTTGGTGAATGCTGTGAAAGATGTAAGCCTGATGATTCACAGACCTGTACCCCTTGGGCAAATAATAAAAATAAAATTAAAAAAAAATAACTCATTTTTATAAGGACAGTAGTCATATTGGATTAGGGACCATGGTACTCCAGTATGACCTCATCTTAACTATTCACATCGGCAGCAGCCCAGTTCCCAAATGAGATCACATTCTGAGGTGCTGATGGCTAGGATTTCAACATAAGAATTTTTTTGGAGGGGCACCCGGGTGGCTCAGTCAGTTAAGCGTTTGCCTTTGGCTCAGGTCATGATCCTGGGGTCCTGGGATCAAGCCCTGTGTCAGGCTACCTGCTCAGCAGGGAATCTGCTTCTCCCTCTGCCCCTCAACCTGCTCTCATGCTCTCTCTAATACTCTTTCTCAAATAAATAAAATCTTAAAAAAAAAAAAGATTTTTTTGGAGGGGGCGCACAATTCAACGCATAACACAAGCCAAAGGATGGGGGTTATTATGAATGAATTAATGGACAGAAGGTGTAGACAGCATATTTCCCTCAAGAAAAGGAAGTGCTTTCTACCTGAGATGACTGAATGTGGAATGGGGTGCTAAATTTCCCAATATTTGTCAACCACTTAGTGAGGACATGGACGTTGTAGGGCAAATTCGAGCATCCCCAAAACTGCTGAGAAAACATAAGCTTGAAAATGCCCTCTTAACCCAGAGAGGTTAGGCTTCTGGCATAACCACCTCCAGAAAACTGCATCACTTTTCAGACCTTTAAGAGAGCTCAGTTCCTTAAACCAGCGTGTCTACTGTGCACCCCCAGAGGTGCTCACTCTGTGGGGATCTAGAACATTCTTGGAAAAATTTACCCCAGATTTTCATTACAGACTATGATGCAGTCACATCCCAGTAAGTCAGAAGTGTTAGAAGTGAGCATTTTGAAGCTCCTGTTAATTATAGTTCAGGGGGACCGATTACTGTTTGAAGATGCTGTTTGGAGGTTATTCTTCAGCAGGTACGTAGGATTCCAGGTAGGTGAGAAATCACTTGTATCTCTAGGCAAATCCAAACTGGTGTCAGATACAAAATTTAGGTAAGGAGATTTAGGTAAGGAGAGACTCTATTTGCAAGAATTATTGCAAGTGGGTGTGAGGGTATGTGACTGTAGTGGGGGTAAGAAGAACATGGACGGGGAGAAGGCTCCATCCATGAGGTCTGCAAGCATCTCAGAGGTCAGGCCGAGGAGGGTTTCACTTTTACAAGGAGGACCAAACAAGGCTAGAAAGAACAGGGTGTGGAGCAGTGGGCTGGGCTGGTATGATCAGATAGTCAATCAGGGACTATTTTGGCCTGAGCTCAGCCTCGTCTTAGGGGAGCCATTCTGGACGGGCACCTGCTGGCTTAGCAACTTGAACAGGTTGTTTATTTTCCTGCACCCATTCCCTTATTATAAAGTAGGTGCAGACACAGAGCTTGTCATAGGAGGTCTTAGAACCCAGACCTATCAGTCTCAAAATTCTGTGCTCTTTCAGAGAAATATGACCACTTCTATATGAGAACTTAGTCTTCACAAAATCCTCCATAAAGGTGATTTCTTTTTAAAAGGTGCAGACTTATTTTCTGAAATATGGTTTATCTATTTAATCAGAGTAACTCATCATTGAAAAATTTAAATGAAATAACTTAAACATTTTGGTTCGTTATTTTTCAGAGCACCACAGTATGGTGTAAATCTGCTGATTAAAAAACTTCATGGAGGGGGGCCCAGCAACCGGTGTTTCAGGAACAAGCCCCCCCAGGTTATTCTGATGCACATCACGTCTTTTTTTTTTTTTTTTAAAGATTTTATTTATTGGGTGCCTGGGTGGCTCAGTGGGTTAAAGCCTCTGCCTTCGGCTCAGGTCATGATCTCAGGGTCCTGGGACCGAGGCCCGCATCGGGCTCCATGCAGGGCGGGGAGCCTGCTTCCTCCTCTCTCTCTGCCTGCCTCTCTGCCTACTTGAGATCTCTCTGTCTCCGTCAAAATAAATAAATACAATCTTTTAAAAAAAAGATTGTATTTATTTATTTGACACAGATAGACACAGGGAGAGAGGGAACACCAGCAGGGGGAGTGGGAGAGGGAGAAGCCGGCTTTCCTGTTGAGCAGAGACCCGGAAGAGGGGCTGGACTCCAGGACCTTGGGACCAAGACCTGAGCTGAACGCAGACGCTTCACCAACTGAGCCACCCAGGCACCCCACACACTGAAATTTGAGAACCACTGGCGGAGGGGTTGAATGTGTTTGCTCGGAAGCTGGATTGTCTGGGTTTGAATCCTGGCTCTCCTACTTTGACTGTGACTCTTGGTCTCAGTTTCTTATCTCATAGGATTTCTGGGAGGATTGAGTCCATTAAAATGTGTTAGAATCCAATGAATGATGCAGGGCACTTTGTTGAAATGTGTATATTAGTATTATGTATTACCGTGTTATTAGTATCATAGTATCTGGAATTTGTCTCAAATTTGTTTTCTTGGTGCCTAGGAGAACCTGATCATCTAATAGGGAAAACAGAGCAAATCAATGTGCAATAGGCAGTAAAAATGTCTCTATAGATAGAGAAGCGATGCAGGAAACAGGGGAGTTTGAGGAGACAAGTTAGAGAATGGGTCAGCAGTGGTCTCAGAGGTCAAGGAAAGGTCATGGTCATTTTTGAAGGTTTCTGGCATAGTAAAAAGTGAGCTTTAAATTTAAAAAAGTCTAAGGAGGCTTATGAAAGTTGTTTAATTCACAAAATAACGAAAAGATATTTTAAAAATGTCTTTACAATGCATTATAGGTGGAGTGATCCAATAATGGGTCTGAATTTAAAGTTACATGAAGCAGGTCTTCACGTCTCACTCCCGTCTGCATCTCTGAGAGTCTGCGTTTAATTTTACTTGTAGATAAATCAAAAGGTGATGTCTGCACGCTTTTGCGAAGGTGCCTCATGACCTTTGTGTCCCCTCTGCGATGTGCCTCGGGCATCAGAGAATTGGTGAGAACTGTTTTAGCAGGGAGAAGTGGAATATTCAAGAGCAAAAATGCACAAAACAGCAGTCTGCACTCTAGAAACCACAAGGAGTTTGAGACCACCGAGTATAAATGGCAGGGAGAGGGCTGGCTACCGCTGGAGCTGGGGAGGAAGGCACGGGCTGTCATGGAGGCCTTCTAGAACCACCAAGGAGCCGGACTGCGTCTCGTGGACAGTGGGGAGTCACTGGTCAATTGCAGACCGACTCTGGTCCTGTATCTTGGGTAAGTCACTCTGGAGGCAGTGTGGAGGGAGGACCACACACAGAAGGTCCGGGCTCGGCGCAGATGAGGCCTGAACTCCGGCAGGACTGCGATGCAGGGAAGGGCTGGCTCTCTGGGTTAGTAGAAACAGGAGCACTTCGAGGGACTGATGACTTCCTGTTCAGGAGTGTGGGTAGAAAAGACAATTGTCCTTCGCCCTTGATAAAGTCACATAGCTTTGATTCTATTGCTCTCCCTCTGATCCTCGTGACGAATCGCCCAGCGAAGCGTGTACAACCTTGGGTGCCGAGGCCTGGGAAGCAGCTGGGGGAGACTGGGCCAGGGAAGCCGCAGGGGAGCCAGGAAGACTGCCTACTTCTTGGTCAGTAGTCCCTCTGTGGAGCTCTGCTGCTCACCCTGTTTCCCGCTGGACCCCTGACTCCTGTATCCATGCCGCCTTTCCCCGTTGGACGTGAGGACTAGACCCTTTATCACACCTTTCGGGTTCGTGCCTGGGTTTGGGGGACATGGTGGCAGTGGTGCTGTGGTGGTCCTGGCCTCCCTGTCCTTCGTACTGTCTCAGTCGTCAGGGCCTAGGGCATGCTTGTTTGCTTTGTCTTGCTGGCTCTGAACAATGTTCCTGTTTCTCTCCTTTCCCCGGGCAGCTCAGCAGTCCTTCTCGCCTGACCTTGATAGCCTCTTGTGACTTGGGAGCTGCTTTTTGGAGCCTGTTTCTGCTGCCTTATTTGTGGATTCCCCTTTGTGGTTCCTTCTCTTTCTATATGGCTCTCACTCAGAGCTGACACCCCGGCTCTGCGTGAGACGATCATCGCCCCGTTGCACTAAGACATTCCTGTCACCTGGAGAATAGTTAAGCAACATGTTCTGAGGCCGCAGAGGGAACAGAAGGGTTTGCATTTCTAATAGGTTTATCGCATTTAGTCTAAAATGCTGGGAGAGACATCAATATCAGGGCTAATGGACTAATGGCCCTTTTAACAAGAGTCAATAGGGGAAGGGTGGAAGGAAGGGATCTGGAGCACATATGGGAGTCTGCAAAACGGAATTGAAAATTGGAGGCCCCAAACTGAATTCAATATAAGCTATGGAGCTTAACCAACCGTTTCTCCAACCCCTGCTATAGGAGAAAGTGGTTGAGAGTCCAGGCTCCAGAATTCACTCTGTCCATGTTCAAAACAGGGCATTCGCTAGCTCTGTGTCATTTGCTAGCTCGGCGAAGCTAGCAAGGTACTTTCCCTGTGCCTCACTCCTCATGTGTAGAATGGGAAAATTGTAGCCCTTCCCTTATTTAGTTTTGAGAGGGTTAATTGAGCTAATGCCGGTAAGGCTGTTCTGAATGCTACTTGGCCCATAATGGTAAGAGTCGCTAACATTTGTTAAGTGCTTATTATGTGTTAAAGGTCCAAAATATCTCACATTACTCTTCCTCTTTGTCACACAGGGTTTGATAGAGTTCCTCCTCAAAGAGCTGGATTTGACTGATGAGAAACTGCAAAACAGAGGGGCAGCCCAAACTTCATGTAGAACAGCAGACCTCCCCAGAATCCAGGGGTTTGTTCAAACTCACGTTAGCCGGCCCCACCCCCAGAGTTTCAGACTCCATGAGACTTGGAGGTGTGAGTCTGAGAATTTGCATTCCTAACAAGGTCTCAAGTGATGCCATTACTGCTGTTCTGGGTACCAAACTTTGACCTGTGCCGGCGTGGAGATTGAGAGGTCACATTTTGAAGTCAGAGGTTTCAAACTGGAAACTGAACTTTGGCACTGCGCGGCCTTGAGCAACTTACTTTATCTCTTTAGACTTCAGATTCCTTGTCTCCAATATAAGTCTAGTAGCTAGGGTGTGTGAAGAGTTAAATTATATATATAACATTTAGCATAGAGTTACTGAATGATATGCATTAGTGATTGTTCCTATTCTGCTTAATTTTGAGCAGTATCTTGGTCTTCTCTGTGCCTCTACTTCCTTATCTGTAAAGTGGGAACATGGACTAATCTACAGTATGTGGCAGGTGAAGGCATTCAATAAGATAACTTTAATGTCACAGCTTTGAGTGACCATCCTAGAGATTAAACATGTCCCCTTCTGTAGCACTTTAAATAGGACTTGGAATGTCATTCTTTTAGGTTAAATTAGAAAATCCTTTGCTATTGCAAAGGGTCTGAGACTCTCAATGTCTCCATCAGATTCTCTCACCTTTCATTTTACTCTCTTGTTGCCTTCTGCCCAGAGTCTTCCACCAAAACAGGTCATTCATTTTATTTCTCTTCTGTGCTATTTGCCTTTATTTATTGTTAATGTGTCATTCTTTGCTGGAGGACAGTTGTTTTCTTCCCTAAACACCTGATGTAAGTGGGGGAGGAGCATCTGTTTGGGTGAAGACTGGGCCAGGGGTCATGGGAAGGTTCTTTAGGAATGGAATATGGCTTAAAAATTTAATTTATGTGTCTTACAGATGGTATTGTTTGGTAAGCTTAGATTTGGCAATGTCCCCTGACTTCTGAAATTTTCTACTTTTAATGCCCTTTGTTTTTATTTTTTAAATTCAAATTCAATTAATTAATGTATAGTGTATTATTTGTTTCAGAGGTAGAGGTCAGTGATTCATCAGTTGTATGTAACACCCAATACATCGCGTGACCTCCTTAATGTTTGTCACCCAGTTACCCCATCCCCCCACCTGCCTCCCCTCCAGCATCCTTCAGTTTGTTTCCTATGATTGAGAGTTTCTTATGGTTTGTCTCCCTCTCTGATTTCGTCTTGCTTTATTTTTCCCTCCCTTCCCCTATGCTCTGTGTTTCGTTTCTTAAATTCCACATATGAGTGAAGTCATATAATTGTCTTTCTCTGATTGAGTTATTTTGCTTAACATAACACCCTCTAGTTCCATCCACAAGACTTCATTTTATTGATGGCTGAGTAATATTCCATTGTGTGTGTGCGTGTGTGTGTGTATATATATATACACACACACATATATACACACCACATCTTTATCCATTCATCTGTTGATGGACATCTGGGATGTTTTTTTGATATCACATAAATTTATTTAAAATGAATTTTCTCTTAAAACTTCAAAATCTCAAATCACTTACTTTAATTTCATACAGCTCCAATTCAAAGGTAAAATTAGAGTTGGATGTCTCCTTTTTTCTTGATTGAGGTATAATCGATATATAACATTATATTACTTTCAGGTGTACAACAAAATGATCCGATATGTGTAAACACTGCAGAGTGACCACCACAATAAGTGTAGTTTGCCCCATCACCATATAAAGTTACATAATATGTAATACAATATTATTAACTATAGTTACCACGCTGTACATCACATTCCCATGATTTATTTATTTTATGACTAGAAGTTCAGACCTGTTGATCCCCCCCTCCTATTTCACTCACCCCCACAGCTACCTCTAAACCAGCTTTTGTATTAGTATTTACCAAGGATATAATTTTTGGACATTTGGGTTCTTTCCATAGTTGGCTATTGCTGACATTGCTGCTATAAATATTAGGGTGCAGGTACCCCTTCGGATCACTACCTTTGTATCTTTGGCATAAATACCCAGTAGTACAGTTGCTGGATCATAGGGTAGCTCTATTTTTAACTTTTTGAGGAAACTCCACACTGTTTTCCAGAGTGATTGCCCTTTGTTTTTATAGATGTACTGTCAACTTTTTGTTTTTGATTTTCGTTATTATTGTTTTTTACCTTAGCTCTTTGGCAAGCCCTAAGACACAGAAACTTGTTGGCCACCAATGGCTTGCAGCTTGGTAGTAGAGACAGGGAACATATTTCATTGCCAGTTCTGTCTTAAAGAATAAAATGGATGTCAGATTTTTTCCTGGGGTCAAGGACTCAGAACAAAGAGAAAAAATAATTTAATTTAAGATAATTTACACAAAGATTCTTGCATCATTGTAGTACACCCCTGAGAAAGGGGGGCAAGCTTTAGTCAGATCAATAATTTTCTAATGTAGTAGTACAATTTTTCTTTGGAGATACTGGGTTGGGGAGAGAGCATGGCCTCTGGGATTGATTATCTCCTTTGGTAAAATGGTGAATATTACTGCCCATACAAAACCATCCCTGCATGGTTTTCTCTATTACTCAAACTTGAATTTTACTGGTTAATTCTTACCCTTCTATTATGAACGCTTATTTTATTGCCAACATGAAAACCTTGCGAGTTCTTTCAAAATCTAGCTGTAGAAGCTCTTCTGGCTTTAGGTGGTTTAAGTAGCTTTAATAATGTTTTATGATAGTATTATGTTGGAAAATCATGTTTTCTCTTTTTCTCGTCAATATTTCAGCTTTAAGATTGTGATAGGTTTGCTAAGGCATGACTCTAAAATATGGTTTGAGATTTGTCTAACAAATGGGGATGTCTTCAGACATATGAGATATAAAAATATGAGGAATAATTACACAATATGTTGAAAGTTCCATTGAAGCTTCTGTCTCAGTATGGAAGATGGCTGCTACATCCACTGGCCCCTGAGCAGATTTCCTATTTGTGTATATTTACATGTAGAGGGGTCGGGTTCTCCCCTGAGAGTGGGAAGAAAACAAGCTTTAATTCTAGCACTGTCTGATAAGCTATATCACTTTTAAATTTTGCTCTTGGTTTCTTTCATCATCCATCCCTAAGGTGGCTCTTCCAGCTCTAATATTTTATGATGATGGAAGACATAACAACAAAATTGTTAAGCGATTAGTTCCAATTCTTTTTTAAAAAGATCATTTATTTATTTATTGAGAGTGAGAGAGTTCACGCGCGCATGCATGCATGCAAGTGGGGGGAGGGGCAGAAGGAGAAGGAAAGAACCTCAAGCCGACTCCACACTGAGTGCCAACCCCATGTGGGGCCCAATCTCACAACCCTGAGATCATGACCTGAGCCAAAATCAAGAGTTGGAAGCTTAATTGACTGAACCACCAGGGGACCCCTAGTTCAAATTCTTTTTTGTTTTTTTAAAGATTTTATTTATTTATTTGAGAGGAAGAGAAAACCTGACTGGGGGTAGGGGAGGGGCAGAGGGAGAGGGAGGGGAAGACTCCCCACTGAGCAGGGACCTCCAACATGGAGCTCGATCCCAAGACCCTGGGATCATGACCCAAGCCCACGGCACACCCATGGCTTAACCCACCCAGGCACCGCAGTTCAAATTCTTTAAGAGTACATTCTATCAAACAAACAGCTACTTTGGAAAAAAAGAAAAAGTCCGACTTCATAAGTCAAGTTATTTTGTTAACTTGATTATTGGAATCGAGAAACTGTTTTAAAGAGAAGCATTACTTTGATCGAATGATTTTATATGTAAATCTATTCGTGCCCATTTTTGAAAAATAGAGATTTCTGTGAGTAAGTCATAGAAAAATGAAATACTGGAGCTGTGAAGGACACTGATCTTTCAACTGAAATATGAAAAGGCAAAGGGCAAAATAATAATTCTGGAAAAAGGCACAGCAGCCCTTTACCAAATGTCACCCTGCCTGCTAATGTGTGAAGTGCTTTGGAAGGGCTCGCGGTGAGCCAGCTGGGGCAGCGCCTCTGAGAATACACCGACACTGTTGGTAACAGATGACATTTTGGTTACTAATGAACTAAAGAACTGAAAACAAGAATTTCGTTGGAGACAGTCAACTGGAGAGTCTATTATAATGTACATGATAACCTAGGTAACCAATTCAGCACTCGCAGGAGTAAAGGTGAAGATAACCATGTTCTTATGATAATGGCCTGGAAGGTTTTTCTCATTTAAAAGCAGTCACATCTGACCTTTCTCCTGAGCAGAAGGATGACAGAAATTGACAAATGAGAACCAGGTGAAGAGAAGACAGGACACTTTGCTTCAACAAATAGCAGTTTTATTCCTGTACTAGGAGAAGGTACATGAGATACTAGGTAGACGTTTTTGACCACCATTACAACTGTGAAAATATATTAAGCAAATACATAATTTAAATAAAAAGACTAATGAAGTTCTTTGTTCGAACAGAGTTGGTTAGAAACACAATATGGCAGGGAGATACAATAGTATGAAAAAATAAAATCATCTACTGCCATTTTAAATAACCAGGGTTGCAGAGAAAGAATACATGATATTAAAAACATGAAAGTGCTCTATTATAGAACATAATCTGTTCAGTTGCTGGATTTATTTACAGTGTTTATTTAAGGTGCACAGAGCTCAAGGAATAGTCAGCTGCACCTCTGTGGACGATAGTGTTATTAGACACTGACTACCTAACATCCGAAGTATTGGGCCAGGAGCAGTGTCCGCTCAAGACGTGGATCCTGAACATATATGAGCTGTGAAATAATTTCTACAAGGTGGCAATGGAGATGAGATTAAAGACTTGATCCTTGCCTTTGTAGAACGTGTAAGCCCAATGAGTCCCATGTGGAAGACCAGAGACCAAGAGCTCTCCAGGCAAGGACCCTGGTGCATCTGGTTGTCAATGTGGGTGAGAGTAGGAACTTTCACAAAGGCCACTGCAGACTCTCCCTGTGGCTTGCAGAGGGAACACTGGCCCACTATACTACAAACCCCTAAGACCACAACTGCATAGGCTCCTTTTTGTTGGGATGCTGCTCTACTCACTCAGCAATTAAAATACAACACCTTGAACAAAACCAAAAGCTTGCTCTTGTGAAGAAGGTATGTCACCTAAAACTTAAGGCAGAAGACAACCATACTAACATTTTTGTGTGATGATTCCAGAAGGGGCACATTACATTTGTCTGACAGTATTCACAGTGTTGAACAACTTATTTTGGTAACTTATGTAAGATCATGTACATTGGCATATAGGCTATAAAAATAATCTTTGGTAAATCTGTTAATAGATTTCTTGATTTCCATTACATAAACCTCTATTTTTAAGAGCATTCACCAACAATTTCCTTGTTTCATGAATGCATCTATATAGACAACCTTTAAAAAAATAAAATGTCTTATTTTTGTTGCATACATTTATTCCCAGGGAGCCTCCCTACAAGTCAAGAGTATTCTTTTAGTCAGAAATATTTCCATTGCTAGAAACATTTTTAGAACAGAACAGATTTTTGCTATTACCATGGCTGTATCAAATGTTACCCTGTATTTTAACTAAAATGGCCACTTTCAAAGGCATCATCCACTACAAGAATCTAAGGTAGTGTGTTTGAATTCCAAGTTTAGTCAGTTTAGTCAAACACATGGTCAGTTCACAAAACTAAACGAATCAATTCAGTTGCTTAATCAGCTAAATCATCTGGCTGATGAAGTCAAGGACAGCCCACCCCCCCCCAAGGATAATATGTCCTAATAGAAATATGACATCTTCAAAGAACCGTCTGGACACACAGAAAGGAAGCCATTTTCTCTTCCTGATGACGTCTGGTTAGATTTCCTTTTTCAGGTATTTCCCCTCCTAGTTGTGCTATTTCACTTGCTTCCTGCAGTAATGATTTACAGATTTCCCTCTGATATGAAACTTTTTTTGAATACTTGATGTGATTTGAAATCTCTGGTTAAAAATATTCAGAAGCTCAACAGGGCATTTGGGCTGGTAATGACCTTTCCCCTCCGACTTTTTAGGAATAAGGGCAGGAAGCTTGCTCACAGCCACCAGGGGGGAGGATCAGCCATTCCTTCTTGCCACTCCGTCTTGTCTGGCGAATTACTTTCATTCCCTCACGGAACCTGGAAAGTCCTTGTACTCCCACCTCAAACAAGCAGCTATTTCCTACTGCTTTGCAATACCAGCTCAAGTTTGGCGTGGCTTGTGTGTGTGAACTAAAACTCTAGAGCCTCCTAGGGTTGGGGCTCCGGTCCTCTCATGTGCTGTCACACAGAGCTGGCCAGTTTATGACTTCCAGATTCCAAACTCCAAGACTCAGAGAGCTAGGTAATTGGGAATTTAATATATGGCCAATAATTTTCTTGCAAAAAAGTAAGGGGAGTGTTTAATATAAGAAACTGGATCCTGAGACACTAAGGCAAGAGAATCAGAGTGTGAAGTATAGCGTGTGAGGTCTATTTTTGTATTGCTGGACATCTGCTTGGTGGTTTCATATTATTTTCCCATGTCACTTTGGGCTCTCCTCCAAGAGGTAATAACAAAATTAATTAAAGACCCTTCCAAATAAAACTGTCCCCAACATGTCTGTGTGCCATACTTAAACAGTATTTAAGAGTGAAACCCTGGTCATGTCTTCTATAATGTGGAGCCTGGAGAGACTATGAAATGCCAATGGGTTTAAGGAGATGAGATGAACAGAAAATAAAATCACATTTGACTGGGAAAGCAAACATGTTCAAAAAAGAAGGGAACAAGTAGTGAGAAAAAGGGACTCGGAAGTGTTAAGGGATGGTGAATTACTTAGGACAAATATGTGCAGGCCCAGGCAGGGAAATGAGCCTTTGAAAAATCTGATTCAAGAGCTGAAAACCTGGCTGCTATCCAGAGAGCAACAGAATGATAACACGAAATCGATTTAATGAGTAGAGATTAAAGGAGTTAATTATAAAGAACTTGGATAAATAATGATTAAGATGCAAGATGGGACTCTCCCAAGATTTGATGGCTCCAAAGCACTTTGAAGGCTGATGACTAAAGTGGAGTGCACAGGGGCAAACAGGATGCCCCCCATGACAGGAAATGGAGTGTTTACCAAGACAGAGCACATGATGGGATTCAATTAAAATACATCCAATTGAGCTGAATGTCAAGGAAACTTTTCCCCCCTCCTAAATTTAATAAACAGATCAACTAGATAATGTATTTAGTCTTTGGTGGCGGCGGGAGGGAAGATAGTGAAATAGTTGTTGCTAAGGAGATTTAAAATTAGACAGGCGGAGGGTAGGAATAAACATTTCTTGGATTAGATGGAAAGAACATACAGTTTCCCCTTGTTGTGTCCATTTCCCTAACCATGATACCACCCCAGATATGCCAGCGTTCATGAACGTTATTTAGTGTTGCAGGCGTGTAGGTTTTTTACAGTTTTAATTACTGGTTGGTGCAATTAATTGCTTTCTCTTCTAGATCCAGGGGTTTGCTAGTAAAGCAGCCTCAGCGTCTGGCAGCGCGCTCTGCGGCAGGCGACCACTGCCCTGGGTTGCTTGCTTATTTCACTGGCTCCCCGAGGCCCTCTTCCAAGCCTAACTGGAAATAGTAACAACCACCCTACCTTTATTATCGTGATGCATTTTCTTCATTGAGTAGAAACGTGTCGTTTCTAGGACAGTGCCTGGCAGCTTACAGGCACTTAGTAAAACTTTTCTGAATGAATGAAAGGCCGAAAACGAATTTCTCTTTCCACGTGGTAATGTGCTTTGTGCCAAGCAACATTAGTTTAAAAAATCTGTTGGAACATAAGGAATAGCATGGAGGACATTAGGAGAAGGAAGGGAAAAATGAAGAGGGGGAAATCTGAGGGGGAGATGAACCATGAGAGACTATGGACTCCGGGAATTAGACGGAGGGTTTTGGTGGGGGGAGGGACAGGTAAGCCGGGTGGTGGGTATTAAGGAGGGCACGTGTTGCATGGAGCACTGGGTGTTAATACACAAACAGTGAATCATGGAACACTACACCAAAACCTAACGATGTAGTAGTGTATGGTGACATAACATAATAAAATTTAAAAAAATAAAAATAAAATAAAAATCTGTTGTTTATCTCTTGCTTTTTCTTTTCAGTGCAGGGAAAGTTATTCCTAATGGACACCACATCTCATAAATCTCTGACCTCTATTTTCTTCTTGGCGGTACATCTGCCACCCTTACGTATGTATTGTTCCTTTTCATTTCGAAAAATTGCAACTGGTTCCCTGAAACAGAAGCAGAGCCTACCCCTGCCATTTCACAAGGGCATTGAGCACAATGAGACTGCGGAAACTTGGAATCCTTTTATTACTCTTCACATTTATTCTTAGAAAGTTTTCCCCTGTTTTTATAAACTTCGAGTAGCCCTGGAAATTTTTCTGGTGTGTGTGGAAGTTTACATAACCATTCAGATAACTATTTTGGATATATTTAATGATTTTCATTTACATCCATTATATTACTTAAGAGATTTCATGGTATGTAGCAAAAATGCATACTTTGAAAAGAAATGTATTCTCTCTGCAATTGAAGATGTAAGGTCAATGACTTTCATCTTTAATTCTTAGGTTTATTGTGGAGAGACTTGTAAGTGAGAAAAAGGCGAACATCCTGGCTCATTTCTCAAGTAGCCATGAAGATTTTGTACAGACGCCTTTCAAACTGTCCCCAGGAAGAGCCTCAGAACTGGAGCTTTAGGAGAGCAATGCCCACTTTCTATCCCACTGAAATTTGTTAGAGTCAAAATAGGCACAAATACTGGAGATAAACTTGGCGGCTTTTATGGCAAATGCACCTTCAGGTGACGGCTGATATTTTGATTTCACTGATTTACTAAGAAAGTCTTTTGGGAATTTCTATATTAAGCATGACTGAGGTTTTTTATTTGTTTGTTTGTTTAATGAGCTGTATCTGATGTTTGTGAACACTTCTAAAAAGATGTTAATACCAAGTCCCTTGATCAGAAATATAATCTGCCACAACAATCTTTCTTACTGGGAAAACCAAGTATGAGTGACACCATTTTGACTTTTCCAGGAATGCAGCCCACTAGAAATGAGACAAAGATGAGGGTGTGTACATCAACCAACAGACTCCTTACAGTTGGCATGCATGCTCCCACACTTCGAATGCAGTGACATAATCTCCGGTCCCTGTGGATGGCACTTTGCTCGTTGATTTTGTTTCCAGGCAGGGGTACAGGGGTCATTCTTCCTGACATAAGGAATTCATCACTTCTGTTTGGATTGTTCCCTATCAGAATCCTCAACCCCGAAGCCTGGACTTCTCTGCAAGTTACATGGTCCCTGAACTGACCACTTGGGCTTGAACCTCTGATAGGAGAAAGGGGAGAGATGAACTAGTTTAGGAATAACCACCTACTTCAGCTTTGGGGCTGCCTAACCCCTTTCCCCCAATCCTTTTTTGACTGTTAGATTTGTCCAAATAGCATGCAGATCATCTTTGGATCCCTAGGTTCCTAGAGGAGCAATGCAGGAAAGCCAGCTGTATTACATGCTTTCTCCCGCCCTGCCTTTATCCTGACTGGTGAATATCAAAACAGGTCAAGACCATGGCCCATGGGATCGCCTCTGCAACCCCCTCCATATATATTTTACCAGCAGTCCTGTCATACAGGTTGAATTAGTTTATGTAGAACAATCCATGAACACTTTAGTGTGGAAAAATAGTATTATATAAAGCTTAATATTAAACATTATGAAAAAATACATATTTACAGAAGAAACTACAAAATACAACTATGTACAATAATATCTGTTACCTTTAAATTACATAAATTCTTTAAAATTCTCCAGATTAATAAATTATACATAGTATCAACAGAAATAGCTGGCACCTCTGTAGGGCATGAAGCAAGTTTTGTTTTGTTTTGTTTTGTTTTGTTTTGTTTTGTTTTTTTAAGTCACCCAGTGAATAATTTTTATCCGAGAGATCTTCAGATACACTCTCAATGCCTTGAATAGCCCGGGTCTGAAAGGAAGGACATTGTGGTTAGCGATGGAGTTGGGTGTGTCATAGCTGTTTGTTCCATTTATGAAGATTACAAATGGATAAGACTAGCAGAAATGACTAAAGTTCGATATGGTTTAGGGTGAGGCCATTGCTATGGGATCCATGTTGTTCCATTCAGAACCACAAATTACTAGAATTGGAAGGGACTAGTAATTCTAGTCGACCTTCTCCGATTCTATAGATGAGCCCATGGGCCCAGAGAGGCCGAGTAACTCACTTAGGGTTACACAGCTTGGTAATGCTAGGTAGTTCCAGAGCTAGGACCTGAATCCTAACTTTTGGACACGTGAAGCTAACCATGCCATAGCTGACTCTTTTGGGAGCACCCAAGCTAACTCTAAAAAAAGACTCTCATGCAAGTCATAACAAGACAAAGAAATCCCCTAGATCCCCCAGAGCTTCCTCCATCCTGGAGCTTCTTAAAGCATGTGACATGCAAAAACCTTAATTTACTATACAGATACATTAGGGGGTAATTATTTATAAAACAAGAGAACTATTGTTTGACAAAGACCCCTTTAAATGGAAGCTCTCTCATGTATATGTGCTTCACAGATTATTAACTATGTCACATACTGACTGAGTGGGCAGGTACAGAGGATGCAGAGAAACTAAAGAAAATTGAGGATCAGTTAGAAATGGAGAAAAAATAACTGAAATAATGTTTCAAGAGTGATCTGATTTATAGATGGACATTGGTCCACATGGAAAGGAACTGAGACCTAAACCAATAGTCTTGTAGGTGTGCCTTTTTGAAGTGGACCTCCCAGCCCCAGTCAAGCCTTCAGATGACGGTGGTCCTGGCCAACATCTTGACTACAGCATCATGAGTGACCCCAGGCTAACACCACCCAGCTAAGCTCTTCCCAAATACCTGATCCACAGACACTGTGAGATAATAAAAGCTGAGCTAAACTGCTAAGTTTTAGTGTAATTTGTTGGGCGGTAATAGATAACTAACACAATGTAACTTCAAATTTGCAGTTAGCCTTTGTGATAAATTAGGTCTAAATGATGGTTGAGAGTGGGAAAAGGCATGAAAACCCTTTACTTGTCAAGTAATTATTGTCTGATCAAAGCAGTGCCTTTGAAAGTTTATACATTTGTTTCACTAAAATTTTTGTTTAAAAAATGTTACACGCTTGTTCTAGAAAATGTAGTACATAAAACAGAAGGAAAAGCATGTATTATTTTACTGCTCTGAGAACTTTGTTTTACTATGGTGGTTTATTTCTCTCTGGTCTCCCCCCCACCACCACATGTTGTTTTGTTTGTTTTGCATTCTTATTTTTTGTTGTTGTTGTTAGAGAGAAAGATGGGGGAGGGGCAGAGGGAGAGGGAGAGAGAATTTTTTTTTTAAGATTTATTTATTTATCTTAGAGAGAGAGAAAGAGTACAGGCAGGAGGGGCAGAGGGAGAGGGAGAGAGAATCTCAAGCAGACTCTGCGCTGAGCATAGAACCTGATGGAGGGCTTGATCTCCCCACCCCGGGATCATGACTTGAGCCAAAACCAAGAGTTGGTCATGTAACTGGCCACCCATGTGCCCCTGCTTTTTTTTATTTTTAACTTAACATATTTCTAAGAATATCCAAGTTATAATATTATCAAAAATATCATTTTTAATAACTGCATTGTATTCTATTAAATGAATGCACCATGATGTACTTAGTCCTCCACTGTTAAACATTTGGGTGTTTTTCCCTTCAACTTTTAGCTATAAAAATTGTCATGAATAAAGCTTTTTCAGCACTTAGGCGACAAGACAAGAACATAATGAGGACTTCAAGGCATATGGCCAAATTCTCCAAAGGGATTTTACAATCTGAATCCCCAGTTGTGAGTTCAAAGCATCTTCCCCAGCAAAGAGCCTTGCTGCTTGGAAAAGACAGGCTAAGCAGAATCCTGAAGAGAGGACATAACCAGCCAGATAGGAGGAGCCTCCACGTGCGGTCAGTACTCAGCGGTGGTGCTCCCTCTCCACTCTGCCTCTCCTCCCCATCGCCACCCTCTAAGGGCCTTTGAGTGGAAGAAAGAAGGGCTGGTGTGTTTTGGAAGAGCTTTAGGTTGTCAATAGTTTCTAGATGCATCATATCTTGATACATGAACCTGTCAGTCAATGGACTAAGCTCCTACCTCTGTGATACTCCGGATTCACATTTTCGTAGATTGGAAACAGGGGGTTTTCTTGTTCACTCCGTAGCTTCCTTGCTCTGAGGACATCTCTTACACACTGATGTAGGTATACATACTGACACTATGGAAAAGCAGAAAACATGTCAGAGGAAAGCAAATTCTTAAGCATAAGAAAGATGGGAGACTCTCACAAAGTATCAAGAGTGGTGGGATTCTATACAGTTAGCAAATTTCTCAATCATTTCATGAACAGTCTCTAGTACATAGAAGAGTGCTTTCTATTAGCACTAAGAGAATAATGGTAATGAGGAGAGAGATGGTGTTTATTTATTCTTTTCTATGTGCATGCATATTTATAGAGTATATTTCATGAGTGCCTAGAGTTAAATCTGGCACACAGTCAGTCCTCCACAAATATTTATTAAATAGATGACTGAATGCCAAACACTGTACTAAGCATTTTACCTAAATTATCTCGTTTGATTATTTTGACAATCTCATAAAGTAGATAAAACCATCCATAAGAATGAAGACTCAGAGAAGTTAAGTAACTTCTTAAATAGCCAAGAAATGGGACCCTAGCATTTGATCCTAAGGTTCATATTCATGTTCTTTTCATTATACCAGTTTTCGTAGATGAATCCTAATTTCATTGCATTATTGAATGAGAAAATCATGTCACTATATACTCTACTGCTTTGTTCCCTTTCTTTTGGGGGGGATAGTGAGAAAAAGAAGGTGTATACAATAGACCCAGCTGGACTGTCAGTTCTTTGTGGGCAAGGTCAGTGTCTCTCTCTCTCTTGGTTCTCTCAGCATCTGAGACTGGCACAAGGAAGAATCTTGAAGAGGTTGGCTAATGACAAAGAACTACAGAGGGTTACACAGTGAGAACAGACTCACCTCTGTCAACTGTCTGGGAACTAACTACTTTTGAAATAGAGATAAAGATAGAAGAGTCAATGTTTTGGTGACCATAAAGACACACAAAAACCTTCACTTGACAATAGAGGTTTAGACAAAACTTCCCTCCTTACTACCAACAGAGCTATCTAGTAAGGGGAAGAATGCCCGCGTAACCTCACTGCTTGGCCTCCCTTAGTGACATAGCAACTGCTCAGAGCCCTGGGAAAGAGGAGGCTGGAAGAAAGCACAACAGCATGCAAGAGACACTGGGCTCTTCGTCTGCCCACTGCTGGCCTAAACTGAATCACAAGGCTTCTTGAGAAAGATCTAGAAAACATCTGAGGTCTCTTCTAGAGCTAACATCCTTTGACCACCAAAGGGTATGAGACTCTGTGTTGCTGTCAATTAGATGGATATTGAGAACCATCCCTGGACCTTGTGTTTAAGGTGTTCAATGTGTTATCTTAAAGTGTATTAAAGGTTTGAGATACAAAGTGAAACTATAAGATCTTCCCTCACCAATGAACTTTAGAAGTGGACCAGTATTTATTTTCATGGATTGACACTAGGCATTGCCCCTGATGGGAAGCTAACCTGGTCATCTACCAAAGGGACTTCATAATGTATGTAGGTCTGGTATAGTCATTAGATTAGGACATTTCAAGGAAAAAAAATCAATCATAAGGGAGGCCTGCTTCAATATTAACTATTCTATGCATTTCTGAGTATTATGAGTGTTTTATACCACCTTGATCTTGAAAATTTGAGGAGGGTACTGTCCTGAAAATGGTTGTTAGTATAGGCAGTTTCTTTTTGCCATCTTGAAAACAATCTACCAAACTATAGACAGACATTTCCTGATTCCTTCCACCCCAAGCATGATTCAATCATGACAGCATATTTGCAGTCGTACTGGGATATTAAATTACTTTGGGACCTTAAAGTTCAACTGTGAATGAATTCTATTACATCTACACTATGCCTTATTAATAAATTCTTCAACAATGATCCACTATGGGCTTTGAAGCCAGTTAATATTCATTAATTTGACTGGCCTTAAATATAAATTCTTCTTCTCCCAATAGAATGTCCTTTTGAAAATAATTACTGCTAAAACCTTCAGACTGTTAATGCGCTTCCCACTTTATTCTTAATGAAAAATAGAGTCTAATATATGGAACTTGGGTTCTAAAAGATAACTTTTTGCTCTGTCTAGCTGACTTGTGAAGCCTCAATTCCATTCAATTTCACCAATAGTTGTAGTACTAGTGTTTATAAAATTGTACTTCTAGCTTTTCATGGTCCCTGAGTTCAAAATTTAGCAGAGAAGCAGGAATGTGAACAAATACCTACAAGGTGATAAATGTAAGACAGAACTGTGTATAAAGTTTCACACATAAGAAGAAATCATCAGCTTCAGATTTGAGGGAGAGAAATATCACTCTAGGGAGAAAGGTAAAAATTTGAGTCCAGAAGTGGGACATTCCAAGTGATATAAAAAACATGAATGTGTACATCTATTCTGGAAACTGTGAGCAGTCCAGCATAGTTAAAATGTAGGATGAACGGGCCATGGGAAACCCCAAGGACAATCTCCCAAATGGGCTCTGAGAAGTTTATTCCTACCATATCCCACTGTTTCCTCCTGCAGAAAGCAGAAGAGATGAACAGACTGTGACTGTCAACTCTTGTTCTTTAACATCTTACTGATTCATCTGAGTGTCTCCCTGGGAGGCAGGCTGCAAATTTCCCCTAAGGCAGGCTAAAGGAAGGAGGGACATATTTGAAAATCCCGTGTTTGATGCCTCTTTGTTTAGAAATCCCGATTCTTGGATATATTAAAATTTGTGAGGACCTTTTGTTTGTTTTTTTTTTTTAAAGATTTTTTATTTATTTATTTGACAGAGAGAGAGAGATTACAAATAGGCAGAGAGGCAGGCAGAGAAACAGGGAGAGGAGGAAGCAGGCTCCCTGCTGAGCAGAGAGCCCGATGCGGGCCTCGATCCCACCACGCTGAGATCATGACCTGAGCCGAAAGCAGAGGCTTTAACCCACTGAGCCACCCAGGCGCCCTGTGAGGACCTTTTGAATCCCAAATAAGGTGGAATAAAATTCAAGTTGACTATTCTCATGAACTATTCTCATAATGAAATGTAATACACGGGGTCTGAATGTTTTTTCTTCTTTGCTTCCTTTGGCTCAGCGGCAGATCACACCCCTCTGCCCTCACTCCCAGCAGCAAGCAAGTCAGACCTGCACTGGGGCCAGGGCTTCCAAGACCAGAAGAAGCCCACTGTGCGCAAGGAGTTAAAACAGGACAGAGGATTTCTGAATACTGTCTGGGATTTCATTTGATAGAGGAAAAAAAATGGAGAGACAAAACATCTCTTCCCATAATATTTATTTCATTATAATCAAAAGAATCAAAATTGATTTTGATCTCTGGAGGGAAATCTTCCTTAATTTTGGCAGACCCTAAAAAAATGGAGGGGGTGTTATGATATGAAACTGGAGAAGTAAGTTGGGGGCCTGGTTATGAAGAGGCCTGTTTACAACAAGGATGACAGTATGAACTTCATTTTAATACAAAGAAGAGCTTGCCGAGGTTTTTATGCAGGGAGCTGACATAACCAGTAAAATCACTATGTTGATGGCTGTGGTGACAGAGTTGTTAGGACAGGGGCTGGGGGCAGGGGACACACTAGGAGGTTACCACAGAAGGACCCAGTGAGAACTGACAAACAGCTGAGCAAGGCCAGGGGTGGTTGGATGGGAGACTAGAAGGAAGGGAAAGATGGCGGGTACAACATGACTGCTTGAATGTGGGAACCCTGGCAAGAGAAGTCAGCATCGTAGCTCAGGCAAACGGGGGAGGGCAAGGTGATGGCCACCCCATTATCTGAACTGGAAGGGGCAAGAGGGGGAGAAGGGCTTTCATTTCTATTGTTTGTTTAAAGGCAGATAATGCGTTCGGTTTTGAGTTTTTTTGAGTTTGAAATGACTGTAAGGCTTCCAGGTGGAACTGTTTGGTAGGCAGGTACTTAGGTCATTGCTGGAAAAGGAGAATGAGATTTGGGAAACAAGAGCATGTATGTGGTTCTTCAAGCCATGGGACATGATAAAGAATGAAGGTCGAGAAAAGTCAGAGCAGCACCTTGAGGGCAGAACCTGGGGGAACTCAAACATCAGAAAGGCAAGCCCGAGGAACAAGAGCATAGAATCCGCAGAGGTTAGGAGGAGGAGAAGAGAATGGTGGAAAGAAGGAGATCTATCCAAGGAGGAAGTGCTGTGGCACATTGTGACACCCCTGCCCCAGAAGTCTGCCAGTGATATTTATAATAAGAGGGCCTGCTCTTTGCCTCAGTGCATCTCCAGAGTTCTGGGCAGATGTATGCAAGTGACACATGACCCAGGAAGCCCCCGACAATAGCGTGCGCGTGCACACACACACACACATTCCTCAAGACCACCTACAATGTGATAATCTCCCCTTCCCCAAATTACAAATTAAATATGGTTTGAGTTTGTAGATATGATAATAAATAATGAAACACTGATCCTGACTTTTTAGCAACATAACTGTAGGATATTTGTTCATTCATTTAGCAGGTAAAAAAAAAAATTGCAGATGGAGAGAAGGAAAACAAATTCTTACCCTCTTGGAACTGGCAGTCTTGGGGAGAAAGATGAAGGATAACAATTATGATACAATGTGATATAACTCTGCATCCCTATATGAAATGATGGAGCTAGACAGCTGTCTTCGGGTCAGTAGCTGGGGAAACTGTTTAAGGGAAAGGCTAACTGGAAATGTTACAGTGGACAGTCATTGTCAATTTCATCAGAGTAAAAGAGACACAGACAGGAAGTGCCCTCCCCTCAATGTGATGCAACAGGAAGTACTTAGCACCACCCGTAGAGCATAAAGTAAACCTGAGTTTAATGGAACCTCTAGATCTAATGGCCTACTGACAAAAATTACAGAGAATAGATGAAGATATTAATGCCATGAAAAAGCAGTCAAATCCAGGATGTGGGAAAACCTACAGAACAAATGAATTGGTGTCTTTAACAAATAAATAGCTTGGAAAACAAGGGAGGGTTATTATAGATTTAAAAGAAATTTAAAAGAGACTTCAGCCAAATGTAGTGTGTGGACTTTGTTTGGATTCTATGGAAACTAAGTGTAAAAAGTAATTTTGAAATAATTAGGGATATTTAAACACTGCCTGGATGTGAGATGATATTAAGGGATTATGGTTAAAACTGTTAGGTGTGATAATGGTATTCTGGTCACAATCTTTAAAGAGTCCTTATCTGTAAAATTTCTGCATATACAGCATTGAAGGATTAAGTGGTTTGATAAGGAGGATTTGCTTTAAAATTTTCCAGTAAGGTCATGAGGTAGGGGAATAGTGTATATGGGAAGTAGATGAAAAAAGAACATGGAATACTCATAGTTGTAGGAGCTGGTGTTTAGGTGTACGGAAATTCACTATACCATTTTCCCCAGTTTTATGTATTTTAAAAAAACTCCATAGTCAACTATGAAAAGTATAGCGTAGTAATTGTTATAATGAAAGTACTCTCAGCCCAGGACAATGGTGGTGACAGAGGGTCCCAGGTGTGACCACTGCCTATAGGAAGGCATGATGCTGGTATTTTTCCAAATGTGTTAGAGAATATGAGATCAGCAGGATATTAATATGTGCTGCACAAGAGAAGAATCCAGTGGTCAAGGTGGTTTGAGGAATAGTGGGTTCAGCAAAGCTCATGGGGAGCCTTTGCTGCCGGATGTCCCTGTTTTGTGGAACACACCACCTCCCCAGTTTTCCTGCATACTGTAACAGTAAGAGGATACGGGTTTTTCCGTAGGCTTTTTCACCTTTTTGACCATGGGAATTATTTTTCCCCCAATGCATAGAGGACTTTGTAGAGTTACCTGGGCAACACGAGGGTAAGAGACATGGCGTCCTGTAAGGCAACTATGTGGGGAAGTAACAGGTTTGGCCCATGTGGGGGCACAGACCCTGAGGCTGTGGGGCTAAGGGCCTGGGATTCTTTTGAACAGGTTCAAGCCCCAGCTCAGCCACTTCACAGCTGTGCAAAAGCCTTTAGCTTCTGTACCTCAGTTCTGTAGCTCAGAACTGGAAAATGCTACCTCTCTTCTTTGGTTTTTATGAATTTAATGAAATAACATGTTTAATAATGCCCTGCAAATGTCAAAGGACCAATGAAGCATTTATCCTTTGGGACCAGTGTACTTGCATGGGGTCTCCAGAGATGGTGCGGCTAGGGTGGGCTGGGGGAGACAGACCCTGTAGTGTGCTCGCTCACCAGCCTATCTTAAAACGATCTTCAAGATGGATTGGCCTGGCCCTTCCCACAGGTACCATGCGTTGATTTAAAAAAAAATCCGTCTTGCTTCCTACCCACTTCAAGAAGGTGGGCCACCAGCTCCGTAGAGATAAGGGTATACCAGGCACCTCAAGGTCACTGAAATTTGTTTTAAAAGAACAGGGCCTACGGAATGCCTATATTCACTTCTCTTTCTCTTCCTAAGGAGTCATAGTTATTGGTCCTTGTCAGATGAAAGCTTGGGACATTTTGGGGGAGAGAGGCAGGGAGGGTGGCTGGTGTCCTTCAGCCTGTAACTCTCACCTCAGTCTGGACCATGTGAACCCTGTGAAGTCTTAGGTCGTTCACGGCTCCGTAAATGTCCACGGAGTCTTTGGAGTCTAATTGCTGGAGGATTCGGTCCAATGCGATAAAGGTTCCAGTCCTACCCACACCGGCACTAGGAGAGAGATCAGAGGAAGACTGAGATTTTTTCATTAAATTGGCCTTTTAGGACTGCATCCTGAGACCGCATGATCGTCTTTCTTTTCCCTTCCAAGTTACAAGAGAATACAGGAATCCTTCCTCCTCACAATGAGCTCTCTCAAAGAAAAGCCCCAGGTTTCATCTCTTTCTCCTTTTTTCCTCCACCTCCCCCATGCCACCAGGGATAAATACTGCTCTGCCCCTAGTGTGGGTCATTTGCATGCATGCTGTATACTTTTCCTGCATACATGTAAAGCCATAAACAATATATTCATTTTACGGGGTTCAAAGATTGACTGAAATGGTAACATGTTTTATATATCCTTTTGCTGACTTTTTTTTTTTTACTCAGTGTTTTGAGATTTAGCCCTGTTGTTACATGGAGATCCACTTTCTTTTAGCTTCTCTAGAGTTCACATGCCATTGCTAATCCATCCCCTGCTGATCTATTCTCTACTGATAGAAAAGATCATTTTTAAAAAAGATTTACTTATTTGAGACAGGGGGGGAGGGGGAGAGAATCTCAAGCAGGCTCCAAGCTGAGCACGGAGACGATGCAGGACTCGATCTCATGCCCCAAGACCGTGACCCCTATGGAAACCAAGGGTGGACATTTAGCAGATCAAGCCACCCAGGTGCCCCAATAATGAGGTCATTTTTAGTTACTCTATTTGAAAGACTGTCACAGTGAGCGTCCTTGTGCACAAGTGTGGGGATTTCTCTAGGATTGAAGTCTAGACACAGAACTGTTGGAGTCTAGGGTGTGAACACCCTCAGCGTCAGCAGGGATGGCCGAATTGCACCCCAAGGTGACTGTAAAGCCTGGGGATTTGTGATGCACAGATGCATAAGGTAAAGTTCTCTGGTGGTATGGGCAGAAATGCCGGCCATTCCTCAGAAAGCACTCTTAAGTGCCCCGCATTCCCATTGAAAGCATTAGGGGTCCAGTGACATAAAAGCTGGGCTCCTAGGGAGCTGGGCTGATTGGGAGAAAACGAGGGCATTTGACATTTCTCTTACTGAAGCAACTCCGTGCTCTTTATTTCTTAGTGCCATTCGGCTAGGGCTATCAAAGTGTTGCTGCAAACATTAATTAGCTCAACACCAGGCTCCCCAGAGAGGAAGAGAGAGGGATCGCTTGTTAGGCTGATTTTATGGAGATGAAGTCTAAAGCAAAGAGAAGTCAAGAGAGAAGCGAAATTTAAGGGCAAAACAGGGGGCTGCAGATGGCAAATGCTACTGGACCAGGAGGGAGGTCTGGAGCAGGGATCCAGAAGGATGCTTAAGGTTTATTTGGGTGGAAGACAGAGATTAGGCCGCTCCAAGGAGTTAGGGACGGCAAGAGGTGAGAACACGCAGGTTCTCAGAGAGTGCGAGTGGGGTTTCTGGGAACTTGGATGGGCAGTCACATAGGGACTTTGCATTTTGTACAGTAGCAAAAAGAGCAAAGGGGAGAGAGAGAGAGGGCTGGAGAGTG
The DNA here is from genome assembly GCA_002007465.1 of Ailurus styani. Lineage (NCBI taxonomy): Eukaryota > Metazoa > Chordata > Mammalia > Carnivora > Ailuridae > Ailurus > Ailurus styani. The sequence goes on along the minus strand of LNAC01000002.1, from coordinate 12,664,737 downwards.
CGGGCGAGAGAGGCGTGGAAGGTGAAGAAAGCGAAGAAGAGAGAAGAGAGCCTAATAAGACACACCCCACCCCAGGCCGCAGGCTGGTTGGCGCAGGCACACCCTCCAGTCCGCCCGTGTGACTGGCTCGGCGGCGGCACTACCTGCAGTGCACCACGGTGGGCCCGGCGCCGGGGCTCCTGCTGATGTAGTCCCTGACGGTTCTCACAAACTGGATCAGGGACTGGGTGGTCTCTGGGACCCCGTGGTCGGGCCACACGGTGTAGTGGAAGTGGCGGATGAGCCTGTGTGCATCGAGCTGTTCCTCCTGCGAGAGCAGAGACGGTGATCAGGGCGAGGGGCCGAGGGCAACGTTCCGGTCTGACCACGGTGACCAGACAGCCGTTCCCGGGAGCTCAAACTACGGGGCAGGAGGCAGCAAGAAGGGGGAGTCAGAGTGTCCGGCCTCCTTCCGAGCTGGGGTGCTTAGGGGCGTCAAACGGACAAACGTACGCTGCATATCCTGAATTCCCGGATGGTCCACTCAGGCAGCACGGACTCCGAGAGCATCTGCAGGATGAGGTCGCCGTAGTAGAGGGAATCCTGGTCTGCTGGCCAGTAATGGTCACACTTCACCTAAAGGAAGGCAGAGGGAAAAAGACGTGAGTCCGGAAATGGAACTCGCCCATGAACCCGGGCATTTCCTCCTCGAAACGTCTCCCGGAGCTGGAATCCGGGGCCGCCCGCTGGAGCACCGGCCCCTGGGCTCTGCGTCAGTGTGCTCAGGGCCCGCCGCTGCAGGGAGCGCCGCTGTCCGGGGAGCAGAGCGCCGACCGCCGGGCCGGCCTCCTTCCCAGGCACAGAGTTCCAACGCCTGAGCTTTCTGGTGATGTCCTCGGCATCTCAGCCCCACCCCTCATAACCCGTGGGTTCCAGTGGTTCTTTCTGAGGAAAGGGCTCGCCGGACAGGGCAAGGCCAAGTCTTCCTGGCCCCTTTCTGTTTATATTTGATATCACTGTCCTAACCTGGACTGAGGGCCATGTGCCACGGGACCTCCGAAGAGTCAGAACATTTAGCTGGGCTCCGACTTACATGGAGGAAGCCAGGAGAAAGAATTATGACCATGTATTTATTGACCACAGATACTGGGCATTTTATATGTCGTCGTTCTTTTAATCCTCCAAATAACCAGATGAAGTATAAGCATTGTAAGTGCAGTATAAGAGGTTCGCCTGATTTGTCCAGAGAACGATTTCACTTCGGGTCCTCTGGCAAGCTATACACCAAAGGATGGAACAGACAAGGGGCCACTTAGTCTTTCCGTGTCACGAGCACTTTTGATGATCCCAGTCTGACTGAAACTTCAGACCCAGAAATACCTCTAACTGAAACTTCAGACCCCAAATCAGAAGCGGGCATCACCCAAGTGAACTTCTTATAACTGAGTGGCTTAATTCACGAGCAACGTTCCCACATGATCCCTTGTTGGCTTTTGTGGGGTTTAACTTTGGATGGTGGGGTAGGAGTCCATCCTGGTGGCGGCACTAGGCAACGTTTGGAAGTCAGGAAGACCGTTTACTCACTCGGCCCTTCTCCACACACTGGGTCACCATGACAATGTTGTGAACATTCTGTTCCCACGCCATTTTCCAGAAGTCATCCTTGGTGCCAGGAAGAGGTCCCTGAGTAGCAATGTATTCTCTTCTGAAGTTGTTGCCCTGTGATGAATTTACAATATGGAGAGTCAGAAACAATGGGCCTCGTCAGAACTGTAAACAGAGGGTTATCTCCGTAGATTACATGATATATAGGTCTTTGCCAGATCCCTGACTTGAGAAAAAGATACTCACCCAAGTGTCAAGGCTTGGGAGCAGGAGAGACAAAGGCCGGAACAGTGAACTATTGTGAAGAGCCAACTTCCCATTTATTAGGCTGGGTCTATTCTAAATGACAGTGGGGGACTCTGGCAATAATCTAGAGCATGCTTCACTCTCGCTGGTGTGTGTGTGTGTGTGTGTGTGTGTGTGTGTGTGTGTGTGTGTGTGTGCAGACTCTGAGGGACTGACTTCCTCAGGCTCTTCCCCTATTCAATGCAGAAGGCTTTTTGTCATTTTGGATAATTGACATTAGAGTGCTAGTAAGAGACGTGATACAAGGGAAATTTTGGGGAAGGGAAACCACAGGTTATGGAGCATCTACCATATAACATGCCCTGGCTCAGGACTTTCACAGATCTTATTGAATCTGAACCACAACTCCAGGAGCTAGCTATCTGAACCACAACTCCATTGTCGCCCACTTATTCTGCACTCCGGCAAGACAGAATTACTCGCAGATCCGAGCTGAAGTTCCTTCTCTCCTTGCCTCGCCTCAGGGCCCTTGCATTGTGTCACCTTTGCCACCCCCTCACCCGCCCACCCAAACCCTGCATCTCATCTGGCCAGGCTGTCTTTATCCTCCACGTCTCAGCCCATTGCCTGCTCTGCTGAACCTTCCTTTATTGTGTGCCCTGCCAGCCGCTGGGGGTCTCCTCCCAGAAGCTCCCCTAGCAACCCTAGCCTCTTGCTCCTCCGAGAGAGGTCCTCAGACCAGCAGCACTGCAGTGACCTGGGAGCTTGTGAGAAAGGCAGAATCCCTGGTCCTCCCCGACCCACTGAATCAGAATCTGCATTTGGAGAAGACCCCGTGCAGTGCTGATGTGTGTTAGTGCTGGTGAAGATGACATCTCTAGCCTGTTTCCCACGGTGTCACCTCGTCCTTTCCTGATGCCCCAACTCTGCTGAGATGTCTCTGACCGTCAAGTTACTACTTAACTAGATAGTGTTTACTGAGTGAATGAATGATTATTTGAGCTAAATATTATCATCCTCATTTTTTGGAAAAGAAAACAGAGGCCCCAAGAGGTGCCATAACTTGCTCAAGGTCACAGAGTCAGCAAGGGGCAGGGAGGAGATTCAAAGCTGGAGCTTTCTGATCTTAAAGCCTTCTCCACTATAGCATGCTGTATAGGAAGCTGGCAGGATGCTAGCCAAATCTGAGCCCAAAGATTTGACACCACCTTTGAGCTGTGTCTTTGGTTTTCAAAATTCCAAATAACGTCAAATCAGCTCCCCTCGCTAGGCAGTGTGAGTCGTGGAGCTTCCCTTAGGGAGCTCTACTCTTGGCTAAGGGCTGCAGAGAGAAGAAACCACCTTCCACTGTGCTCCCTGGGCTCCTCATAACCCTGTCTCACTGCAGCCATTGTGAAAATGGGCCCTGGCAGGGATGGAATTGCACAGCCTGGGCTTTATGGCATCGGACGTGGTTTTCTCAAATCAGTACGCTTCCAGACCCGAAGCAGTGGGAGCACGTGGGAGGAAAGTTGTCTGCAGGCTCGCCACCCGTCAAAGCTTTGTACCGGGCTGGGGGTTAATGGTTTACTTACAGGGATGTAGCTGGCATTGATGTAGTCTGAGCACGGGTCATCATCTACATTGGACAGCTTCACTCGAGAGGCATCATCTGGAAGGAAGTTGGTTGAGAGACATTTGTCACTGGGTCCTGGGAGGATTTTCCTATTGTCGATGGAATGCTTGGTATTTGGCGTGCATTAGCTCTGACCCCCAAAACGCCCCACGGGGAAGTAGTCTCATCTCCATTTTGCAGAGGTTCAGATAGGATAAGCCAAATGCTCTTTGAGGCCCCCTCTGCACTTTCCTTCATAGCGCTATCCCATTTGCCTGACGGAGTGGCCAGCTCCCTTTCGCAGCCGGCATGATACAATCCAGAACAACTACCTTCCATTGCTTCACCGGATCGGGTCAGGAAAGTAAAAATATACAATAATCGCTAACTGGGGACTTTAAGGAAACCCACACTGGCCTTTCCTATTAACCCTGTGACTGCTCCTAAGCCTCCGAAGAGAAGCAGTAAGACCGCATGATGAAATGTCGACAGCGTGAGAGGCGTCTCCTAACCAGAATTCAAGCCGGTTGTTACCCCACGGGAGGGAAGCGCAGTAACATTCCTTTTAAAAGGCATTCAGAGCCTCAGCTCTTCCATGTCCGGCTATACCATATTTCTCGAGCCCCATTTATTCCTGGAACAGAGAGGAAATGTCTGGAGGAAGACAGTATTACAAATTTCAACACAAAACTCACAGGGCAATATATTGTTGTATCGATTTTTCCCTCTGTTCTCCGGCAAGAGTGCAATGTCACATGATTGGTGTCGACCCACGTCTTTCAAGTCCTATTAGATCCAAGAGAAGTTTGCAAATGGAGACTATGAAATCGAATAAGGTAATCATACAGTCCTTGAGATACATAACGATCTAAGAATATGTCACAATAGCTACTGCTTATGGAATGCCTCGTACTGGACGTGTGTTCGCTCTGACCCCCCCAACCGCCTCAGAGGAGGTATCCTGCCCTCCGTTTTACAGATGAGGCTCAGACGGGATACCTCACTTGCCCCAGGTCACACAGGCGGCAAAGCTGGGGGTCGGACCCAAAGCGTGGACACTTGCCACCACACCACCTTGTCTCCCAGTCAGGCAAAATGCTGGGTTAAATAACTGACCGAATGAGGTTTACATCTGGGGTTTGTTCATTCTTTCTTAACATCTTATGCAAGTGGTGCTTTCCTGGCTTTGCTATTCTGGGGAGCCGACTGGCCTCTGAGACTAGGTGGCATATCCCGCCGAGAACGAATTCAGACATAAAGGAGGGCTCAGCTGAGATCCTACACGTCATCCCAGCTCCTGAGCCCGATCAGCCTGTGACTCCACAGGAGAGGTTGGGAGGGAAATTCTGTTAGAGACTAGAACTGCTAACGCATCCCTGAGTCTGAGTCGTACCTCGTATTCCTTGGACAGAAGGTAGTTGGAATCAGCCTGCAGCTTCATGAAGTGCCCTTCAAACTGATTTACTTTTATTGGGCTATAGTTAAAAATATAATAGAAAAAAAATTACTGATGAAAAGGGACACTGCCATACCCAGTCAGAGTTGTATTTCAAAAGCAGATAATATAGTAATGAGTTCTCGCTCTTACCAAGATGTTTTCCGGTTACTGCAAAGGACGCCAAAAGAAGAAAGACCTCGTTAGCAAATCTCACATAAGACAATCAACTCATCTTTCAATACATTTATGTGAAGGAAAATGTGGCGCTCACCCTTTCTGGCCCAGGTTCAAGTGGACAGATAACGGTCGATCCCGGCGAATGCTCAGGCGGGCAGAGGGCCTGTCTCGACCATGGCTGCAACATAAGGGAGAGGATTTATATTCTGATTACGAAACTTGACTTAAACAAATTTTTCCATTTATGGTGAGGCTGTGCATGTCTGTGCAAATATGGATTTTTCAGTATTCATGTAGATTTACACTCAGCCAACGTCTCTTTGAGGGGAGGAAGAACATAAAGAAGAAATAGATCTTTCCCACTCAGAAACGGATCTCTGCAATAGCTAGAGATTTGTCTTCTGGTTTTTGGCTACAGGTCATAATCACTTCCCACACTCTCAATAAAACTTTCCTTAAAAAAAACCCCAGTAAACCTTAGATGCAAGACATGACTGCGAGAAGGAGGACAATGTGCCAAATAAATTCCCTAAGAGGAGGGGGCGTGGCTTTGGGGTCACATGATATTTGCTTCTTTCCAGTCCCTTCTTAAATTAGCATGGCAAATATGACCATGAAATGGTGATGTCAACCATACTTCTCAGCATTTTTCAGAAAAGCACTTGGGTGCACAATTCACAGGCATCTCTCTCTTCATGAGCAAAAGGAGTTATTTCACATTCAAATGAAGCTACAGATGGCCCCTCTCTGTCATTTGGTGAGGGCAAATTTCATCAATGGTATATGGCTGGAAAAAGCCAGTCATGGTTGGAGGGTCTGACTTGTTTCTCCTGAGAAACAAAGGTGATTTAACCTGGAGAAATGAAATCGTCTCTCCCTTCTTACTTTTCAGGCGAGAGGGCATTTTCAGTTGCGTCTTTAAAGTTGGGAGCCCAATTGCTAAAGGAATCCTTGTACTCACCTCGCTTTCTGTCTGCAGATGAACAAAGCAACCACGGCCACCAGCATGCCAATTAAGAACAGACCAGCACTCACACCTTCAATAACTCCAAATAAAGGCTCTACAAGAATCCAGAAGGAAATAGCAAACCCAGGCAGGAAAATTAGTGCTAAAGAACCAGGAAGAGAGCTGCTGAAACTTTATCTCCCCAGGAACGTTATTACAGAAAAATCTGAATGATGCCCACGCTGAGGTCTTTACTCTCTTCGGGTGGGAGCATGCAGCCAGGAAGAGGGGACACCGGCTCCTACGTTGTAACCGCAGGTCCGTCCTTATGCTTTTGAAGTTAATGACGTTCTGCCTATAAAGGGATTTTATGCTCACTGGGGCTTGTAGGTAAGGTTTGGGATGCTTGAGATAAAGGCCAACAGTTTGCCACGAAGATCAAAATGCTATTTCATTTGTAAGAAACAAGTATAATAGCATGAGGGACTTGGGCAAGTCCAGTGAGTTATGGAGAGCTATTTTAATGAAATTTCATTTTTATCATCTAGTATGACATTATCTCTTGCAGTTTATAAATAGGTAAGAGTAGCTTATTTTTAAAACAGCTTTATTGAAATGTAATTCACATACCATTCAATTCACCAATTTAAATTGAATAATTCAATGATTTTTGGTACAGAGTTTTACAAACATGACCACATTCAATTTTGTATTATTGTCATCACCCCTCAAAAGAAACCCCATACCTCCTGGCAGTCTTCCTCCATTCTTCCCCAGCCCCTGGCAACCACGAGTCTACTCTGTCTTCATAGATTTGCCTATACTGGACCTTTCATATGAATTGAATCAGAAATACGTGGTCTTTGGTCATTGGCTTCTTTCACTCAGAGTAATGTTTTCAAAGTTCATCCATGTTATAGCATGTCTCAGTATTTCATTCTTTTTATAGGTGAATAATATCTCCTTGTATGGAATAGATCACATACTGTTTATCCATTCATCCACTGATGGACATTTGGGTTATCTCTATTTGGGCTTATTATGAATAATGCGGCTAAGAACATCCATGTATAAGTTTCTGTGTGGTCATATGTTTTCATTTCTCTTAGGTATAAAATTAGGAGTGGAGTTGCTGATTTAGATAGATGGTAACTCTAAGTTTAATATTTTGAAGAACTGCAGAAATGTTTTCCCAAGCAACTAAACAATTTTACATTCTCACAAGCAATGTAGGAGGGTTCCAATGTCTCCACATCCTCGCTATCACTCGTCATTGTCTTCTGATCACAGCCCTTTAAGGGGGTGTGAAGTGGTGTCTTACTGTGGGTTCGATCTGCATTTCCCCTAATGACTAATGATGTTGAGCATCTTATCATGTGCTTATTGGCCATTTGTGTATCTTCTGTGAAAAAGTCTACTCACATCCTTTGTTACTTGACTTCATATTATTGAGTTGTAAAGTAACAGTATGTGCTAACCCTTATCAGATACGCAAATAGTTTCCCCAGTGCTGTGGGTTGTCTTTTCACTTGCTGAGTGGTCTCCTCTGGAGCACAAATTTTGATCAGGTCCCATTTATCTGGCTTTTGTCCCCTTCTGCTGCGTGTACTATTGCTGTCATATCAAAGAAATCACTTCCTAATCCAAGGTCACGGAGTTGCACTCCTACATTTTCTTTTAAAAGTTGTATTGTTTTAAGTTTTACATTTAGGTCTATGGAGTAGCCCATTATTGAACTTGCACTTTAAGCTCTTGGATTTGTTTATTCAGTGTTGCTTTTCAAGCCTCATTAAATCAACACAATCATTTTTCTTTTAATGTGGTTAATATTCTTTTTTGGATATATGTTTACTACCTGCCCTTGCTGAACTGCACACAATTTTTGTTGTTTTCAAATAGGAAAGAATTGTGTTTACAATGCCTCTGCTTAACGTTAAATTATAAGCAAACACATCTAAATCCTCTTAACTGTGTTCTGATCCCTTTTTGGTTTGAAAAGTGGGAGATTATCCCTATATTTGGCATAAATAGATGGGAGTGTTTGTGAGGCTGAGTCATCTTTTGTCATGCAGCATGAGAGACTGTTTTAGCTATGAAGAAGAACTTCCTGAGCCCGAGCATTGTAGAACACTGGCTCTAGGGAAAGGCTAGGACCGATGACGGTCTCAAGGAACAGTGTGTTGAGACCTGACGCTATTCTCAGCACGAAGGGAATATTCTGACGCAGTGCCGTACAGAGGTTAAGGGCTCCAGCAGAAAATGCCAGAATTCAGCTCTACTACCCTGGGCAAGTTACTTAAACCTCTTGGTGTCCCAGGTCTTCACCTTTAAAAGGGGGCGATGATAACAGTATGTACCTCAGAAGGTTGTAGTGAAGATTGGATAAACTATGTCATGTCTTCACTGGATAAACTATTTCATGTAGCAAATATTAGCTACTGCTATTCCTCAGGCTTTCCCCTCTAAAACGCTGAGAAGTTTCTTTTGTAAATTTATGTAAAGGCTTTTAAGTTAACATTTTTTTTATGGTGTAAAAGCAATATATAATAAACAAAATCTCACGACTGTAATCCCATGACTTTGAAATAGTCATTGTTAATCCTTTTTTAAATAGGCTCCACACCCAGTGTGGGGCTTGAGCTCAGGACCCTGAGATCGAGACTTGTGTGCTCTATGGACTGAGCCGGCCAGGCGCCCCTCGTTGTGAATACTCTAGTCTTTTTTTTCTATGCATTTCTATGTTTGTGCATTCATACGTTCACGCCTATGACTGAAAGGCTTCTGTACTTATATTTTGGCCTGTGCAAGCTCCTAATTTGAATGTTTTTCATCCATTATATTTAAAAACTTCGTTTTTAATTAAAAAAAACTGATACGTCCACCTTCTTTTCAAGATTAATGCCCATTCAGCCCATTCTCCTTTAGAAATAGGAGCAATTTCTCGACTCCCTCCACGTGATCCACGATCCCATAAAGATTAAATTCCAAAGTGAAAAATGCATGTTCCCCTCGCCATCAGCCAAGTCACCAGATCTCTCCACTGGAGGCCCTTGTAAGCCACGTGGCAGCTGGGAGACTACGCAGGTAGATCGGGAGGCTAGCCTTACCTGACTCAGTGGTGATAGGCAAAGAGAAAAATGTGTCAGAATAGAGCGGCTTCGTGAATTCCTTCAGGTCCTCATCAAACAGCTGTGTAAAAGCCCGAATGCTGATTCTGAAAGGAAAACCGATTTATTTAAGTGCAAGTGGTTGACCGCAGTAAAGCTGACCAGGAAATGGGTTCCAGGAGCCACGCGGTGGGCACCTCGTCCATATGTGTGCTAGACAGGACGTGAATTATGGAATCAGATCGGCCTGGTTCATTCATGCATTTATTCATTAGTTCATCCAATGTTTACTAAGTGCCTACCATGTGCCAGTTCCTGTTCTAGGATCTGGGGATACTGCCAGGGACACAGCAAGGTCCCTTGAATGTAGCAAGGCTACATTCTCTGGTATTAAAAGTCAGATAACATTTACACGACTTTAATACACCAGATGGTAATATGTAGCAGGAAAAAGAAAAGAGCAGAGTAAGAGAAATGGATAGTGATGGCCATGGGCATGGGGAACAGTCCCACTCAGCATGGTCAGTGGAGGGCTCCTGAATAAGAAATCAGAGGAAAGTGAGGGAGCAGCCATGGCCCTGTTCCAGCAAAGGAACCACAGTGGGAAAGCACTGAGAGGAAGGACCAGACGGGGCCCAGCCTGAAGAGGAGAAGGGAGGAATTCAGGATGGGCCTAAATTTTGAGCTGAGGCCACTTGGGAGAATAATGGCGTCAATGATGGAGATGGGGAGCTAACCTGGGGAAAAGGAAGAGCTCTGCTCAGCCTGCGCTGGATTTAGAGTGACAGTGAGACATTGATTTAGAACGCTCCACAGACATTTGGAGTTCTTCCAGTCGCCTGGACAGGAGAGCTGCTGAGGGGACTGTCCACATGTCCATGTGGGACAGTGGCTGGAGGTTAGCTGGCCCTAAATTCAAAATGCCGGGGCGCCTGGGTGGCTCAATCAGTTAAACCGCTGCCTTTGGCTCAGGTCATGATCCCAGCGTCCTGGGATCGAGTCCCGCATCAGGCTCCCTGCTTGGCGGAGAGCCTGCTTCTCCCTCTCCCTTTGCCTGCCGCTTGCCTACTTGTACTCTCTCTGTCAAATAAATAAATAAAATCTTTATAAATAAATAAATAAATAAATAAATAAATAAATAAATAAATAAGTTCGAAATGCCAGCAAGATGCAGCTACGAAAAGACAAATGTGTAACCTCAGCCTGGATGAAAAGTCTATTGTCCCTGAGAATCTTGGTCTCATATCCTCTGAGTCAGGCCAGTCTGGAGGCTGTACTCAGTTTCTGGGGACATAGCTTAGGAACGGTTTGAGATCCTTTGAGGTGATTTTAAACAGGACGACGACAGAAAAGATTTAGTGGAACATGAGGGCTGACTTCAGATTTAAGGAATTCTCATGTAGAAGAGGAAACAGAAATCATTATTTTTTCTTTTTGAAGGTAGATTGAAGCCCAGTAGGCTGAAAGGTTGTAGGGAGGTGTAGTTTGAGAACATAAAGTCACTTCGTAACATCTAGAGTATGAGCTAGTGAGCTCCTAGTCACTGGGGGTATTTAAGCAGAGGCTGAAGGAGAAGCAGCTCTCACAGAAGCTGTAGGAGAACATTCCTGCACTAAGTTAAAGACTGCCTCAGAGTAGAAGAAAAAAAAAAAAAAAAAGGCCAGCTCTTGAGTTCTTTCTCTTTTCAACTGTAGGTTTGCTGAGACTATCAGCCTTGATTTATATGGGGAAACATTCCCAGTGTTAATTTAAATCCTATGAAAGTGAATGGAAGTCTCTTTTTCCTTTAAAAAAAAAATCTAGATTTGTTTAACCCCAAAGTTTCTGGGCATGCCCTGTAATAATGCTGAAATAGTATCAGGCCGGGGCGAACCGTTCTGACCCCCTGCCCCTCCTTCCAACTCACACCCACGTCCAAATGCCATCTTATAAACTGAGCAGGATGATCAGCCACATCTATAATTTCCATCTCTAAGAGCTACTTTCCAGTCAAAAGTTGTACTTCCAGGAATACCAGACTGTTGATGGAAGTATTGTGAGCTGTCCCTGAAGGGTAAGGAACAGTCACTTATGTTAAGTGGGAAGGTGAAAAGTTGGTGTGGGCTGCTAATGCATTGTACTTTTGGAAATCGAAATGCATCTCTCTGTTGAAAAGAGTTTCTTATATTGGTGTAATGATTTGTAAGTGTGGAAGAACTTTCACAATCATGGTCCTATTTGAGCATCTCCAACGTCTCCCCTGTAACAAGGGAGCTTACGCTATTTCTTCAGAGATTTGGAACCTGAAGCTTGGAGAGATTCCGTGTCTTGCTCAAGATCACAGAGAAAGCTGGTGTAAGAAAACCAAATGTCTGTATTTTCTGAATCCTCGTCCAGATTTCTTTCTCTTATTTCCTCTCGGCTTAGTTTTGGTTTAACAGCTCTGACTTCTGCGGGAGGGATGGTAAAAAAGGGCCCAGGCTAGGAAGCAGAGGGTCTGAGGGCTAGCTAGCACTTTGTCCCTGAGTAGATGAATGGTCCCTAAAAGTTTCTTATGCTTCAGTGTCCTCGTTTGTAAATTAAAAGCCTCGGACGTAACAACCTTGACATGTTCTGCTATGAAATTCTAGGTGCAAAACCCAAAATACAATGAGGATCCAGGTGAATGATGACCTTTAGGAACCCAGATAATGACCTAGTAGAGTTGATAATGACCTAGTATCTCCAGAAAGGAGGGAATGACCTAGCAGAGCACCTTGAACTTAATGGGATTAATAAGAACTCTGCTCTTCAGCCCTTTCCAAAAAGGGACACCACCACCATTTCCCTAGCTCAGCATTTAGCCCCCCTCCAGATCCTGTCCCAGATCTTCCTGGTCCCCCCGTCATCCTGGGCTTATCTTCCCTGCTACCTCTTTTCCTGCTCTCCCCACAGTTGGAAACTAGACTATTTGCTCTTCTCTGAACAGTCTGTGTATTTCTTCCTCTGCACTTTGACTCCCACTCTCGACTCCCACTCCCACTCTTCCCACCTGGAATCTCCTTTTGTCCCTCCCTATTTTCAAATCCTTCCTTACTTTTTTTTTTTTTTAAGATTTTATTTGTTTATTTGACAGAGAGAGACACATTGAGAGAGGGAACACAAGCAGGGGGAGTGGGAGAGGGAGAAGCAGGCTTCCCGCATAGCACGAGCCTGATGTGGAGCTCGATCCCAGGACCCTGGGATCATGACCTGAGCCAAAGGCAGACGCTTAACGACTGAGCCACCCAGGCGCCCCGCTTCCTTACTTTTTAATGCTCAGCTAAAATGTTACCTCCTTCAAGAAGCCTTTGAACCTTGACAGCATCTGTTTACCCTCATGTCCTTCAACATTTCTGCCTATATTTTACAGAGCCTTCTGTGTATACATATGAATAAGATTATTTTAATAAACAGATGTATGATAGTAATGATTTCAACTTTATACGGGTCCAGAATCAGAAATCTATAGCACAAAGTTACCGATCATGTGGTTCAATTTCCTTCATTTGGGGAAAATGAGGTCAAGAGAAGCTGACTACTCGCTCGTGGTCACATTGCTATTCTATTTAGAATAGAAACAAAACCAGATCAGCACTTTGCTAACCTCCAAACTACTTCCCACCCATCATGATCTGCCCTTTCTCTTCCCATATGGAACAACGCTAATTATGCACCCAGATAATAGGAACCCAGTAACAAACGGGAACACATTACATTCGTTGACATAATAAATTTGCAACGCAGCTAAACCTAGCATTTCCCATTTCTTTTCAATCCTATTTTTTACCCCCCGTGTTCTCTCCTGTCTACCTATTCTCTCTGGAAAAAAGATGCCTGACCGCATTGAGGGTCACTGTGGCGATCACCATCCTTTTTTTTTTTTTTTTTTTAAGATTTTATTTATTTATTTGAGAGAGACAGAGCAGAAGCAGGGGCAGTGGGAGAGGGAGAAGCAGGCTCCCTGCTGATCAGGGAGCCCAATTCGGGACTTGATCCCAGGATCCTGGGATCATGACCCGAGCTGAAGGCAAACGCTTAACCGACTGAGCCACTCAGGCCCCCGGCGATCACCGTCTTGAGAGAGGCAGAATTCTGATCGCCCTAAGCTGGGGGTCAGCAGCCACACAGGAGACTGCTTAGCCTGTGGTTCCCCCCCTCCTACTTTGAAAGGCTGTGCCTCATCTTATCAAGCATTATTTGCTCGGCATGCTTTTCATGGGACTGACTGAACCAAATGTGGAGAAATGTCGGAAAGTTGTGTTCTGGAAAGCAAATAAGGATGGCATGAGTTGATAAAGGTATAGTAAGAATGTGTAACTGTTCATAGAGCATCTTGGCTCATTCCCTTATTTCTTCACAAACACTGAATGAGACCTCTTGAGGGCCAGGTACTTGCCATATTGTTTTGTCTCCTCTATTAGACTATGAACTCTCATAGTCTAGTGAAGAGGGCAGTTAAGTAAACGAAGAGCTAGAAGATGCTGGTGAGTGGAGGATTGGAGGGATGGAGGGTCTGGGTGCTGTTGTGGAAATGGAGCGGGGGTGGGGGGCGGCGCACAGGCCCAGTGGGGGTTGATGGGCTGACGGTTGATGGGGGTCGATGAGGGCTGAGCTGGCTTTTGAACTGTATGAAGGGATGCACCAGCCAGTCAAAGGAGGGGAGGACATCCCAAACAGAGCGAAAAGAGTGTGTGGAGGCTCAGAGGCATAAGAAAGGCGCGTCACGTTTAAAGGAACTTCAAGTGAGGGCTAGCAAAAGGCAGGGTGTACTTTTGGCAGATGGTGGGAGGCAAAGCAGGAGAGGCAGGCAGGAGGCAGATGGCAGGGGCTTTCTGTGCCCTGCTCTGGAATCTTCACTTACTCTTGGAAGTGAATGGGGACCCCTGGAAGACCTTACTCTAGAAGGGACATGACCAGTTTTGATGGATCCTCTGAATCGAGGGTTTGGGAATTGGAATGCCATTTCCGAGGTCTCACAGCTAAGTGGCAGCACCCGGACTCCATGAAGGCTCTCCTAGGCCTGGGCAGCTGTTAGGGATGGGAAGGAGCATGCTGGGGAGAGCTGGGTGCAGGGTCAGATGGGAGCAATCTATAGCTTCTCATGGTCCCTCTCTTAAATGGAGTAATGAGTCATCTTCTCTCCTTCTCTTTCACAAAGCATACAAACAGGAATCGGCCTCCACTGACCAACTCACAAATCAAATAGAGAGTGCTTGGGAGAATTTTGCTCAGATTTCCTTGAACCTATGTGACTGAGGAGCTGAGGCATCTCTTGATTCTTAGAGAAACTGAAGGATTCCGTCATTCTGATCTCTCTTATCTCTCTCCTTTGCTCTGTCTGAGCTCTCCCCTCCTTCAGGGAGGCTCATATGGTCTCTTCTTGAAGTAAACATCACTAATAAGTTTGCGTGTGTTTACTCTGGAGATGCTGACCTTGGCTGGGGTGGCAATGGCATTTTTGGGGTGAGCCCAGGACAGAGGTATAGCTACAGAGTTCCTGCCCAAAGTGAGTCCTCCGGTTTAGAAACACCCTCAACCTGCCAGTGCCGATTCTAGGGAGGGGCTAAGAATGCTCTCACGTGTGATGCCATCGTCTCCATTTGAAGCCTACAAGAAAGTCTCTGTGGAGACTCGGGGCTGATATTCAAAATATATTAGCATCAACAAGCCCTGGGCGCCAACTAGCCAGAGTAGACACTGGCCCACAGAGAACCTGATTGGCTGCCATACCGACTAGATGTCAGCTCTGCCAACATCCGAGAGAGAAGCACTGATCTTGGATGCCTACAGCTTATATCCAAGATGGCAGCCGAGAGTCTCTTTTTCTTGAGGACTCCGGTTGGGGATGCTGTGTACCTCTGCTTATACTTGCTTTTGGGGAGCTCAGTGCAGACCAAGGGTGCCGCCAATTCCAATGGCTGGAAGGGCCTGTTGGCTGCAGTGGTGCTCTCTGGGGCCAAACCAAACAGCTGCTCCTTCTCATCTCTCCGCCTAGCAGGAGCCTCCCCTACAAGCAGGAGGCTTTACCTTCAAGAGTTCTGTCTGGACCAAAGAGCACTTTCATTTTTTTATGCCTTAGAAGATAAATAAGTAAGTGTAATGTCAGTAGAAGATGAAACCTCATCTTTCTTGGGTCTCCCTAAACTCGATCTTTCTGTTTGGACACTTTCACAGTCATTAACATAGTAAATAAATTGTTTGATCTGTACTAAAGTAGTTTGAGGAGAAAGAACAATCTATTAAGAACTTTCAATTCTTCATATAACGAACGGATTGGAGCTTTTGCGCAATGCCGAAGGCCTTCTTTACACATCGCCTGTGAATGGAGGCAGGACCCCACCTTTTATAAACTACCCAGGAACACGCACAGCACTGTGATAACACTGGTTAGTAATCTACGGGAGCTCGGATGCATCAGACACCCAGACAGCTGAGCCCCCCTTCCTGCAGCACATCCCTTCTTGCAAAATGATGGTAAAACGTCTAACCTGTAGGCAGTGCGTGGCTTCAGTGGCCCGTCACAGAATTTTTGCTGGTCGGGATCGCATTTTCCACCCAGGCTCTCCATCTCTGCTCCCAGCTTAATGTTAAAACTCTTGGAGTTGCTGTCGGGACTTTCGGCACACTTGCTGGCAAAGTAATCGGTCTGATACATCCGGATGGAGGCGTTGTGCCTATATTCTAGGTAGGAGGGCAGAGGGTGCTGCTGTTCTGGCTTCAGCTCATCACTGCCTGAAGGGAGAAAACCCAGGGTGAGCCGCTGACTTCCTCGTGACTTCAGTGACCTCAGGGATCTCTCCCTAGGCTTCTAAGTCTGCCTCTTCTCTCCCGCCATCTCCAGTCAGCTCCAAAGGGTAGACACTTTGATCTTGAAGGATGCTGTGAAAGCTTCCAGTGAAATTAATTTTAATCCATTTGTTCAAAAGTAAAAATGAAAAATAGAGTGTGTATTACAACATTTTATACACACACACACACGTGGATTGATGTATTTACACAGACGCCATCATATTTCTAGGAAATAATTTATGTGGGCTTAAGCGGTTAACTCATCGCATCAGACGATAAATGTGCTCCAGAACTCCCGAAAGTTGGACACTCCCCGATGCGAGTCAACCCACTCAATGAGCTCTCTGCCTTGCCAATGACCATTGTAGCTGAGCTAATAAGGAAATCCCCATGACCTAGGAAATAGGGAAGAGATAAGAGAAATCAAGTTCAAGGCCAGAGCAGTCGCCCACAGGCACGCTCCACGTGCCACACCCCATCTGATCATGGCTCCGTGCACAGCTCTCTGTTATGTTGAGTACAGTTTAATTCTGGCTTGAATTTGGCCCCTCATGCAGCACGCTTCCCAGAACTCTTTCCCGTCCACCCAGCCTGCTGTGTGTTTTGGCACTGCAAACTCGTATTGATATTGGCTGGAGGAAAGCATAATTAGGAAGATAAATATTATGGATATAGGACACCATTTACCATGCACTTTGAGGGGTGGTTTTGCAGGGGTTCATCACATCCTGGACCCTTGCTTAATAAAATTTGTTCAAAATGAGTGCGTCTTAGAAATATTACCTTGTTGGCGGTAACTGAAAAGGAATGTTGCCTTTGGGATGAACATACATGCTATGACTGACATTTATAGGAGACAGATTGTGATCTTAGATCAGCAGGGGAGCACAGCCCATCTCCACAGACATCAATAATTGAAACCCACAAGTCTGGAGAACACAAGGCTTCCTGCTGGGGTGTGGCTTTCTTTTAGTCACTGCCTTACATTCATGTAGTAAACCATTATCTCCACTGCATCTTCATTAAATCTAATAATCTCTGCATAGTTCGCCGGTTTCTCTCTTAAATCCTCATCTGTAGCTATAAGTAAATATACCTATTTGTGAGATGCAAGGACATCTGGGATCCATCCCTGACCCTTGACATTATTTAATTAATTATGCATAACCAACTTCAGTACAATTAAATAAAATGTCAAAGCACCAGACCGTTAGCTATCCCATGAGACTAAAATACTATTTAGCCTAGGACCTGCTCCAGCATTGGTCAGGTTTAAAGTTTCTCACTGCCCACAGAGGGGTTAAAATAGCCAGGGGTGGGTAACACCTTAAAAATTTGGGAAAATCTAAGGCACGTCAAATATACGATGCTGTTACAGACACACACATCTGTTTTGGCAAAATAGGGCACAAGGCCTCCGTGGGAAATAGGACACCCCTCTAGGTGGTTTCACAAATGCCAACATAAGAAGCTCTAAAAAATCATATTTGAGGTTGTATGCAACGTTGTTATAACTCTTATCTAGTATCTGCCTGGCCCGTAGGAATTAGGTAGACATCAAATAATTTCGTTGACGAGAAAATGAAATTTACTGTTGAAAATTCAGTAGAGAAAGGGAGACTGGCTTTCGGGATCATCCATTCCCTCTTTTTAGCTCTTGAGTGTTTTTTGTGAATCGGTGGGTGGTTTGGAAGTGTGTGCTTCTTTGGGCTGCTGGAGATTGGGGCGGGGAAGACGCGGAAGTACATGGGTGGGTGCGTGATCGCAGAAGCAAAAAGTAGCCATCAGCACTGAATGAGCGGTGGAGAAGGCTCTGCACATCACTGCAGAACCAGTGCTCTTCCAACAAGCCCGGCGCATCGCTGAGCCTCTATCCATGAGGCTATTTATGCTATTGTTGTGGTCGCTTTATTATCATTCAGCCATTTCATAGTTAAATCCAGTGAGTACCAGGCTTTACAGCTGGAAGAGCCTTTGAGCAGGTTTTGGTGACATCTCCCAGCATCCAGGTGACCTCTGACAAAGCAGAGAGCCTGTGATCACTTACCATCCGCCTCCCTCACGACCACCGTGAAGTACTTCACAGCTCCGTTGGTGTCGCTGAACCAGCTGCAGTTGAAAGTGAAGTTGATGGAAGATCTGCTAATTAGCACATCCTTTTTATTCACCCGAATATGTGGAGGTGGAGGAGGGGGCCCTGAAAAGGATGGAGAAGGAACCCAGAGGAGTCAGGACTCAGCTTTTCCATATAAACAACAATCAGTGACATGAAGGTCTCCATTCCCCTACACGGGTGTGAGGGTGTGTGTGTGTGTGTTTAAAACTTGCAATCAAGAAAACCTCCCCCTCCTCTCCTGGAGGGAAGCAGGCAGAGGAAGTGATTTGCCAGAGGCACATTAAACATAACGAAAGGGGAGGATTTCCTGAAGTTGTAGCACCGAACTGCCTAAAAGCTCCGTGATAGCCCCAACTCTATCAGGCAAAGTGATGTCTCGAAACACTAACTCATTCAAGTACTTGTTTCCTGCTGCGGTGCTTCACCTACACACGGAGAAACGTCTCCACAGCCTGGAGGCTTTCTGGTTCTCTCTTGCAAGGGACCACAAGCCTGGCTCCCGGGGAAGGTGAGCTGTGTGCCCGGTAGAGCTGGGGGCTCGCTCGGTGCATCACCTCCAGAAACACTTACGGTCTATCATCGTGATGGTGCTGTCTTCCACCACCTCACTGGTCATGCCAGCCGACTGCACCTTGATGGACACCAGGTACCTCTTATGCGGCACGAGCATCATGATGTTGAGGAGAGATTTCTCTTTCTCCAGCTTTCTGGAAAACTCAACTTCCTGAGTGTCCATTTTCCGACATTCAATGCTATACCCGTCAAAGTCAGAGTCAGGAGGGATCCAAGAGCAGGCGATGGCCGTGGAGTTCTGAGGCCGGCAGTGCAGGTTTTGAATCTTGTCTGGCTCTATAGGGCAGAGAGGGACAGACACATCACAACTCTGAGAGACACTTTTTTTCCCCTCAGCTCCCTTGGGCCCAATGTTGCTGTGAGATCTAGTAAGTCATTCTCAAGATTTACTTGGATTGCTTTTCAAGAAAAAAAAATTCTCAGTGATCTCCCAAGGCATTTCTGCTTCCCAGACCACACTTTGAGAACCACTAAAAATTAAAATGCCGTCCCTTTAGAAAATCACCCAGTGCCAGTGTGATGGGAAGCACAAATATGCACTAAATTTAGTGTGCACACTAAAATTAAGGGGCAGAAGTCAGGTGGAAGGTGGGGCTGAGTCGCCAGAAGGTTAAAAGGGCACCTTGGCCTGCCTGAATTCAGATTCTATTTACCAGGTGTGGCTTCAAGTTACTTGATGTGTCTGCGCCACATTTGTGAAGTGGCAAAATTAAGAGTACCTATTTCCTGTGGGGACTGTGATGGGTGAGTGAGTTGAACCAGGCAGAGCCACCTAGAAAACTATGCCTGGTGTAGTAATTACTCAATAAATGCTAGCTCTTATGAGAAAATTAAAACATGGCATTGCTTCCTCGTTACCTTCTAGGCCTCGGCTCTGTTCTCGTCTTCCATTTTTTGCCTTCCCTGTTCACAAGCCATCTTCTAGTTCGGTAACTGCTCATGGCTCCCTGTACACACCATGCTCTTCCAGCCCCTATGCTCATGGTCAGTCAGTTTCTCTGGTCTGACAGAGTGCCTGACCCAGTAGAGACTCAATGAAGAGCAATCATGACCTCACGGGTTGTGGTGAGTGACTCCAGAAGCAGTAAGAGATACAGTCTCACAGAAAAGCACTTAGCCGACTTGACTGTGCAGGTTACTAACCAAACACCAGGCCTCCCCAACCAGCCACGTGGCCAACATCTCTAATTACATCCAATGAAGCTAAATTGTATGATTTCGATAAGTCTTCTTTAAATCTGAGTTTTAACAGCTGAGCCATTTCAAAAAGAGAAGCTCTCAGTTCCCCAATATGTGAAATCAGAGTGCTCTGGTCCTGTGTTTTAAGTGTGCCTTTGTGGTCAGGGGTGCTCTGTTGGGTGACTTCCCGAGACTCCCCTTGCCTTGTCCCCTGTCCCTAGGAATTTCTGAGGAGCCTTAGGCTCTTGAATAGAACTTGAAAATCTAGGTCTAGACCACTCTCTCTCATTCCAGGAGTCAAAAGTTTGGATAAATACTTCATTTTAAAAGCCTGCCCATTGTTTCATTGGCCACAGCAGAAAACACAGTAACAAATGTCAGATAGTACTAACAAGTGGCCTCAAACCATCGGAAAGGCTCACAGAGCACTGCATAATATGGGGATAGATTAAAAAAATAAGGCTAAAGACAGTTATGTTTGACCAAATAGGAAAAACCCCTTCCATTTCATTGTTGGGTCTTTACTGTCCCTGTTACAAAGTTCACCCTTTTCTCTTTTCTCCACCTGCCCTTCCTCCCCAAATTCAAATGTGTTTGGAGGCTCCTGGGTGACTCAGTCGGTTAAGCGTCTGCCTTCGGCTCAGGTGATGATCTCAGGGTCCTGGGATCAAGTGGGGCTCCCTGCTCAGCGGGGAGGCTGCTTCTTCCTCTCCCTCTGCTGCTCCCCCTGCTGTGCTCTTTCTCACTCTCTCTCAAATAAATAAATAAAATCTTTAAAAAGAATAAAATGTATGTTTGTTCATAAACCTTGTAGACTGTACTGGTTACATAACTTTCAGGATCCGGTGACAATTGAAAATGCATTGCATTTCAAAATATTAAGATTTCAAGACAGTGACAACAGAAAATTAAATGAATTGTGGGGTCCCTCTTAAGCACGGGGCATGCGGGCTGCACAGCTGGGGGCACTAGACCCCATCCCTGCTTGCAGAATAGATCATCACCTGTTGCTCTGATTTGGCATAAAATCCCCCTTCTCCTGACACCTTCTCCTTCGTCATAGGACTCTTTGTCCTCAACAGTCGTGACTTTGAAGCACTCGGTCTTTGTGCCACTGAATGAATTTGTGTTTCATATCAAGGCCTAGAATATTTAGCTAAGTTATAACAGTTAAGATAAGAATGATTTCGAGAAAAAAAAATCACCCTGGAGATTTTTTCAGGATAAGAGAATTGGCCTTTGAGGCAAGCAGCACTTGTGTCTTTTCAAACATTAACTGCTTGTTAATCTTTTGAACTCCTTCAAACCAAACCACAGCTGGAACCCAAAGACACCTTCTCTGTTCAGCCTTAGGGCAAGTCTTAAGAAACACCTTGCCTGATTCATAATTCTGATAATTTGCTCAAAGAATAATATGGAAATTTGCTTCAACCTCTTTCCTCCTCAGTTCTTTTTCCCCTCTCCTTTCTGCCTCTCAAGCCCATGTGTCTTCTAAGACCTCCCGTCATATCCCCATTCACTAAGAAATAAGTGCCTACTATGTGCAAGGTGCCCTGCTTTGGACTGTGAACAGTACGGAAGTGATTTAGGCATTAGCCCTAACCCCCAGGAAGGGAGAGGAGTCCAAAGCAGCCATAATACAGGGTAGAAAGGAAAACGAACCAGAAGAAGCGGAGAGAGGAGGTGCTGAGTGGACCAGTAGACAAATTCCTGGAGCTAATGGTGGGCAGGAGCTAGGCTTTCTGGCAGAGACGACACCTCACCAAGATATCGGGAAAGGGGCATTTCAGGCAGAGAAGAGTATGAACCTAGGCACCTAGGGTGGGGCTGGGAGGGGTGGGAAGGTAGAAGATCAGGAATTGCAAGTTGTTCATCATGGCTGGAGCAGATGTGTGAGACATGGAATCGTGGAAGGATTTTGAGAATTATCAACTGCTCTGTTGTTTAACTCTGTTACCTTGGGTTTTCTGTTACCCACAACCGAACCCAATACTATCTAATGCAATCCTCAAAGCTCCACCAGCCATTCCTTGTCAAACACAGCACTGAGTCCCTCTTCTTGCCAGCTGCTCTCCCTATAGGCCTGCCCCATTTGGTAAATGCCTCTCTTAAATTCCAGCACCCAGGACAGAATATACTCCAGAAGCCATCTGATGAGCCCAGGCTCTACTGAGTTCTTAAATTGAGCACGTGTGCCACATAGCCCACAGTAAGCCACCAAAAACCCAGCCCGAACTTGCGGAAATAGAAATTCTCAGTTCCTTTTCACCTATTTCTCTTGATACTCACTCAACTATTTAATTTCAAATTACTCTCTGGATCCGATGTGGAGTGCAAGTTATAATTACTATAACAGGGGTGCCTGGGTGGCTCAGTGGGTTAAAGCCTCTGCCTTCGGCTCAGGTCATGATCTCAGGGTCCTGGGATCGAGGCCCGCACTGGGCTCCCTGCTCAGCGGGGAGCCTGCTTCCTCCTCTCCCTGTCTCTCTGCCTGCCTCTCTGCCTACTTGTAATCTCTCTCTCTCTGTCAAATAAATAAATAAAATCTTTAAAAAAAATAATTACTATAACAGTAATGTTTGTTGAATAGGTGAAACAACTACTTGCTTAAATTTCTAATTTTCAACTATATATTTTATCAATAACCACTAACTGATCTGATCTTAGAAAATACACATACTGGTATTATTGAAAAATAAATATTTGGACTGAGGTTCCTATACTGAAAATCTTTGTTTCTTTGAGGTTCGTTTTATCTATCCCAAAATGCCTTTGGGAAGAAACTGATATATGTTTCATTGTCAAAGCATTTTATCTTTAGGATTTATAGCCATGTGTCCTAACTGATCCCTCTGTTTCTAGTTTGCCCCTTTCAGTCTATATTCCACACTGTACCCAGAGTAACTTCTTACAGTGCAAATCTGACTATGATATCTTGGATGAAAATCCCTCAGTGACTCCAACTGATTGAGGATAAAGTTAAAGTCACTACCGTGGTTCTCAAGACATTTTATGACCTGACTCTCCTAATCCTCACCTCTTATGCTCTGGTCAATCTTTCTGCTCCTCTGTCCTGCCTGGTCTTGGAATATTTTATTCTCAACCTAGAATATTCTCCACTTCTTTCCCCATATCTACTGGTGAATCTTACTCTTTCCTTAGGTTTTGATTTGGAGGCTGCTTCTTCCAGGAAGCTCTCTTGTACTGGGTCAGATGCTCCCACCATGAGCTTCTAGAGAGCCAAATACGTCCTTCCTCACACTTCCCACTGAACTGCAAGCTCCACGAGAGCAGAGATCATTTCTTTATTGTCCACGGCTGTTAATGTTGAAGGAATGAACAAGCCTATATTGACTTCTGCCTGAATTCACTTCTAATCAGTCCCAAGTAAAAATGTGGATTTAAGCCAGGCTTCATTGGAATAAGGCGTTGCAACACATACTTCCCCCTCCTTCCATCTTGAGAACCAAGAGTAGCAAAACATGTCATACTTGTCCTCACGGATCCAAATATTGGTCTGCTATAGGTTTTCCAGGAGTCACCACTGACGGTCTTGACACTAAATTGATAGGATCTCCCTGGACGAAGACCATGTATGATGCGTCCTTCTGATTTCCTGTTGCTATAGGGGTTGAAGACTGTGACTGCATCTCTGGGGGACCACTGCAGCTCAAAGTCATCATAGTCTGTCCAGTCTGGTGGCCCCTTCCAGGTGATGGCCAAGGATGTGTTTGTAACATCGGCAAATGACATAAGACTGGGAGGCGTTGGGGCTGCATGTAGGAGAACATGAAAAAAATCATATAAACATATCTATATGCCATAACATATGCAGATAAGATAGCCGAGTGATGTCAGGCATACTTTAATGTACTTTGTAGGAAGAGATAATATGAGAATCTAATAATAGAAGCTTCTATCTATAGTGTTTACTATGCGTCAGGTACTGTCCTCAAATATTATGTACATTTTCTTTAATTTTCATAACCAGAGTTTCCTTACCAGAGTGCTGTGGAGCAGGAGTGGGCCCTGAATGGGTTGACAAGTGTGTGAAGGTACTGGTTCCATTAGATTTCTGAGGTGTGAGGGCTACAGTCCACAGACAATTATGTCGATAGCCTCGTTCATTGAGCCCAAGGTGGGCTACAGACTAACATTATCTGCATATGCCCAGGAAATAAAAAATTTAGGAAGCACTGCTCATAGCATCACAATGATGATGTATACGATTATCCCCATTTAACAGATGAGAAAACTGAGACTTAGAGATGCTCAGTGATGTACCTAGCTTCACATGGGTAAATGGCAGAACTAAGCTAAGAACCTAGATCGTTTTCCTAAATCTTTTGTGGCATATTTGTGGATAAGTTCTGTTTCCTTTATCCACTGTATCATAGTGCCTTCCCAAGTTCAGGGGCTAGCACGTGGCACACCATTACTGATTTCCTTTTTTTCTTACGAAAACCATGCCTCGAATCTGCCCCACCAACACTAGCCTTTGGCAACCAGGCTTCTTACCTGTTCTGCTCTCCCCCGTGAGCTTGTTGCTGAGGTCCCCACTGTGAGTTACCACACACAGCGTGTACTTCCTTCCAGGAATAAGGCCATGGAAACGCCATTCAGTCAGGTCCTTGTCTCTCCAGTTCTCCTTCTTCGTGCCATTGGGGTTGTAGAGAATCAGCTCATAAAAGTCAAAGTCCCCGGAGGCAGGACTCCAGCTGAACCAGAGACTGTCTGTCATGTTCCGGTTGGATCCTCTGAGGTTACTCACGGAAGCTGGGACTTAATTAAACACAGTGAAAACCTTTACTAAGAACAAGAGCTCGAAATAAAGGCATTTGTTTGTTTGGGCATATAGGTGAGTCGTCCACATTGTGGATTCAGATCTGGCCTGTATTTCAGGGCATGGGTTTAGGGGCGAGTGGTCTAGAGATGTGGTACAAATTAAAATAAAAAGAACCACCACAGGGGTGCCTGGGTGACTCAGTCAGTGGTTAAGCGTCTGCCTTCCTCTCAGCTCATGATCCCAGGGTCCTGGAATTGAGGCCGACTTCGGGCTTCCTGCTCCAAAGAGTCTGCTTCTCCCTCTGTCCCTCCCCCTGGCTTGTGCTCTCTTCTCTCTCTCTCTCTCTCTCTCTCTCTCTCTCTCTCTCTCTCTGATAAAAAATCTTAAAAAACAAAAAAACACCACCACAGGTGGTGACTTCTGTATGCTTGCCACATGTAGTCTGATAAACATCTAAAATGAGATCTTCAGAATTAATTTATCAAAACTGGTCAAACAGTTTATAACTTAGCCTGTAGAAGGCCCTGCAAGTGTTCACAAAAGTCCCAACCCCTTCCGGGCTGGCCCATCTCACCCAGGCCCCAACTCCGCAACATCCCCTCCAGGTCTCTCTGCTTCCCTCTGGTAGGCTCTCTGGTAGGCTCCGTTCCCTCAGCTCTTTCCTACCCAAATCTGTATCAGTCGAGCCTCACTTGAGAGAAGAGCGTTCACAGTCACGTCTACCACTGTGTAACTTAGTCCCGCTGGCACCTGTCCCGTGGGCATGTAAGCTTCGTTCTTCTCCGGAGAGTGAAGACTGCTGTCTCTCGATGGATGGAGGAACTTTAAACATTAATGAGCAGAGAAGGGAAGATGTGCAGAAGGCAGATCGCCCTGGAAGTGGTAACACTGAGGCAATTCTACTCGGGGTCTAGGCCGATCTGGATCTGTTACTCGTTTTCATTCCCTTCCCCAAACACACTGCGATCTTCTGTTGGGCGCCTGGGATGCGCTCCCACACTGCTCCCCTCACCTGCAGGGCGCAGCTGAAATGCTCTCTCTATCGAACGTGGTATCTTGTCCTGTCACGTCTCTCTGTCACAGCATGTTTTTTCTTTCACAGATTCGAGGGTGTTCCCGAGTCATCTCCCTTAAAAATCTGCTGTCTCTGTACCCCCCGCCCCGCCCCAGCCCCGCCCCTTCCCGCCCTGCACTAATGTGGGCTCAGCAGGTCAAGGCCACATTGGCACTGTTCATGGTCACAGTCTAGCAGTGAGCCCCATGTCTGGCATAGAAAACACTCAAAAACTATTGTCAGATGAGAAAAAAAATAACAGAAAAATAAGATAATGAACTCAAATTATGGGAAAAGAGTCAATTCCATTTCTTACTGGTAGCCCAGAGAGAGATGTCTCTCTCTCTCTCTCTCTCTCCTTTTCCTGCAA
Organism: Ailurus styani; assembly: GCA_002007465.1. Classification (NCBI taxonomy): domain Eukaryota; kingdom Metazoa; phylum Chordata; class Mammalia; order Carnivora; family Ailuridae; genus Ailurus; species Ailurus styani. The sequence goes on along the minus strand of LNAC01000002.1, from coordinate 12,638,778 downwards.
CGCTCTGTGTTCAGTTCATGCTGTGCTGTATCGCGCAGCACTCACGGCTCGGTCCTTCCCATAGTGGCCCTTCTCCGGACTTCCCCTCCACTCCCATGGGTGTCTTGAAGGAATCCGAGGGGAGTGGCTTGAATGGAGCCACAATGGGTTACAACCCTCTTGTGGTGGTTTGCAGGCACATAGAGGAACCAGATTCATTTTTCCACCAAATCCTATGAAGTCCACGAGTGGTGGCAAGAGAGCAGAAGCCAGGGCAAAAGCTATTCTGGTATAGAATCAAAGATCTCATTTAGGGTCAAAAAGCCTGAAGGTCACCAAGTTCATATAGAGCTAGACCACGTATAGTATAGGAAACGAAGGACACATCATGGAAAAGCCACTGAACACTGAGACAATTTCCCTGCTCTACATTCCTGCTTGATTGGGTCCAGGCCTTACCTGTTCTACCGAATATGAAAGACTCATTAGACAGCTCCCCACTGTGAGTTACGATCACCATTTTGTACATTCTGCCTTGTAGCAAGTTCTGGAAAGAGAAGCTCTGGACTTGTGGGTCAACCTGAGCTCTCTCCTGAAGCGTTCGATCTGGGTTGTACAGAAAGATGTTGTACCCGTTGAGCTCCCCTTCGGAAGTGGTCCAGCTGAAGGACAGGTGTCTGGTGGAGTTCTCCGTGATCCTCAGGTTGGTGACAGCGGCGGGGACTGGAAACGTTGAGCCAGAGAGTGAGACTGAGTTTCGGCATGCCCCCTGACACAGCCCAGGCCCGAGGCCCCCAGGGACACACTCCACAGCAGCCCAAAACACATTGTCTCTGCCTTCAGAAAATATCGACTTCATGGAGACCCCAAAACAGAGGAGACTGAATTTTGTGCATGACTGATGCGGAAATTGTTAACGAAAAAACCAAAACCAAAACCAAAAATCCCCCAAAACAAAGAGAGAGAACAAAGAGAAATCAGTAATGGGAAATACTCTTCAAAGGCTTTTTTGGGTCTGAAATAAATGTTAACCTGACCTGTGTGACTAAATGTTTTCCTAATACTAAGAGCTAGATGAGAAATTAAAAAAAACAAAAAACAGAAAAACCATCTCTGAATGCCATCTGAAAGCTAAGGCGTGGCCCTGGAGGTGAGGGCAGCAGGGAGGGAAGAGAAGTGGGCGAGAAAGAGAAAGCAGGCAGAAGGAGGAGATTCGGTTCAGGGGTCGAGGAAAGAGAAGCAAGAGGAAAGCCAAAGTCATTTTTTAAAAAAGGTCGACATTAGGATTTGATGACCCTCTTGGCCTTCAGTGGCACCTGTTGGCAGTGTGAGCAAGAGCCCCCAGAAATGACCTGCTGCTGAACTGTTTGCACAGGAGCTGCCTGATGCCGCGGAAGTCTTGGGCTACCAGTGGGAACAGGACACCTGCCTTGGTCTCTCCTGGCTTCTCCTCCCTCCGCTCCAAACACTTCCTCTCGCATTTTCTCCTCAAAAGTTGCTATTTCCCATCATTCCATCCTTTGTCTTCCGCACGTTCCGTAACACAAGCTGAGCACCCAAACTCATTCTCTTCATGGAATGCTGTGGTCTGAATGTTTATGTCCCCTCCAACCCCGAATTCATATGTTGAAACCTAACCCCCAAGGGGATGGTTTTAGGGGATGAGGCCACCGGGAGGTGATTAGGTCATGCGAGTGGAGCCCTCAGGAATGGGAGTATGCCCTTACACAGAGACCCTGGAGAGCCCTCGTCCTTCTACCATGTGAGGACACAGCAAGAAGATGCCAACTATGAACCAGGAAATGGGCCCCCGACAGACCCTGAATCTGCTGGTGCCTTGATCTTGGACTTCCAGGCTTCAGACCTGTGGGAAATACATGTTTGTTGTTTAAGCCCCATAGTTTATTGTATTATTTCTGATAGCAGTCTAAACAGACTAAGACATGGATTTAACTGGAGTTTTTGTCCAAATATTTATCTCCAGCTCACTCTTCTGCGCTTGGGCATATTTTCAATTACCCATGATCATCTTTCACTGCAAGTCATTCAGACATCTCACACTCAGCGTGGAACTGAACCCTGTCCCTTTCTCCTTGACATGGCCTCCTCCCGCTTCTCTGATCTCAATGAACGACATCATCTTCTACCAGATACTTCAGGTGGCCACTCCGGAATCTTCTGTTCTTCCTCCTGTACTCTACTCGGACACCAAGTGCCATCTTACTAATGAAGAAATATTTCTTGACTAAATCTACGATTCTTCGTTAGGGCCCCTGTGGTAGTTTAGCGTTTGACCTTTATCATTTCTGTAGCTGCAATCATCTTCTGACTCCAACTACCTTTCTCGTCACATCCCTCCCCTTTGTTCTCGCTCTGCTCTAGCTATACTGGTCTCCAACAGGCTAGACACACTCTTGCTTCAGAGTCTCTGCCTCGTTGTTCGCTCTGTTTGGGGATACGCTTCCACCAAATACCTGCCGAACCCTTTCTCTCTTTTCTTTCAGATGTCTATTCAGATGTCACCTTCTCAACAAAACCTCTGAGGACTGTACTATCCAAAACTGTAAGCCTCTAACACTTGCTATCCCACTTTCCTGATTTAATTTTCTCTTTGGTATTCACCACCATCTAACCTACTACACTCTTCACTTATTTATTGTTTGTTGCCTTTTTCCCTATTAGAACTTCATGACCATCAGGCTTTGTCTCACTCACTTCTGTGTATCCAGCATTTAGAAAGGTACCTAGCACATAGTAGGTGCTCAGTGACAAATGACTTAATGAGTGAGTTTCTTTTCCATTCACTATTCCCCATGGCCATCTGATTTATCTCTTTTAAGGTACAAATTTTTATTATAAAACCCTGTATGGTCTCCTCACAGCTTATAAGGAAAAATAAATTCCCGAGGAAGGCGTGCCAGGCACTCTCTAACCTGGCCTCAGCCTGCCTCCCCAGCCTCACCTCTCCTTCATGCCGCCCACACTTCACCCACCCATGGCTCCTCACTGGTCCTTCTCACACCTCCCCGTCTTGGCACGGGACAGTCTGTCTGCTCCAGGTGTCCTTCTACCTTCTTTCCACGTGCAGAATTGTTTCATCCTTCAGGATAGTACCGAAAGGTGAATTTTATGAAGACCTCCCAATTCCGTCCAACCTCCACACTCCTCTTGATGTTGGACATTCCCTTCTTCTAGACTGTCCTTATCACAACGTATTGTTATCCTTTGTCTCTGTGTCTGTCTCCCCCACCAGTCAGCCAGCTCCTCCAGGACAAAGCATGCCAAGTTCATCTTCATGTTTCTGTCAGCATAACCCCCCTCCCTTTCAGATGTAGCTCCTTAATGAGTAAGTCATCAGTTAGACCAGTATTGTTGTCTGAATAATAAGCCCCAGAGACGTCCATATCCTAAACCCCAGAATGCGGGAATATGTTACCTTATGTGGCAAAGGGGACCTTATAGAGGTGATTAAGTTAAGTATCTCCAGGCAGGGAGCTTAGTCTGGATTGTCCTGGTGGTGACCAATGTACTCACGAGAATCCTGAAAAGATGGAAGAGGGAAGCAGAAGAGTAGAGAAAGAGATATGGCGACCTACACAGAGGCTGGAACGATGCTATTGCCGGAAGGGGACATGAGCCAAGGAATGTGAGTGGCCTCTGGAGGCTGAAAAGGGCAAGGAGAGGATCTCCCCCTACAGTCTCTAGGAGAAACGCAGTCTTACTGATACCTGAAGCCTCGCTTTTGGCCCCATAAGACCCACTTTCAGTTTCTGACCTCCAGAACTGTAAGAAAATAAATGGGTGTTGTTCGAAGTCGCTCAGTTGGTGGTAATTTATCACAGTGGCAGCAGGTTTTAATGCTATATCTAAATTGGAGTGGGGTAGGCTGAAGCCCCTATTAAGAGGCTGACCGATGTGGAAGAGGTAAATCACGGAGCACGTCCCCACTGTGTCAAGAAACAGCCGTCCTCTCCCAGTGTGGCTTCATCCCTCTGACCCTGCGGCTCTGAAGGAGTAGCGCCCAGGGACGGGGTCTGGGGTGAAGCGATGAGCTGTGCAGATTACCTGTGCGGCCTTCGGTCTGGGCTTCCTTGCTGAAGAGCCCTCCGCTGACAGTTAGGATATGTATCTTGTATTTCTTTCCTGGCGTCAGGTCTTCAAATTTGTGCTGCTTGGTGGCGGATGACTCTGACGTGTTACTCAGAAGGATCCCCTTGTCGTTTAGAAGCAGGATCTCGTATCTTTCTGCCACGCCAACAGCTTTTTGCCAACTTACTGTTAAGGAATGACTGCTGTACGCGTTGTCAGCAATTATTCCCTGGACAGACGCTGGGACTGTGGAGGAAGAAAAGAAGCAAGGGCTGTTAGGTTCCCTCACTTAGACTAAGCCAACTGAGAAAGCAGGTGAGAAAAACTTTAAATCAACTGCAGAGGGAAGAGGTTGCCACCACTCTACGCGTGTCGCGTGGACACTTTCCAGGTGCTCTTATGAGAGAGCATTTCTTGGCCGAGATTATCTGTACACCTGCTTTGAGTCTCCTTTTTTTTCCCTCTGAATTTCAACAAGATCTTGAAGTCAAACAAGTAGAAAAATTAGTGGAAGTGACACTGATAAATATGCAAAGTGATTCAGATGTATGTATCTAGAAAGTGGAAGATGAACAAATTTACATTCAGTGAATATAGTTTGGATGGCTGAATTATGTTTAGACTTTCATTCCCAAGATTAACTCAAGTCAAAGCTTTCAGCCTTGACCTAAGCAGTAGTATATAATAATTTTTTTACTATGGCTCCCGATGTGAAAGGTAAAATAGTATTATTTTTAGTAATATTTTCTGTCCTAGGCTCATATTTTTTTCTCATTCTACATAATCTTAGGAGATCTCATTCACTCTCATGGTTTGAATTGTTATCCATATGGTGACAACTCCCAAATTTAAACTTGCAGTTCAGATCTCTCTTCTATTTTTGCAAATGACATCTCTCCCTGCATGTTCCATCCAATTCCCAAGAGGCTCAAATTGGACTCCTCAGCTCCCTCCTCATAACCTCCTTATTGTCCTTTGTTTCTCTTGGTCCAAGTCAGAAACGTGGGTTGTCCCTCTTATACTACATATAATCAAACACAGGTATTGTAATTTCTGTGTCCTACCACTTCTATCTCTTTGATCTATCCACTTTTCTCCCTTCCCTATCCACTACCACTGCCCTAGGACATATTGCCCCTCATTACATTATTGACCAGTGTCCTTGTCTCCTCACCTCCCACACTATATCTGGCATCTTCTCAGCCCCATGCAGATGGCCCTTCAATGGCTCTCCACAATTCTAAACACCTTAACAAGGCATACAAGGCCCTTCATGATTTGGTCCATAAACTTACTTGGCCATATGGGTCATCTTTATTCTAGCATACCACACAGCATGTAGGTCCTCCAAAGTGCCACACTTTCTCTCACTTCCAGGCCTTTGTTTTTTCTGCCAAGTCAACATCCATGCCACCAGTGTGACTTCTTAGTGTCTATTTAAATGCTACGTTTTCCTAGAACCCTTCCCTGACTCTTCATGTTTGCTACTAACACACCCCATTATTACTTTTATTTTAGAAGTTATGTTGTAATTGTCTTTTTATTTCTCTGTCTCTTTCACTAGATTGTAAGCTTCTTGAGGGTGGGGGCTCTCTCTATCTTGCTACAGAATTCCCATTTTCTAACACAGTGCTTGGCATATGGTTGGAGAGATAGATATATGAAAAAGAGACACAGGTGGGCACAGTACAGAAGCCTGGGCCCATGGCTAAACGAGTGGTTATGGGAATGGAAGGCATCTGATAAGTATTCTACCACAGTAGAGAAGGCATAAGGTTTGGAGCCAGACAAACCCAGATTTGAGTTATAGCTCTTGGTCTAATTATGTGCATCCTTGATAATGGTTTATAGGGTTTCTGGGCCTTACTTTCCTCATCTTTAAGATGGAAATAATGATCTCTATCTTCTAGCGTGACTAGAGATCATTTTAAATGTCTGGCAGATAGAAGGTGTTTTTAGCTTATTTGTGTTTTAAAAGTAATATCTTATTGGTAATATTAATATAAAGAGACACGTTATTCCTTGATTTGTTACTTATAACAAATGAAGTAAATGGTGTAGGTGTTCATTTTTTAAAAAAATTTGAGAAGGGTAAATTTTATAGAAAATAGTAAATATTTACATGTAAATAGTTAATGTAAATACAGAACTCTATGTGTTAAAACTAAAGTTTTTACATCGTTTAGCAAGTATGAAAATTTATTCGAATAATTTGGCTCCTCATGACCTTTCATTAGTTCTGAAGATCTCGATTACAAAAGAAAAATGCCAAAAGAAAATATGAAAAGGGTTCTTGGAACCACATTGAATCATGGCTTTGAATTTGGATGTTTTCAACTTGTGAATAGCTGAGTCAGTCCATCTGCTGTCCCATGGTGGAGAACGATTTGGCTCTTCTCCAGGTGGGCACTCACCTGTCCGCCCCACTGCGTCTACCTGGTTCTTCAGGGAGCCGCTGACCGAGGCGATCACAATCTGGTACTGTTCTCCAGCCTCCAGCCTGTGGAATGTGTGCTCCGAGAAGTGTTTGGAGACTGTCTGAGACTCAACCTTTTGATTCTGCCTGAACGCAGACACTGTGTAGGAATCAACGTCGCCCCCACCAGGAGTCCAGTTGACTGTCAGGCTGTCTGTCGCCCCATTGGGAGAAACGTGAATATTTTTGACAGTGCTGGGAACTAAAAAGGAAAATAAATTTAAAAATCATCACTTAGAGAATGAACTGTGGAATCTTTCAACCAAAACTGTCACGCTTCTTAGATTTTGGCATGTACTACAAGAATTCACTTTCATATATTGTTACCATTTTTCTCGGACTTTTCCACCTGAACTGAATTTGACTGGGTAAATTAGAAGGACGTCGAAGCCAGCAAGTAGAAATGAAGGATGCCGGTAGTAGAGCGAGGGGCTAGTTAGATTGCCTTGGTCCAAGTCTTGGTTTCTGCATTTACTAGCTGGAGGACTACAGGCAAGTTACTTACCCTCTGTCAGTTTCAGTTTCTTCATCAGAAAAATGGCAGTTATGGTACTAGGGACCAGCCCACAGAGTTGTGAGGATTGAATAAAATGTCCACGTAAAGTGCTTTGCTGTGGGTTTGGTTCATGGTAAACTGTCAATAAATGTTAATGGTCATAACAACACTCCTAACAGAGTTCCAAAAGAAACCCAACCAACAGAGTTATTTTTATTTCATCTGTAAGCCTCACAAGGACCAGCTATTCACATTAGTCCAATGCTATTTGTCTGAAAGCTTTTTTTCTTACCCTACATCGTACTTTACTTTTGTTAATCCAGTTTGGACAACATCATGGTCATCCTCGCTTCTAGTCATATCCCTTTTACCCTGAAATCCTCGGCCCAAACGCCTGGCTACTCAACATGCTAAATATACCACCACATCTACTCAAGTACAAGAGCCGCATTTCAAATTACCTGTGAAGCCCTCAATGAAGGCTGACTGCTGTACTTCTCCACTGATGGTCAAGACAAGAATTTTATACTGGCGCCCTGGCGTCAGGGAGGTGAATCGATACTCAGTGGCAGTATTTACGAGGTGAAAAGGAGGAAATACTTTCATGTCATTGAAGAGCAGCTGGATCTCATATTGGTCGACGTCCCCATCGGCTCGTGACCAAGTCACAAGAAGGTCTTCAGTGCTCCTATTCCGCAATGTTAGATCCCTAACAGGCTCTGGGACTAGGAGGAATATGACAAGACACTTCAGGAAAGTGACTGATCAAAGTTTACCTACACAATAATTTATGAATCACATTCAAGGAACTGGCAAACATCTCTCTTCCCCAAATAAACCACTTGAACTGCTCCATGCCTAATTAAGTAAGAAAAATTGGAAGCAACTATTAAAATTGCAATTTTTTCCTGACATAAATCTTCTATGTTAAGTGTTGGTAGGATATAATTATAAAATGAATTATGACCTCAATCATAAGATAAAACAAGATGTCTAGAACTTTAAATGCCACAATGCAGGAGGACCGGGAAGAAAAATGGGACAATTGGCCTTCTTGCTCCCCCGACTGTGCTTGCTTTTATCTACCAATAAATATTCTGTAATTATAGGCCACGGCTTGGCTGAATGATATTAGCTCCAAGTGCGAATGTAATTTATTGACCCGGAAGAAGAGAGAATTCAAGGTTCAGATATTTTATTTACTCGATGACCTTCAAGTCCCAACCAATGATCAGATTTTACAAGATTTCCACTTACTTGTTCTTCCATTCCCTTGTTCACTGGCTTCATATTGTCCACTTCTTGTACTAACAGTGACACTGTACAACCGTCCAGGGACTAACTTAACAAATACACACTCGTTTTCAGACTTGGGGATGCTTTTGGTTTGAATGAAGTTGTTTTTGTTTTTAATGGTGACTTCATAGTGATCAAAGTCTCCAGTAGCGTGCACCCAGGATACTTTTAAATAGTCACTCCTGGCTGAGTTACTAATACTGACTCCCTGGACCTTGTCAGGCACTGAAAAAGAAAACAGAGAACAGCTGAAGATGTAGTGTGTCTAAGGGAATAATTGATCACAGATGACAACCTGGGGCAGTGAAGGTAAGTGAGTAGATTTTTTTGGTGGGCATTTAAAAGAAAAGTTTTAGACCTTTAGAATACACATTTCCAGAGGGGAAAGATTGTTACACTAATTGGAATGATTAAATGGATCTATAACAGAACCCAAGGAATTAATTCCAATCTTGTTCTTTGCCTAGACACAAAATGTCATGTACAAGATGGAGCGTTAAATATGATAACTGATAATTAATATGAATTGATGGCAATGATATTAATAATTCCAACATACCTTAGTGATTCAAGATGTGATAAAAAGGAAGAGTATAAACAATCCAAAAGAAAAATGGAAGAAGAGGAAACACATACCTAATATATGAAGAGATGTCTAACATCATTGGTGATCAAGGAAATGCAAGTCAAGACCATGGCAAAATACCATTTTATAACCATACGGTTGGCAAAATTTAAAAACCTGACAAGACCAAGTATGAGACAGGATGCCCAGCCACAGGACAGTAGATGAATGGACCATATATACACAGTGAGATTATAGAGCAGTCATAATTAATTTCTTTTTAACTCAAAATGCAAAAATATGGATTTTTGCCTTTAACATCAAAACACAAAATATAAGAGAATCTCATCAATATAACATTAAGTGAAAAACAAAGTCTTAAGAGAGTACATATTGCATAAAATAACCTTTTAAAAATAATGTTAGAACAACTAAAAATTTTTTAAACCCATAATTCTAGAACTACATAAATACTAAAACTATGCAAGATGAAAGGCAAGAAGAGAGATGAAACTGGAGTCAAGATGATGGCTACCTTGGGATGAATCAGTGGGGTGGGACCCACATGATTTGATACAGATTACTGTCAAGGTTCTAGTTTTTATTTTGGGTAGCGGTTTCTCCTGTGCCTATTAAATTACTTAAAATAATTAATTAAATGCCTACATTGAACTGGAAGCCTAAAAAATAAACTAAAGTGACAAAACATGGTTTCTTGAACCAAGAATTATGATTAATCCAATTTTGTGCACCTGAGGTTCCCCCAGTAGATATACAAATAAATAATGTGTGCCTGTGTTTCTTCTCTCAACCGATCTATCAATGGATCAATCAATTGGACAAAGCCTGTATTCAAATCTTCTCTTCCACTTTCCCTCAAAGCATTAAAGAACCCAGAAATTTCAATATTTTGACATCTAAGCTATATTTCCCATGATGTGTCTGACATCTACGAGTTGCATTTTATTCTCTTTTGTTGGCATACATGTACTGGTTAGTTTTTGTATTAGAATATATCTCCCTGCAGATATGGAGCTAGGACAGGTATGTTTTCTTCAAGATATTCACCTGAACCAATTACAATGTTGCTAGAATTTATTCAACACAGAGTAAAGGAAAAGAAATTCTGAAGCTTTTATGCATGGACTGAGTAAGAAAAGTCAATGACCCAGGCAATTTATTGAAGACAAAGCAAGTATTACAGGAAGAAAAACCAGACTACATACCATGCTAAGTCAATAAGGGGCTCTCCAGGTGGAATGAGAGGTAATTTGTGAAACCTGCCTTGCCGCACGTGGAGATGATGTGATACAGAATTAGAAATATTGATATTTTTACCCAAATGCAGAACAAAAGCATTAGAAAGGGAAAAGGGCTTTGACACAATCAGCTAAAATCAATAAGACAGCATCTCAGACACAATTCTATAGTTAAACTGACTTGTTGGGGGCAATGGATTGCCTTGATTAGTCATGCGTCAAATCCAAGTTCATGCTGGTAAAGTCAAAAAGGTGCTTTGAATAAAGGATCATTTTTCTTGCATTTAAACACAATCTCAGCAAAAGACTTGCAGTATGAACGTCAAATGGATAGGAAACATTCATGAGTTGACATGGAGGGGAAGAAAAGTGCTAGTAGGATGGCATACCCTTTGATTCTGATGATTTGGGGGCTCCAAGTTGATCAACATAAGACACTGACATAAGCCTGCTTCATAAAAGGAAATCTACTTTTCAGATCTCAGGCATTATGATGATTATCAGTATAATTAATTCCTCAGGCATTATTGTGATTATCTTAAATCATTTGAGGGTAGGGAATAGCTTTTTATACCCGTGACCAGTGTTTTCAGGCATAGCATGAAGTAATGGAAATAGTAGTGGAACTAAGTTGAGGTTGATCACTGGTCAGCCATGTGCGCTTGGAAAAGCTAAGTTTCTCTCTGGGACTTGATCTCCAAATGAGATGTGATTACATCAATCTATGGACACTTTCAATGTTAGCATGCTGCAGCAATGTAAATTAGTTGTTCTTAAACTTTTGAGGTCATAGAGACTTTGAGAATCTGATAAGAGCTACCCACTCACTCCCCAAAGAAACACACATACCTTTCTTATCTGCAACAACTTCATGGTCAGTTTTGGGGGTTATGACATGTCTAACGTCTACCCACAGAGCACTAACTAAAAATTGCTGATCTAAGTGATTTCTGAGTATTAATTCATTAAACATTTATTGAGTGCCTATTGGATTCCAGACCTTGTTCTAGGTAATAGGATGATGTCAATTGCCTTGATCCTCATGGAAAAAATTAAATTTTTCCATAGTTTTAGATTTTTATAAGGCCTTTGAGTCCAGAAGATGATTGCATTCAGCAATTCTTGCATTCAGCAACAACAATAAAATCACAGGTGCTTACATGGACCAGGTATAGAGAGAAACACAAAAAAAAGATTTGGTTCCTGACATCAAAGCAATCACAGAAGAAGAGATGTAAATGACTGCAACGAACAGTAAATGTCTCCTAGAATAAAATGATGGGAACTTAGAGGGACACATGACACAGCTGTGAATACTAAGCATGATGGAATTAAATGGATAGAGAAGCAAGGGAGGAGACCCATTATAAATTTAAGTAATAAGAACCTATGTTCAAGTTATTGGCAAGAGAAGCAAAATAAAGACAATTCAGTGAAAAATTTTGTGGGAGGTCAATGAGCAGATCCTAGCAAAGGATAACATGTGTCAAAAGTGATTTTGAAATTTTCAGTTTAGGTGAGTGTGAATACACTTTGGTTTTGGAAATTTGGCAAATTCTTTTTTCTTTTACAGTATTTCTTTTAATTTCTTTTTTGTTATTACTTTTTCCAGTTTTATTGAGAAGTAATTGACATATATCACTGTATAAATTTAAGGCATATAGCATGATGGTTTCATTTACATATACTATGAGATGATTGCCACAATTGGTTCAGCCAACATCCATCCACTCATATAGATATAATAAAAAGAAAACAATGAAGAAAAGAAAAAAGGAGAAAAATGTTCTTAATATGATGATAACTGTTATGATTTAATCTCTTAACAACTTTCTTATATATCACATAGCAGTGTTAGCTAGTTATCATGGAGCACATTACACTAGCACTTAACTTATCTTATAACTAGAACTTCATACCTGTTGACCATTTTCCTCCAGTTTCTCCTTCCCCCACTCTCTGCCTCTGCCTTTTCTAGGAGCTCACTTTTGCTTTAGTTTTAGATTCTACATATAAGTCAGGTCACAGAGTATTTGTCTTTTCTTTTTGACTTATTTCACTTAGCATAATGCCTTTAAGATCCATCCAGGTTGCAGCAAAGGGCAGGATTTCCTAATTTTTATGGCTGAGTACTATTCTATTGCATAGACATACCACAACCTCTTTTTTTTTTTTAAGATTTTATTTATTTATTTCACAGAGGGAGAGAGATCACAAGGAGGCAGAGAGGCAGGCAGAGAGAGAGGAGGAAGCAGGCTCCCCTCTGAGCAGGGAGCCCGATGCGGGCCTCGATCCCAGGACCCTGAGATCATGACCTGAGCCGAAAGCAGAGGCTTTAACCCACTGAGCCACCCAGGCGCCCAATACCACAACTTCTTTAGTCATTCATCCATGGATGGACACTTAGATTGTTTCCATGTTTTGGCTACTGTAAATAATGCTGCTATGAACACAAGGGTGCAGATATCTTTTTGAGCTAGTGATTTTGTTTCTTTTGGATATATTCCCAGAAGTGGAATGTTTGGATCATGTGGTAGTTTTTAATTTTTTGAGGGTCTTCCATACTGTTTTCCATAGTAGCTATACCAATTTACATCCCCAGCAGCGCACAACGGTTGCCTTTTCTCCATGTCCATGCCAGCATTTATTGTCTCTTGTCTTTGGTTTTTTTTTTTAAGATTTTATTTATTTATTTGACACAGAGAGAGAGATCATAAGTAGGCAGAGAGGAAGGCAGAGAGAGAAGGAAGCAGGCTCCCTGCTGAGCAGATAGCCCGATGCAGGCCCCAATCCCAGGGCCCTGAGATCATGACCTGAGCCGAAGGCAGAGGCTTTAACCCACTGAGCCACTCAGGTGCCTGTCTCTTGTCTTTTGATGATGGCCATCCTAAGAGCCAAGAGGAAATACCACATTGTGGTTTTAATTTGCATCTTGCATTTTTCTAATGACTAGTGATGTTGACCATCTTTTCATTTATGTGTTGGCCTTTTATATATCTTCTTTAGAGAAATGACTATTCAGGTTCTTTACCCATTTTTAATAGGGTTATTTACTTTATTGCTATTGAATTGTATGAGTTCTTTATATTTCAGATATTAACCACAACTTTGGATATTAACCCATTATCAGGTGTACGGTTTGCAAATATTTCTTCCCATTCCATAGGTTGTTTCTTCACTTTGCTGATGGTTTCTATTTTTTTCTTTTTTTCTATTTTTAAGATTTTATTTATTTATTTGACAGAGAGAGAGAGAGAGATCACAAGTAGGCAGAGAGGCTGGCAGAGAGAGAGGAGGAAGCAGGCTCCCCACCCCGAGCAGGGAGCCCGATGCGGAGCTTGATCCCAGAACCCCAAGATCATGACCTGAGCTGAAGGCAGAGGCTTAACCCACTGAGCCACCCAGGTGCCCCCGATGGCTTCTTTTGCTGTGCAGAATCTTTTTAGTTTGATGTAGTCCCAGTTGCTTATTTTTTATTTTTTTGCTTATGCTTTATGTGTCATATCCAAAAAATCACCACCAAGACCCTATATTTTCTTCTAGGAGTTTCATATTTTCAGGTCTTACATTAAACTTTAATTCATTTCATAAACAAATAAATTCATTTTGAGTTCATTTTTGTGATTGGTATGAGACAGAGTTCCAGTTTAATTCTTTTGCATGTGTGCATCCAATTATTTCAGTACATTTATTGAAGAGACTGTCTTCTCTACGTTGAGTAGTCTTAACTCCCTTGTAGAAAAAAACCCTGACATTTTTAAATGCAAATATCAATCCATAGCTCAGCAGGAGTGGATTGACAAAATATTAATGTCGACCTTAAGCAGAAATCTCAGCTGTAAAACCCAAAAGGATAAGTACGTTGGGAAAATGGTAGCCGTCTAAATTGAGTTCTTTCCAGAACATCGAAGACCTGACATTCATTGCCTTTGCTAAGATTTTGCTCCTGGTCCCAGAACAATAAAGGGTCACATTTCACCTTGTGTGAAAAAGAATGAAGAGTGGACTTTGACCAAATAGACATTTCAAGAAGGATTTTAGGATGGAGAACTACGTAGGCCGTGGAGCCATTCAGAACTGGGTTTAAATACAGAAACGCACTAGCTCATTTAACAAGTTAAACAGTTGAGCAAGTTATTTTTTAACCTCCCCGAACCTTGATTTCCTGATCTGTAAAGTGCGAATAATGACAATGAACTCTATAAGGAAATTACAAGAATTAAGTAAATTAACATACTTAAAGTCAGTGTCTAGCAACTAAAAAGTACTCCCTAAACAGAAAACACTTGTTACTGTATTTGAATATAATATGAATTCTGGCCATGAAAGTAGTGTTCATCTCACTTTAAAGGAAGTATCTGCTCACATAAGGAATTTCTAGGGTCAATATTTGAAGACTGTCACAATTTTGTCACCTCAACAGCCTTTAATCCTATCATTACAGAACTGTTGCAGATCTGATGTCTTGAGCCACATAGCCGCTCCTTCTTTTTTCTTTCTTTCTTTCTTTTTTTTTTTTTTTTTAAAGATTTTATTGATTTATTTGAGAGAAAGAGAACGAGAGCGCAGAAACAGAGGGAGAGGCAGACGGAGAGGGGGGAAGAAAGCTCCCCTCTGAGTAAGAAGCCCAATGCAGGACTCGATCCCATGACCCTGAGATCATGACTTGAGCCGAAGGCAGATGCTTAAACGACAGAGCCGCCCAGATGCCTCTAGCTAGCCCCTTCTTACAGAGGCTGGCTCTCCTTAGAGCCTTACCTGTCCGCTCTTGGCTGAAGGAATGGTTTTCATACTTGCCGCTCCTTGTAGTTATGGTCACGTTGTAGAGGCGGCCCGGAGTAAGGGAGCTGAAGGAACATTCGCTGACAGACTTGGCAATAACGAGGGACTGAACTACCGTGCTGCCATGGGACAGCGTCACCACATAGTTATCCACGTCTCCCGGAGCCGGCAGCCAGGAAATGCTCAGGTAGTCATTGCGACCAGAATTATTCACCGTCACTCCACTCACACTGGAAGGGACTGGGATTTAAAAGGGGGGAGAAAATTTATAAGAAGAAAGCACAGTCAAAAGTCTGGAGTCATCGACCAAGGTCAAAAAAAAACCAAAACAAAACAGTGTGGACTCAGGAGATCTCGTCTGATTACCTAAGAGGTCAAAGACGTGTGAGGATTTCACCTGAGCTTCTGGAAGCTGAGTGTTCTTGGATCAGCAAGGCTAACCCAAATAAAAATGCAAGGAGGTCTTTTGGATGCCACATAAATGTAAGGGTGCCACTACTGCATTTTTATGGTGTTGCTGTTTGCAAAGTATTTTAAGTGGAGGCATTTTTATGTGAATGTGTCAGGAGGTTCCCTCTGCAGGAAAAGGAACAAACATAACAATCCAAATGAAATCAGCTCGAACCAAACTTATCAACAAGCAAAGATGTTTGAAGGGAAAGATGAAGAATGCCATATCTTTTCTAAAGAGCTTAGACTTTGGGGTAGCTTTGATCTTCCTGTGATGAAGTTTTCTATTCCTGGGGAGTCTAATAATTAACAGGAGGAGAGGTGTTGCGTCTGCCCTTTATAAAGCATTTCCTGCCCTCTAGTGGCAAGAAATAAACCTAAAAGCCTGTCTTGAAAACAACGAATCTGGAGATTGACCCAACCGTGGGCAGAAGGAGCTAGTGCGGGGATAATGGTCATTACCATTTGCTTATTTTAATTGGGGCTTAGTGCCACAAACATTTATTGAGAACCTACCATTTGCGATACAAGAATGGAAAAGATGTGGATGCCTTCAAGGGGCTTCTTGGCTACGTGCAGTATGTGAATTAATCATTGTGGCACTGAGTAGTAGTTATAAATGTATCAGAAATGAGTGTACAGTAGATAGTATTGCCAGTAGTAAATATCAGAATAAAATCCTTTAGTGTATGTGAACACACTACTGTTTTCCTCGCTGGTTCACTGCTGCAGCTAAATATTTTCACATAATTGTCAATATCCTTACATCACGTACAATGGACCGGATCCAGCCGGATGACCTCTGAGAATCCTTCTAATGTACTATGCTCTGACTTTGTGATTGAAGCCTTAAAGTCTTCTTTACACTTACAACCACTTGTCCGTCACCAAAAATTATAAATAACACCATACTGAGCAGCTCTGCTAACGCTGTTCCTTGTGTATGAACATTTCCTAGACATAAAGTTGAATCTTTTAGCCATAATAGTTCTGTATTGATGTCTTCCTCCCTCCGTCCCTCCCTCTCTCCCTCCCTTCCTCCCTGCCTCCCCTTTATTTAACAATCTGTACAACCCTTGGTTGCTCTCAATAGAATTATGTTTGCTTTTCAAAACTGCTAGGAATATTTACAACTGCTAGCATTTTACTAGAAAATATACGATTATCAAATGTGTTGTCAAAAATATAAATTCATGGTTACAAAACAGATACAGAATTTGTTTTTCCTTTAGAACCAGCATTTTCTCAAGTTGGAACTAGATTTGTTAAGCGTATCTGATATCTTTAAATATTTGCCACCTTCTCTAGGCTAGGAGGGTTTATTTATGTTTTAACTCTGTGGAAAACTGAAGTAAGAAAATCTTTCAAAACCTTTCAGTTATTTCAGCACTGACCAACATTTCAGCAATTTGAGTAGATGGCAATGACTATCAAGGCTTTAGCCATTGAATGTTTTACAACTTACCACATACAAAATTTACTAACCTCGGCACGTTTCAAAATCTCTAGTTATTGTATTTCTATAGTAGTATCCCATTTCCCCCCTTTCTTATGATAATGTCTGTACTCTTAACATATTTGAGGAAAATAACTCATGCTTATATTTACACATATTTTGCCCTCTCCTCAAAACCTTATGATCACTCTTCAAAGAATTTCTTGTCTTGTTTTTGTATACCTATACTTCTATATACTGTGGGTCAAATACCGATAACTCTGCCACAATTAAAATAGAGGCTTGGAAACAAAGCCCCACTCATTTCAAGTGGTATCAGGTGTCAAACTATGTTAGCATATCACAGTAAATTGGAAAGCCCTTGACGTACTTCAAAATTTGGGAATTAACTTGTGTGGCAGAATCTGACTAGTTGGTAAGCCAACTATTTCCTTTTTCTCCTGGACACACAGCTAGGCTGCATTTCCCAGTCTCCCCTGCAGTGAAATGCAGCCATTTAACCGTGTTCCCACCAGTGGAACGTGGGGGGAAGTGACGTGTCTACTTTCAGGTCTGGTCATCTTCCCCCATCCCATGACCTCTGTTCTCTGGGGAAATGGACAGAGTTCTGAGGACCTAGAGGAAGGAAGAGCCACAGATGGTAGGAGCCTGGATCCCTGAGCTACTGCTCAGGAGAGAACCAACCTTAGAGCTGTCTAATCAGGAATCTCCCTGTTGTCCAGTTGTATAAGCAGGAAACAAGTCAGTCTGATCTGACTAATACAACTGCAACTCACTGGGAAATGGGTGCAAGGCCCTTCTCAACCCTCTTCTCAGCTTTCTTGTTATTTCTCTTTCCCTACTCCAACAGGGATAAGTTGGGCTAAGTTACCAGGGATGGATCAGAAGCTGGGGGCTTTGAGATGTAAGTTAATGGCAGAGCTAGGACCAGAAACTAGATCTTCTGATTCCCGAGCTAAGCTTTTCAGTCCCCTACCCCCAGTTATGCTACACCAATGGCTGGTGCCAAGAAGTACTAAAAGAGAAGAAGGAAGGGATCAGGAAGAAGGATGTAGGTAATAATGTCAGCTGCCACAGAATGAGAAAAATTGCACATATCAGGGAATTTCTACCAAAACTATGAAATATCTTTTTAATGACTTAGTTGCATTTCTGAGATAGCTAATGAAGTTAATGTTCCTTGGGTTCATTAAGTAGATAAGATTCATGATTTTAAAAAAGGGACATATCTGTGATGTCTGTAGCTGATAGAATCCAAGCATCAGACTCCGAGCATCAGAAATACAGAAGGAGGAGCCTGAAATCCAACTTACATAGAATTAAGTAGGCAAATTCACTGACCTGATTCTGAGTTCATTAATAATTATCAAAGCTTCTACTGAATGCATTTAATTTTTTCTTTCTAAAAAACTGGAACATAAATTTTATATTGTTTATTTATATTCTTTCTTGGTCTTGTGTAGAAAATTATATTTCCTTCTTTGGTGCCAGCCCTGTCTGACACAGGTAGCTGTATGCTATTCGTTTGTTGACTGAGCTCTTTGCCCTATTTGTGACTGTGATCTCTTCAAGGTCAGGAAACATTGTTTAGGTGGTTATAGTATTAATCACTTGTTTAATGTTGCTTATGAAAATAAAATATATGTGATTTGGAGATTTTATTAACTCCATTTTGGACCACAGAAGTTGGAGATCATTTCCTTACTATGTCTTGAAACAAAAATATGAAAGGAAGTGGAATACACTTTTTTAAAAAAAGTCTCATTACATGTTTATCTTAGCTGGGACATAAACATTAAGAAAATCATCAACTGAATGAGGGGATAAGCTTAGGTGTCAAAAGACTACTATGTTACCACAAAGGTTTTTCTAGAAGTTCTGACACCTTTATGGGAGATTTTAGAAAATTCGGAATTCATTCTACCTACCCTCACCCACCCCTCAATTTCCATTCCTAGGAGAGCAACATGTATGGATGGTTGGTATTGAAACCTGGCTTCTAGGAAAGTCAAAACTGGATCTGTTTTTAGGGTGTTTCAAAACATCCCAGAATATACTCTGGAGTTTCCATGTGCTCTTCTTACCTGTCCTTCCCTCCACCACCACTTGTCGGGATGAGATCCCTCCGCTTACTGTTGTTACCACCACAGAGTAGAGGCTGCCTGATTTGAGGGAGTGGAAGCTGTATCTGCTGGTCTCGCTGGAGACACTTTCATTTTTGATGACCACGTTTTCATGGATCAGTAAGACTTGGTAGAATTCTATGTCACCCAGGGCCTGGGTCCAGTTAGTAAACAGACTGCTGGTTGTCCCTTGGTTGGCCACATACAAGCCAGTCACTTGGGCAGGCACTGGAACATAGTAGACAAAGAGAAGACCAAAAAAAAAAAAAAAAAACCAAACAAACAAAAAAACAAAAACAAAAACAAAACAAAAAAAACAAACACAGATGACATTTAGTCACCCTAAGGAAGTATAACAAAATGAGTCAAACATGGAGACAATCTTAAAGATGCTAAAAATATATCTATATTTTTTTTTGCTATAGACTCTCAGCTCTATTTCCTGTGGCATATGGCAAACTACTCCCATACAGAAGAAGCTGCTTATATGGGAAATCAAAATTGTTTCAGATCCACGGATGAGATGATGCATACCTATTAAGTAGTTTTGAATTTACATTTTCAATAATGAAAGAATGTTATTTTTGAATATTTCTTACTTTATGGGATTTTATCTGTCCTTATCCCATGAGAACTAAGAGCCATATTACCGACCTGAAGTGATGGTTGTTACAGGGTGATATTGGGAAATCCCTTCCACTTGATGATTAGGTTGTAGTTTAGAAAACTGGTTAGTTCTTTACTGGCACATTCTCAAGAGCACCATTATTATTATACAGGAAGATGCTACAATAGTATACATTATATTATCATCTAAGAATAGTAATAATATTAATAATCACAGCCATAACAACTAGTGACAACTACTGAGTGCCTGTTATGTGCCAGTTACGGACTCTATGGTTTTTAGAAATTATATTATTTGATCCTCATTCAAAACTCTATAAATTTGACTTCATTATTCTCTTTACTGAGGAGGAAACCAAGGACCATATGCTGTAAATAACTCAACCTATTATCAGAGTACTAAGAAATAGTCATCTGGAGTCCAAAGCCTGATCTGCCTAAACTGTGAGCCTGTGTCCTTTTCCTAATTAGCAACTATTGTGATTTCTAACCTACACATTAAAAAAATCTCTTACATAGATCTTGAAGCTGGCACTTGATCAACTATATCTTCTTTGTGCCTCTTCCCTCAATTATGGTAATTAAAAAGATTGGGACCTTGGTATAATCCTTCTTAGAATTTGTTGACTTTTGATTAAGATACAAATATACTCATTAAAAGATACTACTGTATGGGAATCAGAAAATTCATTTCTCATTCTAAATTTCATGTGGAAAGCAAATGAATTAATATGCAAATAATTTTGAAAAAGAAGAACAAAGCTGGAGGAGTAACATCATTTGATTTCAAGACTTACTAGAAAGCTAGAATAATGAAGGCAGTACGATACTGGCAAAAAGACAGACACATAGATCGATGGAACAGAAATCAGAATCCAGAAATAGACCAACACATATAGAGTCAATTGATTTTTTACAGAGATGTAAGGGCAATTTGGTGGAAGAAGAATAGTTTTTTTCAAAAAATCGGGCTGGAGTTATTAATGTCCATATACAAAGAAATAAACTTTAACCCAAATCTCACAGACATATAGTAATGAACTCAAGATGGATTATGCACCTCAATTAAAAACCAAAACTTATAAAAATTCTAGGGAAAAATCCTTGTGACTTTGTGTAAGGCAAAGATTTCTTCAATATGACACCAAAAGCATAGTGTGTGAGAGAAAAAACTGATAAATTGGACATCAAAATTAAAAACCTATGTTCTGCAAAATACACAAATAAATTAACCAAAAGACAAGCCACAGCCTGAGAGAAAGCATTTCAACAAACATTTCTGACAATGGACTAATATCTGGAATATAAAGAATTCTCAAAATTCAATGATAAAAAATAAACAGCCCCACCAAAAAATGAACAAATATTTGAAAATATCTTCTTCCCGAAAGAGGATAAGTGAATGGTAAATAAGCATGTGAAATTTGCTCAAAACCATTAGGCACTAGTGAAAGGCAAATTAAAACCTCATGAGATGCCACTACATGCTTATTAGAATGGTTCAAAAAAAAAATCAACAAAAACACTTGTAATACCAAGGGCTGTTGAGATTATGGAGGAACTGGAAATCTCATATATTGCTGGTGGGAATGTAAAATTTAACAACCATTCTGGAAAGCAGTTTGGTAGTTTCTTACAAATTTAAAAATACACTTACTATATGACCCAGCAATGTGAATGTCGGGAATGATGAAAATTACCTTAAGACTAAAAGAGTGTCTTGGACTTCCAATTCCTACAGTATAATGGGCTGCATACCCCCAATAAACACAACTACATGTGTTGGATAAAATATAAAAATGTAAATGTTTGAATAAGTTGTCAAGAATGTAAGGAATTCTCAGAGACTGAAAAGTAGGTGATAGGTAATCAGTTCACTGAAGCATACTTTCATCTTGAGGGCATCTTTCAATCATACATTTAAACTTTGATTTTACAGCTTTGCAGGACCTATGAAATTAGAGGTAAAGTGTAGGACTTTTCCAAACTAAGGAACCTCATAGGTGACCCTGCATAACTCTGGATCCTGAAAGGTTACATTCTAAGTGTAAGTGAAATAAATATTCCCTCTCTGCTCCTCATATCACCCCAGTCTCCTTGGCACTGGGTGGAGAAAAAAATTATCATTGAGAATTCATAACCTCAAAATAGTTTCAGTGAGTTTGCAACCCAAATTCATAAAACTGGGTGATCAAAAAACCTCAAGTTGACAGTTTAGATTAAAATAGGTCTGGTTTGGGCACCTGGGTGGCTCAGTGGGTTAAGCCTCTGCCTTCAGCTCAGGTCATGATCTTGCCAGCCTGGGATCGAGTCCCAAATTGGGCTCTCTGCTCAGCAGGGAGTCTGCTTCCCCCTCTCTCTGCCTGCCTCTCTGCCTGCTTTTGATCTCTCTCTCTCTCTCTCTCTGTTAAACAAATAAATAAATAATCTTTAAAAAATAGGTCTGGTTTGATAGCAGTCCTGTGCACCTCAAAGAATCAAATGAAAAGTAAATTCTTTCTAAAACCCATCTATAAACAAGGCCTCAAAGAATTCCCACAGAGTAAGTTTCCAAGATATATGAGTTTACAGTGAACAATCACAAATACTTAAGGAAGTAAAGCACCATGAGCAAAAGGCAGCAAACTCAATAGACAGCAGGATTGAACTTCTGAAGATTTCAGGTATTATAGTTATCAGACAAAGAAGTTAAAATAAAAATGGTTTATTTACTAATGGCAATGTAGGAGGATAATGAAAATATGACTAAAGAGCAATAAAGCACAAAATAGAGTTTGGAAAGAGAGTCAAAAAGAATGTTTAAAAGTGAAGAAATTAACAATTAAAATTTAAAACTCAGTGGATGGATTTAAAAGAGATTAGACAGAGCTAAAGAAAGAATTTGGGAACTAAAACGCAGGGCTAAGGAAATTATTCAGACTACAGCCCAGAGAGCAAATACATGGAAATATGAAAAAAATATATGTATTCTAGACTACTAGAAGGAGAATAGAGAGGGACTGGAGAAAAGGCAAGAGGTAATATCAGAGAGCTAATGGTTGAGAATTTCCAGGGTTGATGAAAGATACTAATCTACAAGTATAGAAATCATCGTGATCTCAAACAAGATAGAGGCATCTATATCTAGGTTATTAAAATAAACAACAGAACACTAAAGGCAAAGAGTAAATCTTAAAAGCAGTCATAGTAAACAGATTACCCTGAGATAAACAGAAATTAGACTGATGCCTGACTTTTCAACAGCAAAAATAAATGCCAGAAAGACTACAAAAATATCTTCAATGTGCTGAGAGAAAATAATTTTTTTCTTTCTTTTTTTTTCTTTTTGAAAATAACTTTCAACATAGAATTGTAACCCTGAGAAAATATCTTTCAAGTTTGAGAGCTATATAAAGACATACACAGAAAAACAAATGTGTAAAGAGTTTGTCCCTAAAAACTCTAATAAAGACATCTGGGGGTGTTGGTTGGCTCAGTTGTTTAAGTGTCTGCTTATGATGCTCATGATCCTGGGGTTCTAGGATCAAACTCTACATCAGGCCCCTGCTCATTGGGCTCTGTCTCCCTCTGCCCCTCCCCCACTCATGCTCTCTCTCTCTCTCTCTCTCNATAAAAAAATAAAATCTAAAAAAAAAAAAAAAAAAAAGAAAGAAAAAGTGAAATTTGAAGACCGTTCTCTAAAATGCAGGAAAGTAATCCCAAATGGAACTTGTGAGATACAGGAAGGAACGATGAGAAGATAAGTGGTAATTTTTTGTGGGGTTAAAAAGGAGAAAGAAATAAAATACAGGACAACAATAATATATAAGTTGGAAAAGTGAATCTTTGATGATGATTTTGCTTCCTATTTCACTGAGAAAAGAAGAGCGCTATCGAAGGATAATTGCCTACCACTATATCTACTTACTGGCTTATGAATCCAATACTCTTTTTTCCCCAGCTGACCCTAAAGTTAAACTACTCATGCTCCTTTCTAAAGTCAATTCCTTTACTTGTACTCTAGATCCCAGAGCTTGCTTACTCATAGAATAAATGCAGCCATTCTTCCTCTCTCTTTATGTCATCACCATTCCTTTCTCTTCTAGAACATTCCCATCAGCATAAAACTTATTTCTTCTATCCTTAAATAAAATCCTCCTTTCAAACATACTTCCTCTTTCAGATGATGCCCTATTTCTCTGCTCTCTTTTGCAGCAAAACTCCTCCGAAAAGTTGTTCTCTGCTCTGCTTCCATTTCAAAATAAAACCAAACAAATTAAAAAACAAACAAAACAACTACCAAGAGTTGAAATAAGTATAATAGAAAACAAACAATAGGAAACATTCATAAAACAATGACCAGTACCGAATAGGCATTCAGTGAACATTTGTAATTCAAATGTTAAACAATTCCAGAGACAGGATACTTTTTAAAGTCTAAAACTTACAAACAATATTACCTGTTCTTCCTTTAGTTGAAGATGAATTTTTTAAGTGTCCACTAATACTGGTGACTGTAGCTACATATTTTCGTCCAGGCACCAGGTCAGTAAAAGTGAATTCTTTGGCATCTTTGGGGAGCGACTTATGGATGAATAAGAGGTCTCTGTCAGCTAGTGAGATGATGTATTTCTCCCATTCTGCTGCGGGGGTCTGCCACATGATGCCCAGGGAGGTTTCATTGGCATGTTTGACGCGAAGCTGGAGGACAGCCAGGGGGACTACAGAAAATGCAACGGAGACTGTGTCATTGATTTGCCTCAGAAACACTCGAGTATTTCTTAGAGAGCTGTTCTCTTCCAACCACAGGAGTGTTCCAGTTCAGCAGTTCTTTTCTGAAAATGTATGAGCTCTCAGGGACCAAAAAAAAAAAAAAAGAAGAAGAAGAAGAAGAAGAAGAAGAAGAAGAAGAAGCAGCTAATCACAAAAACTGTGTGTGTGTGTTTTTAAAAGATTTTATTTTTAAGTAATCTCTATACCCAATGTGGAGCTTGAACTCACAACCCTGAGATCAAGAGTAGCATGTTCCACTGACTGAGTCAGCTAGGCACCCCAAACTTTGTTTGTGTAACCTATCCAGAAAGGAGAATTCAAAAGAATATTATTGGAAAATGCTTTCCTGGGTCATTTATTTTTGACCACATATTACCTTGAGTGTTTATTTCTTCATATGAATTCTATGATATGAAAATACTTAATTCAATCATATCATTCCCAAAACCACTGAGAAAGGTCCACGCTTGACTATATAGATGAAATTAAAGAGTATTTTTTACCCCGTTAGATTGGAAAGACAATGTGCTTCCCCTTGTCTCCAGGTTCCCAACTTTCTCTGGAACATTTCTGAGAAGCAGACACTGACATATCCATGAAAGGGAAAGTAATAATAGTATAACTGGCCAGCAAGAATAGTATCTGATTAAAGGCTCCCATTATCCAAAGAATTGAAATTGCTTCCATTTCTTTAAAAGGTTCATTACAGGTTCTAGGAGACATTGCTAAGAATAAATACTACAAAACAATAGGGAAACAAAATTATGGAAGAACCAAGTGTGTAAAATTATATCGATATTTTGCATTAAAGAAATTTTCTGTAATTCCATTCTAACTGAGTCCCAAAATCTATATCTTCCTTCCTTAATATATTGAAATGAACTGGATTGCTACATCAAAGCCTACTTCAATTAACCTTATTCACCTATAGATACCGTTTAAGAAAAGTTTTCCTGATAATTATGCCACCATGCTGAGAGCCCCTACTGTTTCTTGACAGTATTCCAAGTTATTTGAGGTGAGTGAGATAAAATATTGGAGAGGACATAGATCGTCGTTCTGTGAAATGCTAAAAGTAGCTTGGTTTAAGCTTAAATAGTTCTTAGATCATTATCCAAAGGATATTAATATTTGGAAAATGAAGA
Source organism: Ailurus styani (assembly GCA_002007465.1). NCBI lineage: Eukaryota > Metazoa > Chordata > Mammalia > Carnivora > Ailuridae > Ailurus > Ailurus styani. The sequence continues at coordinate 12,613,283 of LNAC01000002.1, read as the reverse complement.
TATGACTGGAAGACCCAGTTGGCAAGCTAAGGAGGTGTCTTGGTACTTTTCTTTGACATTCTTCTAAGAAGAACATTGAATCAAAGTAGTTATTTCCTTATCATCAAGCAAGACTAAGAGAGAAGGTATTTGATTTTCACTCCAAGTATGGAGTACTCCATGTCATTGGAATGTTGAGCTTGGAAGCACAATTCTCTTATTTGAAAGCTGAGCAAATAGTCTCAGAGGGGTCGTGACTTCCCCAAAGAGTAACGGTATAGTGGTGACAGGAAGAATATCAAGACCCGTGTCTCTGGATCCTCATTCTCCTTTACCCTAAAATCCAAATATATTCCACTTTCCTTTAATAACCTTTCCTTGGACCATGAAATTCCCTCATTAGTCAACATTAGGTCAAGGCAATGGTTTTCTAACACTGATCGCTAGCAAAAAAACTGTCAGCTGTCTTCTTTTGTGGGAAGGATTCTGTTTTATTCCTACTCTTTGGTGTTTAAAATGTCTTTTTTTTTTAATAACGGACTTAATAGTGGAAGCAATTTTTAATGTTCTAATTTGACAAAATTAAACATTATCAAAACTAATTCAGTCTAAAAGTCTATAATATCTCAAATTCAGGGAACACGGCGGTGGTGGTGAAGGGGACATTGACAGCTACCTGGGTTACTTGGGAAAGGGACCAAGTCAAGGTTCCAGCAGTCATTAACACCTTCGTATTTGCTTACCCGTCCTGCCTTGGCAGCGCTTAGAATTCTTCAGATTTCCACTCTCAACAGTGACTTCTACTTCATACTGTTTTCCTGGTATGAGCCCCACATCATCTATGGCATAGAGTGTTTCCTCCTTTCCCACGGTGATGTTGAGCAGGACCACAGAATCATTGAAGAGCAGGATACGATATTGCTCCCAGTCTCCAGCAGGGGGCGACCAGCTCACTACTAGGGACCTTATGGAACCGTTGCTGGTTACCTCCAGGCTCCCAACTTTCTCTGGAACTAAACGGTGAAATGATGTCAAAAAGGAGATTCTAAAAACCAAAAGTAAGGATACTGATTCACTTTTCATGGGCAACAGTAGATAAGAGACCTCATAGCTGCAGTTCAAAACATTTCTATTTGTGGATTGCAAATGAGTATTCTGTCCTCATTTCGGAGACATCTGACACTCAAGAAATGTATGCTTAAATCATCTTAGTAATATATCAGTAATGCGATCTTCTGTAACACTGCTAATAGCCTAGCGATATGAGCCCCGTGTTTTATTGACTGCACACCAGCCCTAGAGACAATATTGATGTTGCCTCTAATGATGTTGACGTTGATGGATGTGGTGTCTTTTGGTAGAGACTCTGCATGTGGTGGTCATGGAACAGTCCTCCCTTTTCCAACTGACAAGATTAATCTTCTTGCAAGACAGCTCTGGTCTAATTATTTCTTTGCTTAAAAGCATGCACATTATTGCCACTAATTACAGAATAAAACATCAAGTCCTGGGTGTGGCACTTGTAGCTTTCCAAAATCAGACCCCATATCATTCTGATCTTAATTCTGACTAGTGCCTGCAGCCGCCCTCCCTATTTCCACAGACTCTCCCATGCCTGCCTCCAGGGGCGTGTTCTGCAGACCCGTAAATATCGTGGGCTCTTCTGCCTCCATGACTTTGCTTATAATATTCCTTCCACCTTAAATGCCCTTCCCTTTTTTTCCCTCTTCCCTTGCCAAGAGCCTCACAATTTTTAGGTCCAGTTAAAACCCATTTCCTCTGAGAAGTCTTTACTGATCTTCTGAATAAGAATTTTGTTCTCTTGTTTTCCTGACCATATGCCTCTTACTTGGAATCTCTAACAGCACAGAAAATGGACCCTGGAATCAAACACTCTGGTTTAAATTCCAACCCACCATTCACTGGTTGGATGACTAGGGACAAGCTGTTTGAGCTCTCTGGATTCTCTCTTAATAACAGAAATTCTCTCATGGTAATGGTGTAAAGTGTTTGGTTAGTGTCTGATACATGGCAATACCAATGCAATTACTCTTATTGAAGTGTACCGTTTTTATTTTGTGTATATAGCTCTACATTTGTCTGATTAAAATATAACTTCCTTAAAAGCAATGGTTGGCAAGGTAAATCTTTCAGGCTTTCCAGGCCACATATGGTCTCTGTCTCATATTGGTCTTTCTTTTTCCTTTTTAAAAAAACCTTTTAAATTTGCAAAAACCACTCTTAGCTTGGGACTTCACAAATACAGGTCACAGGGCATATTTGTCAAAGGGTGTAGTTTGCTGAACCCTGACATTTTAACAACTTCCCTAACTCACAGCACAGTAATTTATACATAGAAGGCACTGGATAAATATTTGGTGACATAAATTAATAAAATAATTTGTGGAAAACATGATTAAGTGCTAACTGGCTCTCACTATAGGAGTCGATCAGAAATGTTTTACTCATTAGTATCGATGCCAATGCATTTACACTACTTAAGTGGTGTGACATGAAATAGCACAGGGCAGAGCCAGTTTACGCACATCATTCAGGAATCACTCCAAACACATTTGCTTAAATAACTCAGACAAATGCAATTAACCTTCTGTTTCGCTCTGTATAGGGGGTCCCGGCCCATGGGCACCCTCAGTCTTGTAGACCATATTTCCCAAGTTGGAAAAGGAGTCTTCCTTATAACTTATTTTGTTCTGTTCCAAGATGGATCAGAGAATGATCTGGACAACCAAGGACTATTCTGGAGTCCTACACTCACCTGTTCTGCCCACTGCCATCTTCTGAGCAGACAATTCACCAGAGACACAGCTGACAGTAACTTGATAAAGACGTCCAGGGGTTAAGTCTTTAAATTGGGTTTCAGTAACCTGGGGTGCTAATGTTCTGGATTCTTTGATAGTCCCTTGGTGAAACAGGGTAATGTTGTAGGAATCCACATTTCCAGAAGGTCTTTGCCACTTGACTTTTAGAGAGGTCAAAGTGCCATCATTTGTCACCTTTAGATTTGAGACCTCCATGGGGGCTAAATAGGAAGAAAGGAAAAGACACTTTAACTCAGGACATAGTACCTGTCTTATTATAGCCAAATTTCAAGCTGCATTTTAATCCCTGCAAGACACACTCCCTGTTCAGAAGAAAACAACAACTTCACGAGCGAAAAAGAATACTGCAAAATCAAAGAAAGACTGTCTGGCTGGTGGAACGAGCATAAACATGGTACTCAGGAGCCTGGATTTTGACGGGCTCAGACTCGGCCATTAATCGGCTGGGTAACCCTGGACAGTTCCGTCTATCTCACTGAGCCTAGCGATTCTTACTGGCAAATGAGGTCTTGGAATGCTCGAAGAAGTCTGTCACCTGCCTAATTTCTTCCCGCTTTTGTGTAGTTAATAATAGCAAGTACATTATAAATAGATTGCTCAACACATTGGCTATCACAAAGTTTTGCATGTTAAAAATATTTTATCTTTCATGTAAAATCATGATAAAGCTATAGCTCAAGAGTTATGTCATTATTTCATCAAAAGAAAAATGAAACAAGATGAAACCAGAGAGGGAGACAAACCATAAGAGACTCTTTTTTTTTTTTTTTTAGATTTTATTTATTTATTTGGCACAGAGAGAGACATCACAAGTAGGCAGAGGCAGGCAGAGAGAGAAGAGGAAACAGGCTCCCCACTAAGCAGGGAGCCCAATGCGGGCCTGGATCCCAGGACCCTGAGATCATGACCTGACCTGAAGGCAGAGGCTTTAACCCACTGAGCCACCCAGGTGCCCCCATTAGAGACTCTTAATCTCAAGAAACAAACTGAGGGTCGCTGGAGGGGAGGGGAGGGGAGGGATGGGATGTCGGAGTGATGGACATTGGGGAGGGTATATGCTATGGTGAGTGCTGTGAATTATGTAAGACTGATGAATCACAGACCTGTACCCCTGAAATAAACAATACATTATATGTTAATTAAAAAAAGAAAATAATTACAAAAGAAAGACACTTCAGTGAATATTTCTTCTACCTCTTGGCTATGTTGTAATTTTGGGCTTCAATAATAGCAAAATAAAAATGTTTCATTTTTAAAATGGGCATAGCACACTGCTTTGCACGGGCCAGTGAGAAGGCAAAAGGCACACTTTTGCCTTGCTATACATAAGTAAGTTTTAAGATAGAAGGTACTTTAAAAAAAAAGATTTTATTTTTAAGCAATCTCTATAACCAACATGCGGCTTAAACTCACAACCCTGAGATCAAGAGTTGCATGCTCCATCATCTGAGTCATCCAGGTGCACCAACATATATGGTACATTTTTGTTGGAAATGGCTATACATCTCTGAGTTGTGATATGAAAATATGTAAATATACAGGTGTCCCCAAATATCTTTCCCATCAATCTCTTGTATTTCCAAGAGCTCCCCCCACCAGGGTAATTTCTAAGGCACTACATACTTAAAAGTTTCTCTTAAAATCAGATAGCTTACCAAGAGAGGGAATTTATTAACACATTAGACCTATCAGAAGCATTGGAATCTGTTAGAATCTAAGTTTCATCAGGGCAAAGACTTTGACCTTCTTGGGCACTGTTATATCCACGATGCCTAGCATAGAGTTTACACTCAACAGATAATGAATGAATGAATGAATGTGTAAAGGAATTATTCATTAAAATTAAGCACAGATTAATTTCTCTAGCTATGTTAGCCTGTGAGAAGAGCTCCTGTAGTATTGGGTCTAAGGACATGTTGTTGGATACAGGGTTTAAGAAATGGCTGTTTCACAGGACCAGGTCTTTGTGTAGCACTGAGAAAAGTAATCTTGGGGCGCCTGGGTGGCTCAGTGGGTTAAAGCCGCTGCCTTCGGCTCAGGTCGTGATCCCAGGGTCCTGGGATCGAGGCCCACATCGGGCTCTCTGCTCAGCAGGGAGCCTGCTTCCTCCTCTCTCCTCTCTCTGCCTACTTGTAATCTCTCTCTCTGTGTCAAGTGAATGAATAAAATCTTAAAAAAAAATGTTTCTAAAAAAAAAAAAAAAGAAAAGTAATCTTGGCTCATTGTGACTAATGTCACAAAGGCAGGGGATGCTTATTTAAGAGAAGGAAGTAGGAATCCTTATCAAAGAGGTCAGAATACTAAAAAGATAAGCTGAGACTTTATCAGTGGTTAACTTTGCTACTTTAGGCTGGTCTAAAATTTAGAATACAAGGGACTCCCTCTTCCTCTGAATACAAAAGTGGAAACATCTTAAGGGCCTTCTATAATGTATGAATTTCAATTTGTCTCATATTACCATTATTCAAACAATTTCATAAGCCACAGTTAGTAAACATTTCCTTGATGTGAGCTTTATTTTATTCGGCTAGTTAGTGGCACTTACTTGTCCTGGCCAGTTTCCATCTGTAGCTTTGCAGCCCCGCAGCCTCGGTCACAATGGTAAGGTTGTAGAGGTGGCCAGGGGTCAGTCCATGAAAACTGTAGGAAGTAGCATGTTTGTCCATGACACTGTCCTGAACTAGGATGTCTTTATCCATCAGCATCAGCTGGTATCTTTCCACATTCCCAGAGCCATGGGACCAGGAAATCAGCAGGGAGTTGGTTTTTGCTGAAATATTGATATCTTTCACTGGAGATGGCACTGGGAAAATAAAATGCATTTCCAAAGGGTCATTCATAATTTCCTTAGAGAAGACATACACACGTTTAATTCGAAATCACACATTCATGGATGCTTCTCTGTGCATCTAATTTGCATAATAAGTAATGACAACAGCACTCTTGAAATTTCATTGGAATCTGAATTAATGCTTTTTTCAAAGTCCACGCCCAGTGCTACATCATACTTTACCTGTCTCTCTCCCCCACTTAACAGGTAGTAAGGTAATTTTTGCCAAAAAATTATCTGCAGAGCAACAAAGAGAAAAGAAAGGGAAGAATGATGGAAGACGAAAACCAGAAAGATAGCAATAAATCAGGAGAGAAAATGAGAGGAGAGTGTATGACCAGAAGGACAGTACTTCCCAGAAGGAGGTGAAGTGTGTCACTGATATTGGAATGGGTCAAGCAAAAACTTGTTCCAGATGTAGGAATATTTAGGAAACATCGTGACTTGATGTTATGAAAAGAGTATACAAAGGAGGAAAACACTTAAACATAAGTTTTATGGCACAAACTCAGAAAAGGAGGCAGAAAATGCTGTTGCTAAGATTTGAGTTAGGAAGTCCATTAGGAAATATCTGTTTCATTTTGGAGAAAATTCCAGTCCCAGAGAAGTCCCAGAACTTGTTCAAAATCACCTAGCAAGCCAGCTGCACAGCCACATCTTCTTATTTTTAGTCTAGTCTTCCCACTGTACTGCATAACATTTGTCTGTCTGTCTATCTACCTACCCATCTGTCATCTTTGGTCTGGGGGCATTCTTACTTCTAGCTCTTCAATTTTAATGTAATTCCCAAAGGAGCCTAGACGATTACATACTCAACTATCTGTAAGCAGGTCTTACCTGTTGATCCATTGGTATAAACTGTAAGGGAACGTTTATCTCCAGAAACAGCTGTGATGGCAATATTATATTTATTACCAGCAGTGAGGTTAAAAAATGTATGTTCATTCCATGAAGTACTTCCTTGAATTTGGGTCTCCTGTATCTTTCGGTTATTGTCAAACAATTGCATCTTATACCAGGTGACTTTTCCAGAAGAAGGAGTCCACCAAACATGCAAGCTGGTTGAAGTAGTCTTCTCTTTACTGACTTCAAACTTAGCGGGAGGTAAAGGATCTGTGAGGCATAAATCCAAAAAGGGAACATGGCTTGAAGACTTTGCAAATACATGTTAGTTTTCTGGAACCCAGATTCATTTTCCCTAAAAACCTTAAGAATCTGCTGCCTGTGAAAAAAATGTTTATTTACTCCACTTTTAAACTATTTCATTTAAAAAAGAAATCCACTTAGCTACTAGTCATAAAAACTTCTTTTTCTAATAAAATTTTTTTGTTAAGACAGCTCTAAGCTTAGAATTCCAAGTAAGGTTATATTTTCATTGGCTTGCAAGGTTAGCACTTTTCACACACTGACAAACATCCAGGCTATGGCTGGGTAAATACCAAAATCTCAACAGAAAATACAGATATTGAACTAATTTTGAAATTTGTACTGAACTTTTTCTTTTTTAGGTTGTGGATTTGGGGGGTTAAGAATACATAACTTTAGGTTGTTTTTAAATATCAGAAACCCTCCAAAGATACAGACTTGATTATGAGCCTAGCCTAGGTTTGCTCATCAAAATGAATTCTCCCAACAGGTGGGATTCCTTATGTCCTAGAATTTTCTCAACTTGAGTACCGGGACATTTTGGAGCTGCTGAAGTCTCCAGAGAGGGTACAAGCAGTTGGTCCTGCACCCAGATGTTCACTTAGTTTCATCTCTCATGGGTGAGTTGGAGGAGTCCCATTTCCCATTTCCCATGCATCGAATCTTCACTGTGGAAGTTGAAATAGGATGGACAGCACGTCCCTGGGTTAGGAACTAAGTCAGTAGTGTTTAGGGATCAGCCATTCTATGATGCAGTGAGACCATCAAAGAAATAAGTCTTTCCCTATCCTGAATGCAGGGAAGGACATCATTGAAAGACATTTACATATGAGAAATTTTCAGAAATCCAGCCTGGTTCTTGATCTAGAAAGTCGGATCGAGCTACTGGAGGCTAAAACTCAAAGCCAGGTCAGATGTTTTTGTGGCATGACTCTAGACATCTCAGTGCTTATCCACATCTTGGTAAATTATATTTTTCTCATGAAATAACTTCAGATTCTAGATCTTCTTAGAATAGTATATGTTTTAAGAAGGTGCTTGCTTGTGACTAACATTAATACAAATAGGAACAACGTAATCTTATTCTGTATTGAAAAGGCGTGTATGGCCAGACAGCTCCTGAGACTATCCATGGTTCACCTATAGACACCATCCAGAAGCTAAATACAGCCTATCGTCAATCTAATGTCTTTTTTTTTTGCGTGTTTTATGCTGTGACTTATAGGAGTATATCATCCTACAAAAAGCACACAAGCCACATAACATTTTATAATACAAGAACTAATAATAATATAAATGTCAGCTAACAAGGAAGCCGAGACAGCAGTAACTCAGAGAGCCCACAGCGCAAGGTGTGTGTTCTACACCTTAGCACAGCAGAAGTTCACGGGCGGAGCGTAAGCTTTGTAGTCCGACAGCCTGGGGCTGAGTCTGGCTCTCAGGCTCTGTGGCTGTGTACTTCAGGCAATGCCTTCAGCCCCCTGCACTGCTGCTGTCTCATCTATGCAATGCAGATAATACTACTATCTATTTGGCAAGATATTTGAGAAGATTACATTGTTTCATCTAGAGCTTAGAACAGCCACTTAGAACAGTGTCTGGCACATACGAGTGTTCAACGTTAGCTACTGTTGTTGTTATTATTTCTGTAAACAGGAGGAGGTCCTGTCACGGAAGCAGGGAAATGTCCCGGTGGAGAGCATGGACTTTGGGGTCAGACAGAACTCAGTTCAAATCCTTGGCTCCATTGTGGGTCATTCACGAGACCTTGGACAAGTTACTTAACCTATCTAAGCCTCCACTTTCCCCTCTGTCTGGGCAGTACCATATAATCATACCGATATTCTCAGATGTTTTGAGGAGGTGTAGAGCAGATTTTACCTGACATAAATACTCACTAATATAAACTTATGTCATCTCCTTGATCACCAAAAAAGGTTTCCTCTGAATCACTGACAAAATGGAGGCAGAAGTGGAATACAATTTTTTAAAGCTAAACTTTATTGCTTTCTTCATTAAAAGAAAACACAAGAACTTGATAAAATCTTATCAGTTTATTCCCATGACCTAACTTTCTAACCATTAAGAGAAAAATCAAAAATTCCCAAGATGATTCTCATTTACAGGTTCTTGCGGAAAAATTGTATTTTTTTCTGGCAATATCATTTAAATGTTCTGTCCTACATCCCAGTCTGTAATTAAGGACATCATAGTAAAAAGAAAGAACATAATTTCTCCTCACAGAAAGTTTTTTTGTTGCCTGGAGAGAATAAGATACTTCACTACCATGAGATTCTAGTAGCCAGTGAAACTCAAGAACAACCTTGTCATAGCCAATTGAGATAACACATTTTTGCTGAGGAGGCATTTTAAGGACAAGGATGGGAGGGACAGCTGCTTTCCAGTGACAGCGCAAACGAGATCAATCTGTCATTGATGTCTACAAGCCAGATAGAGGTTAAAGAAAATAACGGTATGGTCAGTATAATCTAAACCATATATAATCTGCAAAATATAAGCTATAGAAAATGAATTTTAAGGTTGCGTGCATAGAGGGTGAAGTTCAGAAATGCAGACTTTATCTAATCTCTCTGAGCCAGAAAACAAAACAGTCAATCCTTTGTACATCCGCTAGAACAAAGGAACAATGAGCCTGGGAAGTGCCTGGGCTGCAAGAACCTGCACTGGAAACAAACACTTAAAACCCCATTTATACTGCGATAAAGTTCTGTGCTGGCACTTGTCCACCATTGCTACAAATGTTGCAGAAGTTACATGCTTTTCAGACTTCTTTTCAATCCAAGCCTAAGGAAAACTCTGCTGTATTAACAGAAAGTTTCCAATATTTTCTTAGAAACAAATCAGGCCCTTCCAAAAGGGGTGCTAATTTCATGTATATATACAAATGAAATTCATATATCTCTATATCTATATGAATACAAGAAAGAGAGATTTCTAATGCTATTTTAAAATATAGTTACATGGGGGTGCCTGGGTGGCTCAGTAGGTTAAGTGTCTGCCTTCGACTCAGGTCATGATCCCAGGGTCCTGGGATCAAGCCCCACATCGGGCTCCCTGCTCAGTGAGCTTGCTCCTCCCTCTCCCTCTGCCTGCTGCTCTCCCTGCTGTGCTCTCTCTCTCTGTTAAATAAATACAATCTTTTAAAAAAATGTAGTTATATGTATGTAATCTTTTCATCATGTGACAGGTTGCACCTAATTAGAAAACCCTACTTGACTTATGTAATTCAGGCCCATGGCTACAGGTGTCAATGCCCACAGGTGCCTTTCTGATTTTTCCATGTATCACTCTCATATATAAAGTAACTAGTGAAGTTTGATAAACTATGAGAACTCTGGAAAACCATAAATCAATGATTTAATCTCAATCAATATATCAAATATATCATTAGCCATAAATGCTTTGTACTTCTCAGTTTCAGACAAACCTGGAATATAGAATGCCAAATGTAAAGTTCTATGATATTCATCTTCTAGATATCAATGAATCTACCTGTATCAGGGAGCCTGGCAATTTCATAAGTGATCTTGCTGTCAAGCTCATTTTTCTGTTCTTTGAGGAAAAGATGAGTTTAGCTAAATTTCTGAACCAAAATGAATTCTTCCTTGTTTTTCCTTTTTTAAAAATGGGACTTAGAAAAAAGGAGAAACACTAATATATAAAATGCAAGTAACAAGCAATACCTGCTTAAAAAAATTCTTTTGTGTGGCTACTAACACATTATTTACTGATACAGGAATTTCCAGTGTTTAGAATTTGAAATGATAATATTTATTTTGGAAATAAATTCAACCTTTTAACGAGACTGCAGGCCATCCATGGGTTAATGCCAAAAGCTCTTCTCCAAGTCATGATAGCATCACTGTATATCTGTGTAGGATCTGATAGTTTACAATGAGTTTTTCTCTGTTGGAATAGGTCAGAGATGTGAAGTGACTCATTTAAGTCATGTGTGTAAAGAGTAGTATAGCTGAGATTCTAACACCTGGCTCCAAGGTCCTTCTATCACACCTTAGCTGTCCCAGGATGGGGGATGTCTTGAATGCATGTTCAGTGTAATAACAAAACACTCAAAGCAGATGTCTGTGGAAAATAATAGGTAAATTTAGAGAATTTTCATTTGAGGGTTAAATTGTAGCAGAGATAAAATGAATAACGACACTAATCACAACTAAATCTAATTCTCTGGCTGTGAAAGTTACTCTGATTTTCTTTTTTAAATCATTTTGTCTTGACTCTTCCTTTTGCTTCCCTAATCGGACTGCCTTTACCTGGGATCCCACTGCGTTATGTCTGAGCGGCTCCCAGAGTTTTCTGGGTGTCTTCCTTATTTTCCCCCTTCCCTCTACTGTTGCCAAATAACCTCTTTGTAAATCTTCCCCATCACCATCCTTTCCTTCTTACGGAACCAAGATCCTTCTGTGAGATGAAGTCTAAGTTTCTCCGTAGGCACTCAAGGTCATCTCAAATAGGATATTATTCCCCCCCCCCACACACACACAACTTATCTTTCACCACTAACTCTAGGGCAACAGGTATATCTTTATAGTAGTGCCAGGACCCATTTCTGTATCTCTACGGAAACTGGGATACTATTCTAGGTAAAAGCAGGGAGGCTGGGAGACCAGAAGCTACATTTATATCGTGCTCTACATAGACTGGAATGGACAGCAACTACTCATACAAACAACTGGAAATTTTCTCATGGAAATCAAGGTAAGGGTAGAGCAAAAGCCACAAACAGGTTCTTCTTTGTTTGTTTGTTTCAGTGAAGGTTTTTTGAAACATTGAAAATGAGAAAGAACAAAATGACAAAGCAATTGCTCACAATCTGCAGTCAATTAAATACATTTTATAGAGGGGTAATTTTCTTTTACTTTGTGGTCATTGCTCTTTGACTACAGGTGGCTTCCTGACTTATTTTAAGATGATGTACTGTATTGTGATAATTCATCAGAGTAACATGCATTTGATTTATTGACTTCGTACACTAGATATGAAGTTCAAGTAGTAACAGACCTTCCAAGTTTCAATACCCTTGAAAGGGAAATTCAAGCAGATTTCACAGTAATTTGCATCATCATTCGCAGCTGTGTAGGGTGCCACGTTACTCTGAGGGTCATGATCTGGGTACAAAAGTCGCGGATGCTCTCCTGAGAGTCTGCAGTCTACTCAGGCACTTGAGATATATTTCCAAAAGGTAGACAAAACATGAAAGATCAGGGAGGCTGACTCTGATGTCCGACTAGATGTGGGTCCGGATCTGATCGCTGTCAGTTACAGTCGTGACTAAGCAAGTTGAAGCTCCGCGCTGCTCCGTTTCCTCCTCCGTAAAAGAGAGCGGCCCCCCTACACAGAGTTGTAAGCGTTAAGAGGGAAGGGAGGGAAATGTTAAGTGCAGCCCTCGCCCTGGCTGAGCTCTCAGTAAAGGGCAGTTGGTATTAATGCGGCTGCTGTTCCTGCTCAGTATGAGCAACATAGGCCGGCAACGAGGCTAAAGGTGCAAACAGGGAATGCTATCCAAGGGCTAAGGTCTCAGAGGTTGGCTTCAAGAAGGGCAGGCCTGTGAGCAAGTTTAGAAGGTCAAAGTGGGGAGTTCGAAGTCGGAGAGAAGAAGGGGTGGTACAGAGTGAGAAGCAGAGGGAGCATTGGAGGGGCAGGTGGGCACTGACCACCAGAGGAGGTTTAACCCCACCATCCCCGGGGTATCCTTCAGCAGCCCCTCCAATTCTTCAATGTTAACCAGTGAGGCTTTCTCAACGTTACCTAAAGTGCTGCATAAATGCCGCAGAAAGAGAAGTCCCTTGGCCTCTCCTTCCGATCAGACTGCTGCCCAGAAAGCCTCTCCCACGTAGAAATTCATGATCTAGCCCTTGATGTGTGCTTCTAAGCCTTACTGTTAACGTGAGGTATACCTATATGTTCTATAGCTCTAACAATGCCTTATTGTTCATGCTGTTAATGTTAGGTATAATGTTAGGTATATTAGGTAATGATATTGTGGTTACGTGAAAAATAATTCTTATCTTTCCGAAATGCATATTGAATTATATATAAATGGAATCAAATGGTGGCTTGGATTGCATCAAAATGATACACGGTGGGGGAGTGGGTGGAGATACAGATGGAATAAGACTGGCTATCAGTGGGGAACTGTTAAAGGTAGGTGACCAGTAGTTAATTATACTACCCTGTTTCCTTTTTCACGTGTGTGAGTTTTTCCACATAAAAGTAAGGAAAGCAAAACCAAGATCAAAAATTCCTGGAAATCTATATGCAAAACTATCATGTTAATTTTATTTTCTATTATATGTTTAGGGGCATATATTCATCTTCATTGATATATATTCACACAGATAGAATGGGCTTGATTTCTCCTACAAAATCAGAAAGGCATTAATATTATCCTCTATCCCCTAGGGGGATTCCAGCAAATTGATGTCTAGAAATGGAAGGTGAGAAAATTATTCTTTGTTCTTCTCTTATTCTGTCTGGACAAATAAGACTTTATGTGTTTCCTGCTAACCTGTAGAATGCCATGCCCACCATTTAGAAGTCAGACTGATGGAAGAAGCTTCCCAAGCACTCAGAAGATCAAGTTCAGAGAACTAGGCTGGTTCATTCCGTATTCATAGCTTAGCCTGATCTCAGACTTTGTGAAACAAGTAGACTGCCAATGGCTGATTGCTAAATATTGAAATCATCACCCAAAGTTCTACACAATTGAAAATCAATAGCTGCTTATAATTTCTTCACTCTAAAACACATGTAATCATTACATCATTTCTGTGTAGGGTAAGTACACATAAATTTAAGGTATTTTGTAATACATATTTTCTTCTCTAAAAGTTGACTTGAAAAGTAGTAACGAAATGTCACATGGTAATTTGAAAGAACTAATACCAACTTAAAAATTATATCTTTTCTGCAGAATAGTGGAAAGAACTGGAGCTGAGCCAGAAACCCAGGATTCAAGTTCTGGTTCTATTTTACACTAGCTGTGTGATTTGTGATTAGCTAATTCTCGTGAATATCAGTCTGATCTCCAACCTGAAAGTAATAATAGTAAACTTACTGTGCACATAGTATGAGACATACACTATTCTGGAATTTATGTATGGACCAAATAAAATCTCAAAATGGTCCTGTGAAGTAAGCATTCTATTTATTATCATCCCCATTTTATAAATTAGGAAACAGGCCTGGAGAGGTTAGTAACTTGCTCGAGGCAACTTGGCTAGCAAGTGATGGAGAAGCCTGCTTCTAGAACCAAGCTCTCGACCATTATGCAACCTGACCCTTCCCAATACTCCCTAAAAATAAAGTAAACAATATATGGTCAAAATAATATGTATTTTATACTCTTACCTACTAAATAAAGTAGGTGGAAGTATTTAAGATACTATAAAAGCACAGGAGAAACATTAGAGTATTAGTTTCTTCCTGGTTAAGATAATATTCCTTGGTATTACAGATTTAGCCATGCATAAAGAGAAATGCTACCAGAATCTTAGTGCCAATGAATAATAGAAAAACTATGTCAATAGCTCTTAAACTTCACTGTGCTTGGAGTCACTGTGGTATTTGTTTAAAATCAGATACCCCAGCCTCCACTCCTTCTAAATTCATTACATGTGGGGCAGAAGTCAATAATATATGATTTTATAAGAAGTTCTGCCAAAGATTTTGTGGCAAGTAGCTTACAGATATTATTGAGAAGTGGTGGCTTATGTTTAAAGCTCTGTAAGTGTACGGGTTGAATTGTGTCCCTCTAAAATTCATATGTTGAAGCCCTAACCCCCCAGTACCTCAGAATGGGACTGTATTTGGAGATAAAGCCTTTAAAGAGGTAATGATGTTAAAATGAGGTTTTTAGGGTGGGCCCTTATCCAATATGACTGGTGTCCTTCTAGAACACAGACAACGTAGACAGGGGAATGAACATTAGAGAATCCTCAGAGAAAAAGCTGCTGACACCTTGATCTGGGACTTCTAGCCTCCAGAATTGTGAGAAAATAAATTTCTGTTATTTAAGTCACTCGGTCTGGTATTTTATCATGGAAGCCCTAGTAAACTAATACAATAAGTAACATTTTGAAGAAGAAATAAGAGCTGATATGGTGACTTGGTAATTAATGCTTCTAAAGTGGTTTATGTTGTCGTTCTTGTTGTTAAAGACAAAGGAATTAGCCATATTAAAAGAGCTCATGTTTTTCACCCTTTGTTCTAGGCTGATCATTAAGTAGCTGAAACTGACTAATAAGAAGGCATATGCTATTAAGATAGTCTGCCCATAAGTGAAGTTCTTTACTACCAGACTACTTCCCTGGGTTCTATAACATACCTATAACCCAAGGAGAATAGATCATATTTTGAGAATACGTATTTTCTCCCACTGGAATGTTTACTTGATTCATTCATATCGAGCTATCTATCCATCTACCCATTCATCTATCTATTCATTCATCCATCTATCCACTTAATCAATATTCATTGAATACCATGTGTGAGATGCCATTTTAGATATTGGAAAGCTACTTCTTATTTGTGGGAACATAGAAGCCCCCAAAAGTTCTAAATGAAAACTCTAAAGTTTCATTTAAACAAACTCAAGTGTCCTTAGGATGAATTCAAGTATGGAAATAAATGAAGCGGTCCCAGGGGATTCCAGTGAACTGATATCTAAAAGGAGAAAAACTACAACTTAGCTCTAGAGAATTCTAGGCAGAGTGGTCCAGCTTTGACAAATCTTCCAATATTTTAGGGGAACCCATAAATCTGGCACTTATGTGAATTTTCCATGTTTAATGCTGGTAAAAATCATCTGGATTTTTCACAAGTATTACGTGAGCCAAACAAAACATATTATTTAGACACCTAGCTAGACACCCTAAGGGGTTACCAGTTTGCAGCCCTCTGCTTAGACTTGGAGGATCCAGCGTTACAAAATGTTGGTCTCTTCAATATTGTCTTCGTTATTTGATTTCCATTGAATTCACGACTAGATAATTTGACTTTCAAATTATTTTTGTTCACGACTAATTAATTTGGCTTTCAACTTATGGTTGTTGCATCAACCAGTTTAATGACTGAAGACATCTGAGAATGGCCTGTCTTCTCTGTGATGATGGCAGTAAGGCATACACCAGGCTGGGCAAGGTCTTCCTCCAGGAAAGAAGTTGGAGGAAAGCTCTGTCCCCACCTTCATCGTGACCTTCCCCCACCTCTGCACAGACTGCAAGGATGGGGACCGTGTTTTGTTCCTCATTCTTATAAGCACACCAACTACCAGTTGGCATAATTTCCTGCAGTATCCATGCTTGGCGAATGTTTGCTGAATCCATGTATGTTTTTAAAATTCTGATTTAAAATTTGGAGTGAAACTGATTGTTGCTAAAATAGTTCCCGTGTAGTTAAAAAAAATTTTTTAATCTTTAAGGCCATGTCTACATGACAATAAGTTAACTGTTTTAGACAATTTATCAGGAAAAACAATCAGACAAATCACACTTGGAATGATACAGAGACAATCTAAGCAACTGTTGTACCTCTATTCTAATCATGTCTTGCTCTCATTCTCTTTTATTCTAGACCAACAAGACAGGCAAAATGGAGTAGTAAAGCACGATACATTTTGAATAACTTTTTTTGTTTGAAGTTATCTCAGACTTAATATTATACTACTAGTTGGTCCTACTTTACTAAGAGTAAAATGTGATTTGTAGAGTTCATCTCTGTAGCCTAGCAATTTAGAGAAATACTTTCTCTCAACTAAATGAAAAATTCACATATGTCCTTAAAATAAAGAAAGCACTAATGACAAAAATCAAATAATAACCAACCCCAGAAAAATCCTCCCTGAAACGTTTTTAAAGTATCTTACTTAAAAAATGTTTATTTAAATAAAACTATTTTTAAAATATAGAGGATCCTAAGCATTATATCATCATACAAATAAGTGTGGGGAAAAAGATCATTATACAACCATCACCTACAAATTTCACCCTTCAGATTAGCACGGAGCTCATAGAATTTGTGATGAAAAGTATATCTGTGAGACTGTAAAAAGCAACTCTTTAAGAAAAATGATGAAAACCTGAATGCTGATGAAGGCTTTTTTTAACTCAACATAGTCAATAAAATGCAAATATTTCTTACATTTCACAAATGTCTTTGGACTTGGAACACCTACATGCATAATTAAACTTGGAGCGCATTCTAACTAGTAACACCCACAGTGAGTCCTTTTCCTATTTTTAAAAACAGTTCTGCCCCCTTCAGCAGACACCTAACGAATGCAATGAACACATCTGGAAGTTCTATGTCATAAATTTCACAGCATTAACAATCTGAGTGTTCACAAAACTATCCTCATGTACCAAGAGACCACCAGCTTTATGACTAAAAACCTAACCACTTCAACTTCCGTAAAACGTTCTAATTATGTGGTTGATTTCAGTCTCTCTTTGATTCCATATAAAAACATGACCAAACTCTTCACAAGCGGTGTTTCTTTTCAATTTAAGTTCCTGCAAATCTCAGAAATTATCTCAAAGTTTCATGTGAAGTAACTCAAGGGATGTAATTGGGCGTTCTTAATCTTTCTCCAGAAAAAGAAGAGAATAATATTTGACTGACTTATTCCATGAGCCCAGCTTCATTTCCTGACCGGGCTGTAGCTGCCCTGAGAACTGAATGTTCTCACACCTTTTTAAAGAATGATAGCTAAGGCAGTCATCTTTTTTCGGGTTGAACATGAAATAGTATTAAGGACAACACATTTCTAAAATTTGACTTCCAGAATTTTTCTGTGAAACTTGACCCTGAATAGAAGTAAAGTTTCACTATTGCAATCAGTAAAGATAATGTTAAAAGGAAGATCAATGAAATCACAAAACATCAAAGTTGTTAGAGAACTTAGAGCACATGTAACGGGTAGCTGATAGGAATAACAAGGTTAGAGTATGACAGCCCCCTAACTAGGTGGTTGGTACTTGGTACGAACTTGGACATGAATGGCCAAGTCTGACCCTCTTATTTTACAGGCAAGAGAACTGAGGCAGGAAAAACAAATTCTTTCTATATACACATAGGAAGGTTTACCAAAACTGTAAAGAAAGTAAGTGACTTGAAGTTCAGAGTAACCAAAGGGCCATCTCTGATATTACACTGTTTTAGTTACTCAACTTATACAAATTAATTTTCTTGCCCTTCTTTGAAGGGACTTCTCGAACTTTCCCCTATGAATGGCTCTATTCTATTCCTGAAGATTTTATGTCCTGGTTCCAAAAATAAAACTAAGTTGAGGAAAGGCATATCCCTAATCGTTGCACTTCCATTATTTATTCTAAAAACATTTACTTAATATATTCCAGGGCTTGACAATTTAATGTGATGGAAGCTCAAACCACATAATTTTAACAAATTTAACAAACTCCCTCCACAGCCCACAGCTCCTCTCTGCTGCACTCTCCCTTCAAAGAGCTAGTCCGCTGTCTTCAGCACTAAGGAAATCTCTAAAAGTCAACCAAGCTGTTTCTGGCCAGATCTGAGGAAACTAGAAATCTGGGTCAATATTTATCTTCACAGGTATTTTTTACCTTCATTTTCTGTATGTCCGGAATGCAAATGAAACACCAGTGTGAAAAGGCAGGGCTCAGCCCAGAGTGGCCGTCCACTTGCACCTGTCACCCCTTACCTGTTTGCAGGACCACAGCTCTCTCTTCTCCATCCAGAGACACAATCCTGAAGTTATAGGTGGTTCCCGCTTGCAAATCCTTGGGGTAACACCCATAGGTGGTATTGTCTATCCGCGTGGGGTGGCACCATGCGACCCCGGGCGTGTCACTAGTATAGATGAGGCTGAAGTTACAGGGTGACCCCAAAGTTCTCCACTGGAGAGACGCGGACCGGCTGGAGACCTTGGCCTCGGTCACGGTGAAGTTACATCTCACTGGCTCCCCCAGTCCAGTCTGCAAAGGAACCAGAGGCAGCTGAAACCCACCGTCCAGACCGCCCAGGGACTTGTCCACGACAAGGTCCCCAGGCCGCCTCCTCAGTCCTCAGCCCTAGCCTCCGCCCGGCCCTAGGCCCTCCAGCCAGAGGAAAGACCCGCGGAGGAGGTGGGCGGCAACTTTCTCCCCGGCCGCTCTTTCCCGGGAGCAGTGGGGTGACTGCCAGCCTGGCCGGGGGCTCAGGAGAGGACCTCGCTCCCCGAGAGAGAGGAGGAAGCCCGGCCATCTCCCTCTGCCAAACCCGGCCCGGGCGACCGGACGGCGAGCGGGGGGTCGGGGGTGGGCAGGGAGGGGCGCGCCGGCCCGCCGCCTCTCCCGGGCCACTCACCTGCAGCAGGCTCAGCGCGGTCCACAAGGCCAGCCCCGCTCCATGGCTCAGCATCGCGCTCAGCCGTCACCGCCCCGACTCGGCAGAGGCGCTGGGGCGCCCGGCGGCCCCGACGGCCCGCGC
>LNAC01000002.1:12506412-12584908 GCA_002007465.1 Ailurus styani | reverse complement strand
CTACCCCCCCCACCCTCCCCCGCATCAGCCCTTATCCACTCAGGGAAACCAAGGTGCCAGAGAAATCCTGGAGTGTTAAGGAGCCCGTCTGATGTTCATATTCTGTTTCATGGTGGTGCTTCTACGTACATGATTTACATTGTGACAAAATATGAACATAGTCTTTTGTGCACACAAAATAGAAATTAATGCACATCAGAATGAAAAGAGAAGCAGGGAAAAGAAAAGTCCTTGAGCTTTTAAAGCTGGAGGGCTTTAAATTCAAGTAAATTATATGCCCTATGAAGCTATTGGCACATGGCAATCCCCTTTAGCTGCAAACTAAGAAAACTACCGCTCTGCATCAGAATTAGGCTTGAATGATGCTAATTAAAAATTAGGGTCTTTAGGAACACATCCCTTCCATAAGATACTACTTCCTAGAATGACCCTTCTTCCCTGTCAGGAGTCTCAGAATCTGCTTGTATTCTATCCTGAGCACACTGGACAATCTAAGAGTCCTTGTTCACGAGGAATGATTAGGGGATGGTTTTCTGGTTCTTTCGGTTTTTCGTTTTCGTTTTGTTCTGTTTGTTTTTTCGCTACATCTTTGCACTTCTCCCTCTAGGTATTTGCCTCAGTAAAGGGGGAGTATTGTCCTCTCTTTAGTTCTGGTCACAGAAATGTGGTGGCAGCGGGACGCCTGCCCTCTAGACTTGAAGTAACACAATAAAGGAGGTTACCTCAGACTTGAGGGAGGTAGGAGGAGGTGGGGATTTTCTGCATTTGCCTCATTACTTATTTGGAGGCTCAGAGTGGACTGTGATCTCTTTGAAGGCCAAATGGAAGGAAGCACAGAACCGTTCAGGCCAGAACAGCACCACAATGGCTATTCATGACAGAGGAAATGTGATCCCTCTCCCAGACCAGGGCCCGGCAGGGTGGGGAGGGAAAGAAGGAGGTGTGCCTCCAAACAAGATTCATAGATCTTTAGCAGAATCTGAACCAACCGGGAACATTTTTTTTTGATTCGTATTCAACATAGTAGCCCTCACAAGGCATTTTTGGGTGGTGGTGTCAGCTTATCAGGTTCTTACAACTCTGTGAAGCAGGCAGGGTGGGAATAATGAGGCAGAAACAAGAAGCTGGTGTTAACTGTTAGAATGATCGACTATTTGTCGAGTGTGGCCAATGGACTATGCACTTCACGTAATCAGATGG
Source organism: Ailurus styani (assembly GCA_002007465.1). Taxonomy (NCBI): domain Eukaryota; kingdom Metazoa; phylum Chordata; class Mammalia; order Carnivora; family Ailuridae; genus Ailurus; species Ailurus styani. The sequence goes on along the minus strand of LNAC01000002.1, from coordinate 12,583,708 downwards.
AAATCCTCACAACTACGTTATGAGGCAGCGTACTGTTAGTCTTATTTTAAAGAGGAAGCAATTATGACTGGAGTTGAGTGACTAGTAGATGGCCCCCCCCCGGATTTAAACCAGATTTCTGTGATGTGGGAGCCCTCACCCTTTACCATTATATTATACCAACTCCCTCACGGTCACATGGCTAAGAGGGGGGGCCCTGGACTGGACTTTTATTTAGAGTTCATTACTCAAACAACAGATAGAAGCAGGTCAGATTTTAAAGCTAAAGTGAAGTCAAAGCTTTTGTAGCACCCTGGCCCACCCCTCGTAACACAATGCACCGAAGGGCCATCAATGGTGGAAAAGTAAGGCATCTAGAACTCAACAAGGGAGACATTGTTGGTCAGCGACCAGATTTGTCTAGGTCAGTGGTTCTTAAACTTCAAGTGCATCTGTGTGACTTGGAGGGCTTGTTAAAACAGGGATTTCTGGGTCCTACACCCGGAGTCTGTGATTCAGTAGGTCTAGATTCTGGGTCTGGAGTCCATACTTTAAGAACAACTGATCTAGATATTTCCTAACTCCTATGGTAGACAAGAGTCAGGTTTCACCAACTTTGTCCCTGTAAAGACACGAACAGCTACATAATACTATTATCATGGTAAGGAGAACAACAGTAGCTAACAGTAACCACACAGAGGTTTCCAGCACTGTTAGACACGTGACTGGTGTTAGATGATTTAATCCATGTCCTGGGTGAGGGAGAGAGAGCAAGGGAGAGAGAGATGGAGAGAGCTGGTTTTGAAGCCACCTACTGAGCCAAGTCTACAGCCTTCCGAAGACAGACACCTCATACCAGCAGGTGAGGATGTGAGGAACAAGGGGAAAAGAGAGAAGTTGGGAAAATTCTGCTGCCAAAGGGTCAACTAGGACAACTTTGCTGTAGCATTCCTCGTAATTGTTTCTAATTATGTCCTCATTGGTATTTACCTTCATTAACAGGAATTCTAGGTTAGAGCATAAAGTGAGCAGGTGTGCAGGGGTGTGTGTGTATGTGTGTATGTGGGTACTCTTCTTCTTGACCTGTTGTTTTCCCTCATTTGACCTTGGGCAAGTCCTTAACCTCTTTAAACTTAAGCTAGGCATCTGCAAAATAATAAAAATAACTGTAACAAAAACAATAATAAATACCATGATAGATTATTTAATGGCTATAGTCTCGCCCCACCCAATATGTGTGGCCCTTTGCAATGTGACTTTGCAGCTTTTCCCAACAAAATGTGAGGTCTGTTTTCCCTACCTTCATATCTGACCTGGTCACATTGATCAATAGAATGTGGTAGAAGGGATGTGTGATTCTAGTACCTGGGCCTCTAGAGGCTTGTAGCTTCCACCTTTGCCTTCTTGTAGACTTCTCTAAGCCATCATGTAAAGAAGCTGGGGTAGCCTACCAGAGGAAGAGAGGCCATGTGGAGAAGAACAGAGATGCCCCATCCTGCAGCTAGCACTGACTGCTAGTCATGCAAGGGAGGCTATTGTGAATCTTCTAGCTCAGATTATCCTCCAAGCTAAATGCACCTGCAAGGGTGAGCTCAGGTGAGACCAGCAGAGGATCACCCAACTAATCAACAAAATCATGAGAAATAGTAAATTGTCATTTGTTAAACTAAAGTTTGGGGTGGTTTGTTATACAGTGATGGAAAATGGATACAAATACCCACCTCCCAGAGTAAAAGAAAGTGCTTAGCATAGTTCCTGGCACACAAATCTTAGATATTATTTTTATCTCCTAGATTCTCTTCTTTGTAGATACGGCACCGTGTCTCTTCATGTCTCATTCCTCATAACTCAGAAAGACTGTTGGCGAAAGGGAAAGACACAGATACATGCCACTTTCCCAGCCCCTGTTCCAACCCCAAGTCATCTTTCGATTGTGGATCTAGAACACTATGGTCACTGCATAAACATTAGTTAGTAGTAATGACATACGTAACATTTCCAAACATAAAATCTTAGTATTTCAGTTCTTATTCTTCTCTAGATTTCTATTTCACATTAAGTGTTCTAAATTCTACCTCTTGGCTACATGTGATGGGAACCAAAAGAATGACAGATAATTTAATAGTGTCATTAATTAAAATAACAAGTAGGAACTACTGACTATTTCTGAATGAAGACACCATTTGAAAACATGTATTTGAGATCTTCATCAATATACCTTCCATTTCCGTACATGTGAGAATGATTACACTGTTGAAGTCTTTTCTACATTCTTAGCAGAGTGCTGGTCCTACACACAGTGATTTTGACTACACTGTATTGTGATTTTATCTATTATTTAATCTCACAACCTCCGTAATGTCAGGAAACAGAAAGCACAAAATAAATGAGTACAGAATCAATTGGATTAAAGTGATAAAATCCCCAAGTTTCTTTAAAATGCAAATTTTAGGTAAGAATTGAAATCACTTTCTAACTCTCCATTCCACCCCATCCCAGTTTTTCACCTCTCCCCTTCCCACTCCTCTACCTCTTATTAGGTTATTCTATTCTCTTTTAGGTTTTGTTCAGCTATTCCTTTTGCCAGAAGATATTTCCTGAAACCCTCCCACTAGTTAGGCACTCTGTTTTTGTGTTCCATAAGAGCTTGCGTATATTCCTATTTCCCTCAACACCACAACAGATAGTGAGTTCCTTCGGGGCAAAAATTTTGTCATTTATCTTTGTGTCTCAGTGAAAGCTAGCAATAACAGCTATTATTTCCTAAATGCTTACTATGGACCAAGTGCTGTAGTAAGCATTTTACATGATTATCTCTCCCACTCCTTGCAACAGCCTTCAGAGATAGAAGTTCTATTTTATAGATGAGGAAACTGAGGCTCAGAGAGTTTAAGTAATTTGCCAGGTCACTAGCTAGTAAGAGGCAGAGACGGGTTTGACCTCAAAGGCTGAGTTCCCAACAACTCTGTTCTGACACTAGTTAGGTCCTCAAGAATTGTTTGTTTTGAGTTGATGAACATTTTCTGAAGTTATTAAACTGAACAGTCATCAATGTCTCTTCCCCTTTCTTCTCATAATTCTTTTGGGGGGGGAAGTTGAAGTGCGATTAAGAGATGAAATGGGGAGAATTAGAAAGGAGAAAAAGGAACTGGAGAATTATCCCCTGAATGAAACACTATATTATTATGTATTAAACATATTTAACTCTAGATACACACAAACTTTAAAACACTAAGGCAATAAAAAAGTGCATGGCCATTCAATATGACCAGCAAACCTGGACACTGACAGTAGTTTGCTACCTGGGAGGTCAATAATTCTACCCACTTCCATATCACTTCTATCAACTCATTTTCCCAGCACTCCATTTCATTCTCCCCCATTCGATTTCCCGGCACTGTGCTCTACTCCACACCACTCCTCACCATTCCATTTCATTCTGCTCTCCTCCATTCCATTCCATTTTACTCCATTCCTCTTCATTCCACCCCACTGCACTTCATGCCATTCCACTCCTCCCTCCATTTTGCTTCACCCCATTCCACACCTTTTTTTTACCTTTCTACAAAAAACTGTATAATATATTAAGCACTATGTTCAGATGCTGGAGACTCGAAGTTGAATAAATACAGTTCCTATCCTCACGTTCGGATTTTTCCCGTCATTATCTGATAACAGACCACCTCAACTCTCAGCCTAGTTATACTAAGTCAGTCCAAAATGATCACAGACCAGGTACTATCTGATAAAGAAAACAACTGACACACAAAGAATTTCTTTTTAACCGAATTCCAAGCAATTAAGTTGAATAATTTTATTTCTCTTGTATGCTCTTCCAGGTATTGAAATAGAGTACCTTTCCAAATTACTTTCAAAGGACAGGCATTTTACCTCCCAAGTGACTTTTACTTTCCAAATATCTAACTACAGATATTTATAATTGGCTCTTACAGAGTAAATGCTCATGCTAAATCAAATGATCTAGCAGAGATGCCTTGACTAAAACATTAGAGTCATGGAAACTGCAATTTTAGAAACTGCCTTTGGAAAGAGCATAGCTTTTACACACTCAGTTCCCAAGACATAGTTAAGATTTTGCCTGAGCTTCAAGGAAAAACTGGAACATGAGTCATGACTTGATGACTACTTGATATGTAGTCATTCTAGTGCCCCATCCGGGAGCTCATAAACATTGCAGTGTATTTCACTTTAGAAAAAGACTAAGAAAAAAAAAAACCCAAACACACCCTGCTTTGTATTTACCATGACCTGAACCTGTGAATCCAACTCTGGCACTGGGTCATGTGAGTCCTGTAACACAGTGCTGGGTTAGCCCAAGGGCTAGTGTACCTGCACCAGAGATCTGGAACTGGGTGTCCTTGACTCATCCCAGTAGATCCTGGCCACCTCCAGGAGCTCCCTCTGTGTTTGTTTCACAATGGTCTAATGTGAACAAAAATGGGAAAGTATTTTTGCTAGAAGGCAATCCTTGAGTGTTCAGGCGGATATGTTTCTATTATAGTATTTATTCAGCATATTTCTTATTTGAGATGTTTCATATAGATACCAGTATAGTGATATATGATATATATAATGTATGTCAGTACAATCTGTGCTTAATTCTTTTTCTGTACTGATATATATGTATATAATATATGCTATATACTTAAAATAGACACTTATTTTTGTGTATTAGTTGTGAAAAAATTATATATACGCATATATATATATTTTACATATATATGTATATTTTTTCCCAGATGTAAGTGAATACTCTTACAAACTGATGTTAGAATGACATTTTGGCTCAGACACATTCAGCCTAAACAAGAACATTTTAGTGCTCCAGCAAGAAGCATTCAGTTTCAAAATAAGTGGCAAATCTCACTGACATCCACGGCTAGAAGGGCTCAGGAGTTGGAGGTTTAAGGAGAGTATTGTGCCAATTCATGGTGGCAACCTCAAGTACCAGCTCTCCTGCTCTCATTTCCTCCCCACTTTCCAAGCCCAGACAGGTCTGAAACCATAATGATCCAACTAGGAGGGGTGGCCAAAAAGCTAGGTAGGAAGTGGGAGATTTTGGTCAAGTTCCCTTTCCTGACTTCAAGCCCAAAGGGATGGGGTGACGGGAGAGGAAAGGCTAACATTTAAATTGAATTCAGAGTTTGGGTTACTTCCTGAAATAAATATGTTTGTTAATGGATTGAGACTGAGCGTTGGGTTTTAAAGTGATATAAAGAGCATCCAGAAAAGTCATGAGGCCTTCCTAAATTCTACTCAGAGGCAAGGGAAGCACCAGTTTTCAGGAAAGATTTATAGTAAAGGATAAGTGGAGATTAAAAAAAATTCCACAACTTAATATAGGTTATGATTGCTTTGTGATTAATAATGAAGTATGTCCTTACTAGCCAGGAACCATACCCAATAGCAAATTCTGCACAATGCAAAAGAAAACAAAGCCCTAAAATGGGTGTTAAGTTGTACGCATAGTGTCGGGCTTCTACTTTTTTTCAATTATTTGGTTTATTAGAAAATGGCTAAACACTGCCAAATAAAACAGCATTTTCAATTTGCCTTTGCAAATTACACTTTTGGAATTACACTATTATTGCCCCAAATGGTGGCCAAGAACCCTGAGTCGTAAACAGAACTGAAGGGATGAACCCTTCAAACTGAAATAGTACTTGAGCAGACTCTATGACCACACGATTGCTACCCGCCCCCCGCCCCCCCCCATTGGGCCCATCTGTCCTTTTGTGGCTGCCGAGGTGGAATTGGTATGTGACTTAGCTTATTTGACCATATTCACAAATCAATCATAGATTCCTGACACTTCCATTGCTTTGCGACTCTTTCCACTCCCTTATGAGCATAAAAGATTGTGACATAGATGCAGGGGAATCTGCAAGGTACTGATGTCAGTTTCTACTTCCTGTTTTTAGGTTATGTCTAAGACTGTGAACCCTGACTTTGGTTCAGAAATGTGGCCAGCCTGCAGGAGTGTGGTTTTGACATCGCAGCCTAATTATCTTTACCTTATAAAGATGTAGACCTTTTAGTTCTAGCTCAAAGATTTTTTCATCACCCAAAATGCATTCATGCATAATTAGCAGCTAGGACACAGAGGACCTAACCACCGAGCTGAGCTGTGGCATTGCCAGCCGAGCAAATGTTTTCAAGAAACGGGATTTCTGAGACCCTTCCAAGTCACCCTCCACACCCATTTTCCCCTTACCTGCTCTGTGGTGCTGGAGAAGGGCCGAATAGTCCAGGGGACCCAAGGTGTCTCTGTAATTCCAGTCAGCTGCAGATTGGGGTGTTGCCTCTGTCTGCTGTTGTGGCTGGAGTGTTCTGTTGTACTTCTGGTGAAGGACTCGGTGGTGTTCCTAAGAAGGTGTTCCGGGCTATATGGAACTGCATTTAAAGTAGTGGGGATTTGGGGTGGGGCCGTGTTTCTAGTGCTCCTTACTGAAACTTCTGCTCCCAGGCCAGCTGAGGTAAAAAAAGACAGTTGCTAAAATTACCTTCATGTTTTGTGGATTCTTCACCTAAAAGCAATTTGACTTTAGAAAAAGAAGACATCTTTTGTAACAGGCACATAGATGAGTTTCAGTTACATGAAAAATCAAAGGTCTTGGAGTGTGATGATGCTCATTTGCCCTGTTCAATCCACCCATCCTTTATCCGTCTATTGATATCACAGGGTCAGGGGAGTTGTGGAGACCACTACCAGAAATCCCCAGCTCTGTGTAGAAGAGAGAATTAAATTTACTCTATGAGCACTGAGAATGTCACGAAATTGGCTTCAGGGGTCCATGAATCTCGAGAAACTTCCTGCCAAGTCCTGAATATATGTCCATGTATACTTTTTTTCTGTGGGGGACCTTTCACAGCTTTTGTTCAACTTCTCAAAGGGAGCATTAAACAAAATATCGGGTTAAGAATCACAGCTAACAATTTACCTAACTTCGTCACGAAGGCTGATGACTCCCAGGAAAGCAATGACTTTTTTTTTTTTAAGATTTTATTTATTTATTTGACAGAGAGAGAGATCAGATCACAAGTAGGCAGAGAGGCAGGCAGAGAGAGAGGAGGAAGCAGGCTCCCTGCCGAGCAGGGAGCCTGATGTGGGCCTCCATCCCAGGACCCTGAGATCATGACCTGAGCCAAAGGCAGAGGCTTTAACCCACTGAGCCACCCAGGCGCCCAGCAATGACTTTCTTTTACCACAGTGTAAACTGTTTTTAATCCTAATTGTGTGAGTACCAGATCCGGGGACAGTTATAGTTTCTAAGCTCCCTGTCTTCTGGAAGGACAGTCAATTGATTTAAAACCTATGAGCTGGTGGGATTAATTTATAGCTCTACTTTGCAAGACTGAATTGCCCATACTTAAAATAATTGATTTTTGAATTAGGTTCACCTAGCCATAATTTTAAAACTCGCTCTCCATCTGTTGGGGATCTTGCTAACCATACGAATTCTGATTCAGTGAAGATTGTCAGAGCCAGCACTCCTCAAAAGCTCCCCGGAGATGCCAGTGCCGGCCCTGATGTTCTTTGGATGACACTTTGTGTAACCTAGAGAACAACTGTATAATATGAAGCATTGGAAAGGTCTGTAAATTATGGGCCGAGGTGGTATGTTTAGATGCTTCTATCAACTCCATTATGTGTCAGAGTTTTCTGGGATATAAAATCCTGCCCAGTTAGGTAACTATAACTTTGAAAAGTTTCTGGTTGGGGCGCCTGGGTGGCTCAGTCGTTAAGCAGCTGCCTTTGGCTCAGGTCATGATCCCAGGGTCCTGGAAGTGAGCCCTGCATCGGGCTCCCTGCTTGGTGGGAAGCCTGCTTCTCCCTCTCTCACTCCCCCTGCTTGTGTTTCCTCTCTGGCTGTTCTCTCTCTGTCAAATAAATAAATAAAATCTTTAAAAAAAAATTTTCTGGTTTACAAACTGACAGAAAACAGATTTTGTTTTTCACTACTCTTTTAGTGGTTCATTCAACCATTTCTTCTTCTTCTTCTTTTTTAAGATTTATTTATTTTAGAGAGAGAGAGTGGGCGTGCGCGCACGCAAGAGCAGGGGGGAGGGGCAGAAAGAGAGGGAGAGAGAGAATCTCAAGCAAACTCTGCCCTGAACACAGAGCCCACCCAGGGCTCCAACTCACAACCCTAAGATCATGACCTGAGCTGAAACCAAGAGTCAGATGCTTAATCAACTGTATCACCTAGGCACCCCACAACAATTTCTTAAGCAACTACTATGTGCTGTGAAAGTCCCCTGAAGTGGCCATTAAAGTTTGTCTTTCCCTTGTTCTGGTCCACCTTATTGAGGCCTCTTTTGAATCTCATTTATTTCCATTCAATTTCAATTGACATAATTTATATGATAATTAGAGGGGGATAAGACACAAAAAGAGAATGAAAACAGAAAAGGTATTTTTAAAATTTAGGAAGATGTAAACAACAGTTCTCTTAAAAGTTAATGAAATAATCATGACTATCAAGTATCCTTCTCTTGAGATGTGGAAGGTCATGTAAACCCTGTATGCGGGGTTGCCAAATTTGCAAATAAAAATACATGATGCCCAGTTAAATTAGAGTTTCAGATAAAGAACTCATAATTCAGAATAGTTAGTATATTTCAAATGTACAATATTGCAAAGGTTATATTGCATATGACATGTTATATTGGGAATATATATATATATATACACTAAAAAATTGTCATTTATCTGAAATTCAAATGTAATTAAAGATTCTGTATTATATCTGACAATCCTACCTGTACACTTACTAGACCTAGGCTTTGATAGATTTTTGGACATTCCCACTAGTTTCTGTTTTTTCCTTCTGAATCTTGTGCCGCTTCTACTGTTATTGTGCCCAGGTCACTGCTCTGAACAAAGACCAGATTTATTTGTCCCTGGGCTGTTTTCTACATGACAAATCCACTTGTTCTATTAGCAATAATATTCCTTTATGATAAACTCTAAGAAGCAATCAAAATTTTGCAGTCTTAATTGAATTAGGTGCTAGAATGTTCCTCCAAGCAGACACTTGCCTGTCATTGGGATGTAAAAATTTCTGTATGTGGCAATTAGTATTTTGGTTATTTTGGGCTTTGGCCAATGCTAATCCTCTGAGTTCACTACCACTTATGACAATTTTAGCTTTCAGACCCTCAAAAAAATATTTAATGATGGTTTAGGACAAAAACAAACTTCCAAATACGTAGCATCTAATTATGTGTCTTAGCATGTCAACCTATGCTTATTCTTCTTCACTAAGGAACAGTTGGTAAGTTCTTATCCTGAAAACTTTTTATTAGTCAACTTACATGACTAACTCAGATGAAACAGGACTCTCCCAAAATTAGATAAATGATCAAAACACTCTTGAAATTTCTTCTCTGAATAATAACATAGCTTCTCACCATTAGATGCAGCTTTGGAACATCTTACGGAAAAAAATTCAGTCTTTTGTAATTGTCTTTAATTAACCTTCTAAATGTATTTAAAAAAAAACTCCAAATGAAACAAGTCCATTTTCCACTTTAGGCCACTACCTTTTTTCCAAAGAAAGAACCTACAGAATGTCCAAGGCTAGTACTCCCTCATTTTGTGACTGTGTTTTTAATGTGTGCTATTTAAGAAGCGGGAAAGAAACTTTAGTCTTAACATTCAATTTCCAAATTTCATGCAATTTAAAGTAGTGGTCTGCAAACCCTGGTAGGCATCAGAATCCCCTTTGGAGCTTCTTAGGTTATTGAAGACTTGGCTCTTCTCTAGGAGATTTGGCATGGGACCCAGCACTTGCATGTCTAAATTTCTCAGTGATTGTAATATATCTCTAACTATAAGATTTTATCCATAAACACAACATGAGCCAAACTGAATTCTATTCATTCTTTACATGGGAAATGAAGGATTTTAAAGCAAATGGGAGGAGAGAAAAATCCATTACAGAAATATATGATGCAACCAAAATACTTTAATCTTTTCATCTCCTGAACTCTGTTGAAATGGATGCTATGAAATTTTATCAAAAATAGTAGATCTTTCGATGTTTTGGTATCTACAAAGTCTTCTGATGTTCTTTAAAAAGGTATATACATTTTACAGTTCATGAAAGAGCAAGATGTGTTTTGACACATGCAAGGAAAAGTTCTTACACAATGGAACAATATGTTGAAGCTATTTTTAAAAAGCTTTATTGTACCATTGCTACCACGTTGTTTCCACATTATACATAATTCTTCTTAGAACATAATTCAAGATAAGGGACACCATCCCGGGTCCGATTTAAAAGATTTTAGCACGTAGGTTGTAAATAGCTCATCTTTAAGAAGATTTGCAAAGACTGTACCTTATCGGGACCATATTTTGAAAATATATTTTTAAAAAGAAATACATATTTTAGTTTATTAGTTAGTCTATGAATTAGCTCAGATATGATTAATAATAGAAGTGTGATTTTTGTATAATGATAATAAAAATACACGATTTGTTAGTTCCCCTCCCTTAAATGACACAAATAACTTTCAAGCATGTTGAAAATCGAGTAACTTGAACAGAACTCATTTTGGAGATAGAAAATTTCGACTATATTGGGACTTGCTTTTCTGTAGGAAGATGCCAAATATAATATGCCTTTTAAAAGCGGGGAAATAATGTGGAAAAGATGTAACAAGTGAAACAGAAGACACATTAGAAAAAGGATGATTTATGTATGTATATTATACCTTAACTATATTAAACAAGATTGGACTAGAATAAACATGAAGTGAAAGGGATATGAATTATAATAGTCTAAATAATTTCTAGAAATGGTAAAAAGAATAACATTTCAGAAAATGTCATCAATAAAATAAAGCGTACACAAAACAGAGTATGTATTTAAAATTTGAGAAAGTAAACCAGGAGGTGAAAAATTTGTAAAAAGAGATATCAAAGATGGAGAATTTCCAAACTGTGGGAGACAACGAGCAAATCAGAAGTCATTAGAATTTCATTGACTATTAGAATATTCAAAAAATATTTTGCAGACTTAAAAAAGATCCAAGATTAGAAATAAAGAAAGTAAAATGAACAAATGGAAGTTAACGAGGCATAGGAAAACATCAAAGCAGAGCATAGTAAAAAATTTAAACTAAAAAAATAAATGAAAAACTAATTAAAGCAATACTTTTTAAAAGCCAGTTACTACTCAACTACTATACTATGAGTTGCCCTAGGAAGATGTGCCTGGTATATCTTGATGTCCCATGTTTCCTTTTGGGACATGCATGTCTATTAGATAGTGGGTAGAAGGAAACTAGGCTGTCTGGAGGAGGCAGAATGGCTTTTAAATTCATCACTAGCAGGCTGTGGGAGAGGGATGCTGAAGCAGGTGCTACTTTACCAGGGTCAGCAAAAGGGGAGATGGAGAGTGAGTGAATCATTTGGTGTGCCCATGGCTGATTTGTCCATTAGGCAAAATAGGCACCGTGTTTAAGGCCCATGATATTATAGGGCCTACAAAATCCTTTAATTTCCTTGAAAATTAAAAAAAAAAAACTATCAGAGTCAAAGAAAATGTTTGCTTAAGATTTTTTTTTCATACAACAGGAAAGAATGAGGATTTGGAGGCCCATGAAAATCGATTGAATTATTCAATTAATTAATTTATTTTAATGGAGGGAGGGGCCCACAAAGACATAAGAGCCCAGGGCTTGAGAAAGTCAGATGTGGCCATGGGTGTGCCCTGCTTAATTCATTGACATGTCACAGGCTGAAATGGTTGGGGGTGGGGAAGGGGCTCTGGTTGCTGTGCTAGGTAGTTTTCAATGATCACATAAATCTATATCAGTAATCAATGATCATATGATTTCCAGGGATCCCATAAATCAGTGGTCAATTGCAAGGCCCGTGTTTTTATAATCATGCAGGGAGAAAACAAAGCCTAACATGGCTATGACAGCCAATTTGGTCAAAGTAGGGTCTGTATGCTCAAGAGACACTGTGTTTTGTTTTGTTTTTCCCCTTAAGCTCTCTATATTTACAAGCATTCCCACCAAACACTAAAGGAAAACAGCTTCTATTAAAACCCTTTTCCCAAGAATATATGTGATTGCTTACCTATTACAGCGCTTATGCGTTTTATTTCCTCACCCACATAACTACAATTAAACAATTACTTTAATCGGCAGTTACGCCAAGTCTGGCAGCAAAATGGTTTACTTCAGCACCGAAATCTCTTGAAGCGATTTCACTAGCTCAGTCACGTTAGGGACATTTGAAACTATGTCTGCAAAAATTTTCCTGCCCTTAGGTAAATACAAGATTCGAATGAGTGAATCTATAGTAAATGCTGATTGGTTAGCTGACATTCTACATACAATGTCACTGTCCACACAGTACGAAACACCTGAGTGAAAGTAACTATTTTATTTATTTTTTTTAAAGATTTATTTATTTATTTGAGAGCGAGCGAGCCCAGGGGAAAAGGCAGAGGTAGAAGGAGGCAAGCAGACTCCCCCTGAGCATGGAGTCCAACTCGGGGCTCGATCTCAGGATCTTGAGATTATGACCTGAGCCGAAATCAAGAGTCTGACGCTTAACCGACTAAGTCACCCAGATGCCCCGAAAGTAAATCTTTTAGATAGCCACCTAACTGTTTATAAGCAGGGACACTTGGCATCCTTTGGAAAAAGTATCCAAGTGATGACTGAAATTTTGCACCCTTCATCCAGAAGATGTTGCTATGTTTAGAGAGTTTGTCAATTAGAGATTCGGACCTCCGAATGCATTTGTATTCCTAAAGTAATAATCTTTTTAAAAAATTAAATGTGTGATTATATAAAATTGCATTATTATTGAATAGAACAGAATTTTTTCCTTATTCTTTTTGCATTATTGATAACTGGTTTGTGTTAATTTATAGGATAAGACTCTGAAATTATATACAAGGGATTTCTAAAATTATACTCTTAATACAGTGACTCCAAGGATGTAGCTGTACAAGATAACGTGAATACGTCTGAGGAAAATTCGAGAAAATCTGTCACCTTTTTGTTTTATTGACACATTGCTAAAGGTAAAATGGTTTCCAAAGTGCTGGTTATCTGGCACATGATTAACAAAAAAATATAGGAAAAGAATGCATTTTTTCAGTTTTTAGCCATTTATGTTAGCATTTCGGAGATAATGTTTTTATTATTGCTCTTATGACTCAAAATAATGACAATAGGGTCTAATTTTATAAATTGAGTATAAAATGTTGATTTTTTTCTTTTCTTTTTAAAAAAGATTTTATTTATTTATTTGAGATAGAGAGCAAGAGAGAGAGAGAGAGACAGGTCTGGGAGGGGAGGGCTTACAGGGAGAGGGAGAAGCAGCCTCCCCACTGAGCAGGGAGCCCTCAACAATATACAATATTGTGCTACCAGATTATCATATTTAGTTATCAACTCTTTAAAAAAGAACATTTGGAGTCATTCATTGCAAACATCTGAATGCCACTTAATTTTTCACAATGGATTCTCTAGCAAATCAATGAGCTTTCATGTTAGGGGTCAACTAATATCATTCTGTATCTTAAATCAATGGTAAGTTTGACAAAGACCAGAAAAACATATGTTGGCTTATAATTGTGTTAAAACAAACTATGTATTAACATGTGTATTCAAATATAAGATTTTTTTGGTACCACAATTGTGCAAATGTTCATTCTGCTTTTTTCTAGAAGTCCATTTTTCTTCCAGCCCACATTGTTGGGCATGTTTTGGATACAGCACATTCAGAGGTTGACTGTAAATGGTCTATTTCATCCAGTTACTTTTGAAGTAAAGTCCATCATTGGACATGTTCTGCAGAAAGGTCAAAGGAAATCATTTTTTTCCATTAATTATCTTCTATCTTGAATAACTCTTTGCTGATCCATATCTACTTTTTAAAAGTTCCAGTGAAACTTTCTGCTAAATAAGGTTCTACTGGGGGCTGTGAAAGAATCTTACTTCTTGTGATTAATGGTAAAACAGGAGTATTTATAACGTTTCTGTATTGTTTAGGACAGGACTTGCTCAATGAACTATAGGAAAAGAAATGTACAAATTGGTGTCATGCCCTGTATATTCTCTGATGAAGTTGAATTTTCTAACTGACTTTTATAATTTTTATCTTATTCTCATAGTCAGAAGTTTTATAAGCACAGGACTATACATACGGTCAACTTCTATTGTAGAAGAGTCACTGTGTTCAACTAGCAACTAATTAAATACTTATTTCATTTATGAAATGAATGAGTGACTGAAAACTTTCCAAGGATCAGCATGGTGAAAAGACTCATATAAGCCCCCCAAATAAACACCTAATAAAAAGATGTAAAAGTACAGTGAATGTTGATCCCCAAATGAGGTTATGGGCCAAAATTATCTCAGGAACTTAAAAAAAAAAATCAGGTATTAGCCCAAATTTCTTGAAACTGAATCTTGAAAGTAGCAGGAAGGAAGGTAGGAAGCAAGAAATGTTGATGATGAGTTCCTTCCCTCCCCCAGGTGATTCTTATGTAGTCAACTGGGCAAAATTCTGTGGTTAAGCATTTGGAAAACACTGTATGATGGAATGTGTACTGGACAAGGAATTAGGAAATTTGGGTTCTAATCAGACCTCTACCACCAATTAACCTGGAATAATTCACTTGACCTTGGTAAATTTCTGTCTCCTCAGTGATGGGTTTCATTTCTAGATAATATCTCCAGTGATTTGTAAGGTCCACTTGTACCTAATATATAATGATTCTATTAGTTTTATCTTTCATGACTTCCTATAGCAAATCTCTACTACAGGAGTAAATAAGCAATACAATGATTAAGTAAAATAGAAAATTAAGGGGCGCCTGGGTGGGTCAGTTGATTAAGCATCAGACTCTTGACTTTGGCTTAGGTCATGATCTCAGGGTCCTGGGATCAAGCCCCGAGTGGAGTCAGGCTCCCTGCTTAGCGGGAAGTCTGCTTCTCGCTCTCCCTCTACCCCTCCCCTTGCTTGTGCACCCTCTCTCTCTCTCACTCTCTCTCAGATAAATTTTAAAAATCTCTTGAAAAAAGAAACTTAAGCTGTATCCACAAATAAAATCCCCAGCACAGGACTGAACTGTGTGCTGTACCAAGAATTTCTGCACATATATGCAAGTATTTACTAGGATCTGTTATCTAGATTACATCCATCAGTGGTCAACAAACTAGAAAACCCTGTGGCTACACATTGGTTCTTACCATTTCAAAAGTGACTTCTTGTATTTGTAAACATTATTAGTACAACAGATTTGCAAAGATGCAACGTATTTTCCCATCTTTCCAGTCTTCTCAAACACCATCCTGATGATCTACTAGTCCCTCCTAATCAGAGAATAGAAGTGTCTACATCAGCAAAATTAACAATTTCCTGATCATTGGCTCTGATCATTACATGTGTACGCTGTGCATATGCCTGACTTATATTGCTACATTGAATGGTATCTAACCCAAGTGCCTACAGTGTGGTACAAAAGAGAAGCCCAAGAAATATTTGTTTAACTAATAAAAGCAACAAGGAAAGAACGGAAGGGAAAGTAAAAGGTAGAAGTAAAGACATTGGGCTTATTTAATGAGAGTAATGAGATTTTCCATGTCAGTAGGAGCCACATGATCCATTTCCAATAGCTTATGAATCTCCCATAGGCATTGTGTTGAGGTAAGCAGACATCCCTTTAATGTGAAACAAACAGACATAACATAACATTGAGCAGAAAAACGTTCAGAATCAATTCTGAAAAGGATAGCTCACCTTTTTTTAAGCAGAGGCTTCCATTGACTGGTTTTCCCTCCTGGTTGATATCTATTTTCATCCAGCTATGGAGGTATTTCCTGTCCTTCTTGACCACTACCTTGGAGCCTTGTTTCTTGAGAAAGAGAGAGGTATTTTCCACCTCAAGGAACCCTTCCTGCTCATGGCAAGTCCATCGGGGTGCCTGGGAGCAGTGGGTAGAGATAGCTGATAGGGAAGGGCCACGAGAATTGGAGATGCCCAGGCACAGAGCAGATTTAACATGAAGGAGTTTTCCATCCTCAGTCCACATCCACTGCTGGTTCTGGCTGGTCCCATCACACAAACCCACGACCACTCTCTTATTTTTGGAAAGGCACTCTTGTTTATGGACATGGACAATCTGAAACCCCTCTGGAAGATGAGATACTCATAAAGTACTATGTAGAAAATTATAAGGCCCATCAGAAAACAAAACAACCCACTCACAAATCAGCCAAACGACCACATGAGGCTTACTCATCTTTTGTTATGGCTACCGTTTTGAGTGAATATTCCCAGATTCGACGCATGTGACTGAAAATCCCAAGGCTGACAATGTCAAAATGTCATACTTTGCTCCCTTTCTTTTACTTTCACATGCCTCAGGGAAGAAAATACACTCCCATTGAAATAATGAAAGGGATCTTGGAAAAGACATGAAACCATTCAGACTATGGTGTGATACTTGAACCCAATTAGTTAAATATGCTGTCTAACCATTTTAAGTCTTTCCATCTCATCACCATCCCCCACTCTAAAAAAGCCTCCCCTTTCCAATTCTTAAGTTACCACTATAGTATTTGAATACAAATTGCGTAGTCTGAATACATGTTTAAAAATTGGATGTGTTTATCCAGAACCAAAACAAAACAAATTTTCCTACCCGTCTAAACCTTCTTAGCTATTAGCAACCAATGAAGGTATTGATGATCACAAACACCATTTCTTACAGTCCTGGAGGGAAGCACTTCTCTATATTGTGACAATATCTACAACTTCTCCTCAATAACTAATAGACTAAAAAATATCAGCATTTCTCGACATAAAAAAATTAAACATCCAGTTGTTAAACATCTGTGTTAAAAAGTAAAATACTCAGACTCAGAAACCATTTTCTGAACTTTTACCTAAGTTGCTCAGCTCTCTCATGAAAATATTCAGACCTTCCTTCCAAATAACAACTTCCAAATAAAACACACCACAGTTCTTAACCTGCTACAGTTACATCTCCTTAGACTTTCTTTCTTTAACACACACAAAAAAACAAACCTATAACCTGATAAGGAAAAAAAAAACATGGAGAATGCCACAGACTGTTACACAATAATCAAAATTTCTCCTCAGGGCTCTTCACTCTGTGCTGTAAAGATGCCACTTCAGGAGCTGCCCGAGGCATTTGGAGGACAGGAGGAGGCCATTTGTTTTCTTTTAGGGAGAAATCGCAACGGCGTGGACATAGCTGGCTCCTTTTATCCCCCCCTCCTCATCGTCTTTGGTTAAACTGCCATGGAGACCCGGCTCCATTTCCGCCCACTTTCCAAAGGACAGAGACGCCTCTGCCGGCTGGTGGACAAACACCACGAGGGAGAGGCGAGCCCACTCACCTGAATTCCCAAAGACCAAGCAGGTAAGAAGCGCCACGTAAAATTCAGCCTCCATTTTCCACTTAACAACTGTTCAGGCTTTGCTTGGGGGGGGGGAAAAATCTCCCAGATAAGAGAAGCAAAGACTAGGAAGGAAATGTGCCTTCATGGTGGGGGAAAAAGTCAGTGACGAGCACTTCCTCCTATTGAATTGTTTGGGGAAGTTTTACACCAGTGTCCTTTTGTCTGTTTCCTTAGAAAGAAGGGATTATGATTACCTCTCCTTTTTTACAGAGAAAAAATTCTGGCCTCCAGCAGTAGAATAAAACTTGTAAGTTTTCTCCTGCATCTCTGTGGCCCATGACGACTTCTTAACCTCAAGAGGGAAGAAAGGAATTGCAATCTTAGGTAATTGAATGTTCCTAAAACATTACATCTCTTCAGGTGATGTGGATTCTGCTGAATAAACACAAGGCATGTAATTTATGAGGGTCTATGACAAGTGATATAAAGACATAAACATATACTGTTTGTCTAATGATATGCTGGGAATCTATTGAGGAAAACCACATAATGATGGCACTTCTGGAGCATTACCCCTCAAGTGATGACAATATTACATTGCGAGATCGTTATCTCCGCTGGGGAGAGGCGGAGACTAAAATTAAACCCACCTCATTACCTACGCCAGGCTTCCCCCAAAAGATAATAGCTTCTTTCCAGTGGGGAAAAAAGAGCAGATGCTTTACTCAACACTTAGTATTAAGAGTAGTTTATTGGCCGTATGAAACAAAGTCAACATAGCTGCGTTAAAAATTCATACTTGAGCAGAACATCTAGTGGTTGCTGAGTGCATTTTTTTTTTTAAACTTTATTTGTCTCTTGAGGATGAAAACCTTTCAGAAATTTAAGAACAGCCATGGCAGCGTCCTTTTGAAGAACTTCGGGAAATGGGACAGGTTACTTCATTCCCAAAGGCATCTGCCTTTTTTTTTTTTTTTTTTTTTTTTGGGAGAGAGATTCTAGGTAGACAGATATTCAAAAATTCCTTCTTAGTAAAAGAGAGACAGGTATTTAAAATTCTGGATACATCATAGTTGCTACAAATTTGTTTTTCCCTTTTAAAGTAAAGTGACTCAAGATATAGAGATACAGTGGGTGGAGTTCTGGTACAGAAACCACCTCCACGTCCAATGATAGTAAATACGTACACACCCAGTGACAATCATTGTGCTCTGTAATTGATTGACAGGAGGTACTGATAAATACACATTTCATAGGTAATATTATCAAGACACATTTCCATATAAAATAGTACTGCTTATGATTTTTTTTTTCAAAAACAAGGACTTATTTGTTAAAAATCCTTTATCAATCACTTGTGACCTTAACGGCAAGATTCTGGGAACTGAGAAAGGTAATAGCACTTAAAACAGGAACAGTTTAACAGCTGACAGTCCATTCACAAGACAGGTTTTGCAAACATTAAAGCATCTAAACACACGATAATAATGTCTTCAGCAGCTCTTCCAGTTGTCATCCGATGACATATGTCACCGAGGATTTCATAACATACATTCTGTGTGGCAGATAGTCAATACGGAAACAAAATCCTCCTTAGCTGTGGGAGAAATCCATCATACCTCCATCAGCATAGGACCTTCAGAATAACTTAGGGGATGCTTACAAATGCATTCATATTCACAAGGGGCTGGCGATCTGTAATTGTTGCCATCTTCCACGATTCGTGCCACAGCTTGGCTTCAGGACTTTGCTTTCCTTCCACGGCAGGAAGCTCCTTCTAGAAGCCTCAGGTGGGTAATTGGTTAACTACCCCTAGAGCTGGAGGGTCTGGTAAATCTTCAGAGAATCACTGGACAGTTTCTGCCGAGAGTCTCCTCTCATACAGGCACAGAGCGTGGTGCACAAATTCATACTGCTCGCTAGTTTGGACCATTCCACCCCTACAAGGACAAGAAAATACAGTAAGTTCTTACTGCTAACATCCTACAGTCTTAAGTCACAGAGACCACAGCCAAGCTGGGGGTATTATGCCAAAGACACAGAAGAGTTGACTTGCTGATTCTTTTGTGATGCTTCTTACCTGTGTCCAAATGACCCAACTGGTGAACCTCACATGCTAATGTACAGAAAGGGATTAACACAGTGCCCGGTAATCACTAGACACTTGATTAATTTTACCTACATACCATTACTGGGGAAGCAGTACTGCCTACTGGTTAAATACTTAGACTTTGGAACCACCCAGGCTGTCTGAGTTGAAATCCCTCCTATACCAGTTCTTTTTTTTTTTTTTTTTAAGATTTTATTTATTTATTTGACAGAGAGAGAGAAAGAGATCACAAGTAGGCAGAGAGGCAGGCAGAGAGAGAGGAGGAAGCAGGCTCCCTGCCGAGCAGGGAGCCTGATGCGGGCCTCGATCCCAGGACCCTGAGATCATGACCTGAGCCGAAGGCAGAGGCTTTAAACCGCTGAGCCACCCAGGCGCCCTCTCCTATACCAGTTCTTAGCTGTGAGATTCTTGCACATATTGTCTTAAAATTATCCTTAAGTATTTTATGGTATCAGTGTTATTATAAATATTGGTTTTGATTTTACCTCCAATAGTCCAGTAGTCCATTGCTAGTAAAAAACCTTTGTTGTTTCAGTTTCCTCCTCTGTTAAATTGGGACGACGACAGTACCTACTGCCCAGGATTCTTGGCGAGTGTTAAAGGAATTCATGGACCTGGAGTGTGAGTATCCCTTCTCAGGGGTCTTATCATTCATCTCATGTTAAAATGGTTTATGCACTTGATTTAAAATTGAAGTGGGTTTACCAAACAAAACTCAGCTGTGAAGTGTTGCTCTTTGTACGAGTAAAAAGAACGACATTTCCGGAATGGTCTATTTGAGTACGTGATATGGAAAAGCCTTAGTCTTTCTCCGTGTGGTATGCTGGGTATCTAAACACAATAGTGGGCGGGCCCTTAAGTGAGTTGGGGTTAAAGGAATTGGCTCTTGCTTTTTTCCCCTTTGTTATCATCCCTGGTTACTCAGAGGTACCTTTTGTTACTGGATTAGTAGAAGGCTGCTCCTCATTATACTTTTGTAGATAAAGTAGATGTATCATATTTTGCTCTTTATAAGGGTTATTTACTTGGCAAAACTACCCATAGTGATAGAAATGTTACTTATAGCTCGTGCTCACTGCGTAACTGCAACACTATTAGGAGTCTCTATAGCTGTGTGATCATACAACTCATTTTGAAATTACGTTTTAGCCAGATCTCCCTAGTGGTTGTGGCTATCATTCAAAATAATTCTTTCTAGACCATGTAAGCACTCAAATTAAAAACAAGGTATATTGTTTCACTGTAACGTGATTTCTGGTTAATGGTGATAACTAAGACTGAGCTTATATCTATGTTTACTTGTCAATCTCTATAAATATAAGCTTACAAGATATTAAGATATTAAGCCTTCATGCTTCTAAACTAAGCAGAGGTGTTAAGTTAGTAAGATCTCATCCTTCCAAATTAAACTAAGCAGCTTGACATGATGCCAAAATGATTTATTTGGCAAGAAAAAAAAGTAAATTTTGGGGACAGGAAGTTAATGGCAGAAGTATTCATCAGTCTTTTCCCCCCAAACTAGACATTTTGTTTTACTCAAGGCAACTTTCTGGCCAATGTGTTCCTTGGTCATAAGTTGACAAACAGAAATGGCAACCTGGAGGACATGGCAATTCTTCTTAGCTGGATGGTAACTTCTGGGCACACCTAAAGCCATAGCATGTGTCCAAAAGATACTGGCTTTGACTGTGAACCTTAAGAGATCCAGCCACAGTAAATATTGGGGAGATCAGGGGAGCTGGCCTCACATAGCTCAGAGAACCATCTTTGGTTCTTTAGATCTTCCCTTTTGAATTGCCAACAGTATGTGGAGCCTTATATGTGCTCCATCTCCTGGGCTCTGGTCTCTGAACTCCCTCACCATTTACTTCACTTGGAGGTAAACTCTTTCCTTTCTTGTCTCTTCTGGTAGGTACCGGTATTTTTGTGTCCAGCTGGTGAATGAACTTTTCATACGCATGTGACCCCAAATGGGTCGGCAGTGTATTTTCTTACTCGGAGTTTATTTTCTCTGATGTTCTGTTAACTACCTCAAGGGTGTTTCAGCCAGCAAAGACGGGGAAGATGGGAAGTTGTAGGCTAGCAAAATTCTTGGGACTCTGAAGGCTTATGGAAGGTGTATGAGAAATTATGCTACTTCCCACCTCATCTGGAAAGAGCTGGCAATGGAGGGATCCTCAGAGATCACCAGCACAATGCAGCCTTTCCAGGAGGGAGCAGTCTACAAGGCAGGTGGTCAGCTGCTGGATGCTGGTGGTCACTGGGATGCTCAGTGGGGAGGCGAGGTACTGTAAGAAGCAGCTTTTCCCCAAGTTGCAGAAAAGCTTCTGAGATCAAAATGAATCCACTCCTTTCTAAGTGTCACCCCATTGGTTGGACTGAAATAATCCAAAAAAAAAAAGTCTAAAGGCTCCTCTTGTAGTCACACAATAGCTTTTAAATGCTGGAAAACAACCATCAAAGTCCTATAATCTTTTCTTCTCTAGACTAAACATCCTGTGGTCCCTCAATATTTCTATAAAGCTTGGTTTCCCGGTCACTCACCGATCTTGTCTCCCTCTTCTGTAGGCCATTTTATCAAAGATGACCTTCTCAGAGTGTTGTGTCTACTCCCGACAGGGTCTAGTCAGTGGGAAGATTTTCTCCTTTGAGCTGCCTGTCATAGGCCAGTGAGTTTGCATTTGCAAGTACATCAGATGGTAAGATGTCACTGTGCCCACCTGGAGCCCGGTGCACAGCAAGCCTTTTTAGGATACCGAGTGAAGGTATGGGCTAATGAAAAAGTCGGCAGGAATTTTTTTTTTTTTGAAAATGACAGTTTGCTCTCAGTAAGCTATTGAATTTTTGAAACTAAATGCAGGATTTTATTCCTATTAATTTCAACTTGGTTTTAGCACGAAGTTCTTAATTATTACCACCACTATGTCTTTTTTTTATGATTTTATTCATTTATATGACAGAGAGAGACACAGCGAGAGAGGGAACACAAGCAGGAGGAGTGGGAGAGAGAGAAGCAGGCTTCCCGCTGAGCAGGGAGCCCAATGTGGGGCTTGGTCCCAGGACCTGAGCCTAAGGGAGCCGTTCACTGGCTGAACCACCCAGGCGCCCCAATCACCATTTCTATCATTCCATATATGAGCTTTTCATTTCTCACTCCCAGATTTGTGTCTTCCAGATATTTAATAAGCATGCTTTACTTCTTTTTAACTGTCATTTACAATGGAATAGTAAAAGAGAGGGCCAAGGCGAGGTCTTTATTATAAGTAATTGGATATCATGTTATATACTGTCTATCCCATCCCCAAATCGTTTCCAACTAGGTGGTAGGTCCTTTAAAGGCAGGCATGATGTCACGGTTTTCTCAGATGTGCAACAGTGAAAAGCACTTACTAGTCCTCGTACCTGCCATGTAGATTACCCAGGCCATGCCGTTTTTATCTCCTATGAGAGCAAATAAACTCTGGGCTAGAAGAAGGCAAGGGGCATTATAGGATGCATTCACTCGAGTCTGGTTCAAATTCAGGGAATCGTTACAATCATCTCTGAAAATACTTAATAAATGTCTAATTCCATATATTGGTATCCAGAATACTTGGTGGATCTTTGCAAGAACAGATTTTAACAGTCCTTTTATTGACTGGCCACGGTAAAAAAGATCCCCCAAAGCTAATACAGCTCCTGTATACAAAATTCAGTTATAGGATAAACGAATAATGTTAGATTACATGGAACCCTCAGGAGAGCCCTGTAATAATTCATCCCCAGGACTGCTCTGACTTGGTCCCTTGGTACCTCTCAGGTCGGACCGGGCTCCGTGGATTTGCCAAG
The DNA here is from genome assembly GCA_002007465.1 of Ailurus styani. Taxonomy (NCBI): domain Eukaryota; kingdom Metazoa; phylum Chordata; class Mammalia; order Carnivora; family Ailuridae; genus Ailurus; species Ailurus styani. The sequence continues at coordinate 12,560,361 of LNAC01000002.1, read as the reverse complement.
TCCAGATCCGTATCACTGATGGGAAGTTGGTAACGCAAGCTGGTCTTTGAATGGAAGAAGCAGGGATGCTCTTTTTATTGCTTTCAAAAGTGTCCTCCAACTCCTTTTTAAAGAGCAGGCACTAAAATGATCTTTGACCTCCAACAGAGCATAGTTTAAATTCAACCTAGGTTGTTTTTAAAAGATTTCCATGCTGATCAAGATGACGCTTCAGTGGAGAAGGCCTGTGGGGCCCAAAAGAGATGGGGCATCACCAGTCAGGCAGCACGCACCACCACCACTGAATACACTGTATGAAAGCATCGTCTCCCGGAGCACCCTTTAGGTACAAAGCTGTTTCCCAGAGCTCCAGATTTCCCAGATCAAAAAGAAACAAGGTATGCTTGTCCAGTCAATACCTTCTGCCGAGCAGGAATGAATTTATAAAAAAAAGAGTTTTGAAAAAAATGTAGGATGAAGGGACCCAGTGATTTGTAAGAGTGACCGTGGCTGTGAACGGTTTGGAGTGCCGAGGTGTCGGGTTCCTCACCAGTAGGAACCAAAGGGGGTTAAGAGAGGAAAAGACACCGTACACTGCTGTCCAAACAAATTCCTTCTCCAACACTTACTAGCTGCTCTACCTTACTACAAAACCTTTGCAGCACTCCGTTTCCTTGTCTCCAAAATGATGAGGTAGTAACATAATGGTGCCTACCTTAGATCATTGCTGTGAGCAAGGACTGGGACCATCCATTTAAAATGCTTAGTACAGGGGCGCCTGGGTGGCTCAGTGGGTTGAGCCTCTGCCTTCGGCTCAGGTCATGATCTCAGGGTTCTGGGATCGAGCCCCGCATCAGGCTCTCTGATCAGCAGGGAGCCTGCTTCCCCTTCTCCCTTTGCCTGCCTCTCTGCCTACTTGTGATCTCTCTCTCTCTGTCAAATAAATAAAAAATAAAATCTTAAAAAAATAATAAAATGCTTAGTACAGGGGCGCCTGGGTGGCTCAGTGGGTTAAAATGCTTAGTACGCAGCCCAGCACAAGCAGACACCATACTGCTGACTATTGCTACTGTTCTGGTTACTCTTCGTGCTATCTGGTTGGACAAGACTGCCTGGAAGGCTCTGGGATGGGGCCTCTGAAGGCCTTAGAGAACTAAGAACACACCTGGCAGAGGACAGAATATTCCCCTGCCGGGGCAAGCCTAGATGGAAAGATCCAAGTATGTCTCTAAATATTAACCAGCCTAGAAGTCTGCTACAGCGGAGGCAGGTGATGTCATGGACAGAAGTGGGCTTGGAGTCTGACGGATTCAAGTCTGAATCCTTGCTTTTGAACCTACTTGCTGTAAGATTTTGGAAAAATCATTTAATCCTTCCCAGCTGGGGTTTCCTCACTTATAAAATGGCTTTAATGCCAAACCCTGTCATTGTGAGGATTAAATGAGTCAGGCCATATCAATGTCTAGACAAAAGGCTCCCCACAGAATTCTTTTTTTTTTTAAGTTTTTTTTTTTAAGATTTTATTTATTTATTTGCCAAAGATAGAGAGCAAAAATAGGTGGAGCAGCAGGCAGAGGGAGAGGGAGAAGCAGGCTCCCTGCTGAGAAAGGATTCCCGATGTGGGACTCGATCCCAGGACCCTGGGATCATGACCTGAGCACACATTCAACCAATAGACACTCAACTAACTCACCCACCCAGATGTCCTTCTTCACAGAATTCTTAAAAGCCTAAGGTTCTGCTTGGTCCCTGAGGCCATGGAAGGGTGGAGGAGGTTGGATTTTAGGAATAGTTTCTAATCCCAGTTTTGACCAAAGCAGTTGTGCCCCTTATTTTATTTTATTTTATTTATTTATTTTTTAAGATTCATTTATTTATTTTTGCAAGAGAGAGAAAGAATAGCCATGAGCACGGGGTGGGGGAGGGGCAGTGGGAGAGAGAATCTCAAGCACACACCCCTCAGAGCACGGACCCTGACTCAGGGCTTGATCTCATGAACCTGAGATCATAACCTGAGCTGAAATCAAGAGTCGGGTGTCCAACAGACTGAGCCACCCAGGAACCCCTATTTTATTTACTTTTTAATTATTTTTTTTTTATGTTGGTATTCTGTGGAAGATTTTGTCTTCCCATTATTTTGTTGCCCGTTGTTCCCAAAAAGTTTGAGAGCTACTGGTCTGCCAAACAGCATTTACCTATTAAGGTTTCAAGTTTTGCAAACTTCAAAAAAAATTTTTTTAATTAATACGTATTTTTAATTTTTTGTATTTAGAGAGAGAGAGAATGCTCACGTGAGTGGGGAAGGGCAGAGAGAAAAGGAGAGAGAATCTTAAGCAGGCTCCATGCTCAGTGTGGAGCGGGATGCAGGGCTTGATTTCACAAACCTGAGATCATGACCTGAGCTAAAATCAGGTCAGACGCTTAACGGACTGAGCCTCCAAGTTTCTCAAGATTGAAATGAGACAATCCATAAAATGCTTAGCACAGTGATTGTTATGTAGTGAGTACTTACATAAATACTACATATTTTTTTCTTATTCTTTTAGTAAGTGCTTGGCTAACACGGTGCCTAGAATGATCACACATCTGATTTGTTTGAGACAGTCCTGTTCACTCTCGTCGTCGTTGTGTGTAACTATTAATAGAGCCACCCTTCACTTCCAGAAAGTGCCTTGCTGTGGAAGGTAAGTTTTTCGTTCACCCTAATTCTGCCCTGTGCCATGCCATGGAAGAAAGTCATCCCTTTCACTACACAAGTGGTGTTGGCTGCAAGGCTCTGATTTCTTGGTGGCCACAGAGTATGAACACGATATCTGGCGAGGCCAGAGACGATTCACATATACCGCCCTTCGAGAAATGCCAGATATCTCCCATCATATTAGCCCAACCAAACACAAAAACTCAGTGTCTTCTGTCTCCATGCCGGGAAGCACGTAGCTGTGTCAGCTGGGGGTGGACTCAGGTTAGAAGGAAAAGAAATGTAGTTTTTTCCTTTTGCTGCTTGGGAGGGTGTGTTGAAAAAAGCCCTCCAGATGCCCAGGAGAGAGATTTGGTTTTTAACATGTTAAAATTGTGACCTTTTGTGACTATTAACTCACACATACAGACAGCAACAGCCTTTCCTGCTGCACCACCCAGCGTGTATCCGGTCTAATCAGTAGACAGAAGAAATTCTACAGTGGTGACTCACTTCTGGGCTAACAATGGAACTTACGCTCCTTGGCTTTTTATTATTTTTGAATCTGGAATTCTTTTGGTAAAGTTTGGTACAGTAAATTTAGAACAAAAGGTGTGGACGTTAATGTGCCTCATGGGTAAAGCTTCGACAGCTTGGGCGTGAGTCAAACCCGGCTAATATCTGTCGCTGTAACTCAGGTGTCTTGAGCAAAGGTTTTCCCAGGTCTTTAGATTCCCCAGATGTCATATCGAGGAGGGAGAACTTAAACATAAATGTTCTGACTCACTGTGACCAGGTATTCTGAAGACAGACACTTTCTCTGGAAGAGCTGTGTTCCAAAGTATTTATGGGACATAAAAGCCAGACAGATCCAATGATAATCCAATCATAATTCAATTCAATACTCTAGCATATCTTGAATTCCACCTTTTTCCCCTGAAAATTAACCAATTTTCTCCTGAACACCCAGGTTAACACTCAATTAACTCCAAGCTGAGAAGAAGGGAAAGGTTGTCCTGGCAACCACTTGGGAGATTCATTTGGCATAATCTGTTTTATAAGAGGACCTCTTGTTATGGTCTCGGGAACTGTGATGTCAAGCAAATAAGCCCATACCAATTCCTGGGGCTTTATTCTTAAGTTTCCTTAAAAGAAGTAAACCAAAATGTTTAATTTCTGATCTTCAAATGAAATCTTTGGAATTCACTAATTAAGGGGATCTTTGCAATGAGTTGGGAATGCAGAGAAACATGGATAAATGTTAAGGGTAGGGTTGATAAAAATTATACCAACAGGTGGAAAATTTAGCTTGGAATTATTTGAAACAAGTTTTGGAAAAAAAGAATACTTAGGGGACACATATTAGCCTAAAAAACTGACAGCTTACATATGCCTCCTCTTGGATTGTTATAGTTAAAAAAAAAGAGAGAGAGAAATCATCACACTAGAGTGATTAATCAAAACATTTAAACAATGATATGACGCACACTGGAAGCATTTTTCTATCCTGTCTGGGAAGCCACAAGCAAGATCTTTGGATGTCATTCCAATTTAGGCCTCCAAGGTAAGGATGTACAAAGACAACAGCAGATTTCACCAGTGACTCTCTAAAACGAGGATTAGACAGATTGTTTCCTGTTTCGGGGGAAGAAAAAAAAAAGGAAAGAAAAGGGCCTCGGGACTGCATAGTATTTTATGTGCTTCACCTCCCAATTCTGTTTTCAAGTTCTTCCAGTGTCCAGAGGTGCCAAACAAGATTAAAAGACATTTGATTGGAAGAAATTGTCCAAGGTCAACCTCCCAGGGCATGTATTCCTTTCATCCCTGCCTAGATGTCTTCTGATGGCCACATACTGTTCTTTAGTCATTCTCTATGTGCGTAGAAGGCACTTTTTGAGTTTTCTGAGCCATTTTATTATGATGGATTATTATTTTTCAAAGGGACAGGTGTATCTTTCATAGTCAGTTTGTAAATGCCTTTCTGTCACTATCTCATACTGCAAAACGCTGGCACACAGAAGCCTAAATGAATATTTTCTAGCAGGAGCTAAATATGGTAAAAGCTCATTGGTTTAGCTTTAAGAGAAACTAGAGTTATCAATTAGATGCTATTGTCATAACAATGGGTTGATATTTAAGATTAGAAGATTTGAGGGGCTCCTAGGTGGCGCGGTCGGTTAAGTATCCGATTCTTGATGTTGGCTCAGGTCGTGACCTCAGGGTCATGAGATCGAGCCCCCCTGTCGGGCTCCGTGCTCAGCGCAGAGACTGCTTGAGACTCTCTCTCCCTCTTATTCTGCCCCTCCCTGCTGTGCACTCTCTCTCTCTCTCAAATAAATGAGTTAAAAAAAAAAAAGATTAGAAGATTTAAGCCAGGTATGAAAGGTCTCAGTCATAAAACATGATTACATTGGGTTCAGTTTAGTGCCAATGTTATGGGTCTTTTTTTTTCCACCATAATTCTTAAAAACTGTTGACTTATGTATATACAGTAACCTTCTATTAACAGGAAAACACGACTGAACAAAATATCCCTTTTTGTCATGCTGGCCAATAGAAAATTCATTGTATTTGTCATATTCAGCTATTAATAATAATCTAAGCTGAAACCACCAGAGATAAACAAATTTCCCTGGTTTATACAGCAACTAGTTCAGGGTCATTGTCAGAGGGAGGGCTAGAATGGGAACTTCCTCTCAAACTGTATGTAACCCAATTCAGTCTCCTACTCTAGAAAACAACAGTGTTTTGAGAACCAAACAAATTCAGAATTCAGCCAATCTAATTAGAGCAAAACTGGAAGTTCAGTGCAGAATGTCTAAAAAAAACCCCAAACAATCAAAATTCATTATGTGACTTTGGATACACCACTCACTCCTTTTAGGCCTTGGATTTCCCCTGAAGAATGAGAGACTTGTACAATATTCGACCAGATTTCTTTTAAACCATCCCTTTCCTAGTAGGTGTTTGGCAAATGCTCTGATTGTCTGTTATTGCCATTCCATTGTTCTCTACAGAAATAAAGGTTCAAAGACTCAAATAACACAATAGCTGAGAGGGGGTTTAAAGTCAGATGATCGCTTCCCAATCCCTGAAGCCCAAGATGGAAAAGGCATCTTATTGGAGGAGCCCTCGAATCCACTTGCGCTCCTAGCCTTATCAGTAGGCCGAATAAACACACACACACACACATGCATCACTAATTTTCAAATGCACTAGGTGCTGTTTTGAATCACAGAATGAAAGTTAATTTATAAGCATAAAGGGCTTCAAAATACAGTTATCAAGTTGAAGTCCATGAAATATTTTACTCTTAAAAAAGGGGGTCCTCATACCAGAAGAGGTTGGGGGACCTCTTATATGCCCCATCTCTACTTTCACATCTGTAGACAGAAAGGACTAGAACGGAGTCATACATGGAATTAAGGCACAGCCAGGATTAGCACCAAACTTTTTTAACTCTGGTCCAGCGACCTCCAGTACCTCATATTCCAGTGGCCGCCTGCTTCCTAGTCCCTAACTGCCTGATACCCACTTCATCTTTTAATTAAAAATGAAAGCTATGGGAGTGAAGCAATGATCCTTTAGTGCACTTCTAAATAAAACACTTGTGGGTGCCTTGCACTGAATTTGAACTCCTACTTGGAAAAAAAGAAACCTTAATTTAGTTCAAAATATGCTCAAAAGTATTATTAAAAAGAGAATCACAGACTCGTGAATCTGCAGTGAGAACTGTAGCCTCTATTAATAGAAGTTGCCCTAAAGCCAATAAAAATAACATCTTGCCAGAGAATGAGGAATCCACCAAATGGCTTTGTCACTGTTGTTACAATGGAAACATCCATTCAGCATAACACTCATCTCTAAACCAGACCATCTGAATTTATTGCTAAAATGCAGATTTGTGATCTGACTACAAATTGTCTGCTTTTGTCATGTTGAATAACAATAATCAGGCATTGTAATTTATCATTATTATTTGTAATCAGGTTTTTTTAAAAGATTTTATTTATTTATTTGACAGAGAGACAGAGCGAGAGAGGGAACACAAGCAGGGGGAGTGGGAGAGGGAGAAGCAGGCTTCCCGCTGAGCAGGGAGCCTGATGCGGGGCTCGATCCCAGGACCCTGGGATAAGGCAGCCGCTTAATGACTGAGCCACCCAGGCACCCCTGGAATCAGGTTTTTGACCCGTTCAATGCTCAAGCTCTTGACTTATCAGTCAAGCCCATTTGGGGGACAAGCCCATTTCAAGTATCTAAGTCACTGGCCTTTCTTCTTCTTTACTATTAGCCCTGGCCGGACTTCTCAGAGGAGGCAGATATAAGTGGTGGGGGGTAAATTACTAAAAAAAAAAGATGCACAGCGTGCAGCCTTGGATCACTAGTGGGTAGAGGCCATTGTTAAAGAGAGTCTGAAAGGACAGGATAAGGACAGAGCTTGTACTCAGCAACACACAAAACATCAGCACCTTGAGATGTATTATTGGCTCTGTCGTTTGTAGCCCTTATTACACTCAGCTGGGGGCTCCTCTGAAATGGCCCCACCCACGCTCAAATCCCCATGATTCCCCAGTCTTCTCTCCATCACCAAATTCCTTGAAAGAACAGTTTGTATTTATTATTTACAACTTCTTTTCCTCCCATTTAGAAAGTCTTTGAGGAAAGTTTGTATGGTCAAATAAATACGAAAGAGAGTTTAAGCGAGGTTTAATGGGCTTCTGTGTTGGGGGACTTCCCAGATTCCTTAATGTTTGAATATGTACTATGGATATCCAAGTGGAGAGGGCTTCTAAGAACTATAGTATATAGTTCAAGTTTAATCGAGGGCCTATTTTATTTATTTTTTTATTTTAAAGATTTTATTTATTTATTTGACACAGAGAGAGAGATCACAAGTAGGCAGAGAGGCAGGCAGAGAGAGGAGGAAGCAGACTCTCTGCTGAGCAGAGAGCCCGATGCAGGCCTCGATTCCAGGACCCTGAGATCATGACCTGAGCCGAAGGCAGAGGCTTTAACCCACTGAGCCACCCAGGCGCCCTATTTTATTTTATTTATTTATTTTTGCCTGAATACAGTCAAAGAGGGTCCTGTACTTGGCAGGCTCTCATAGTTTAATAATTAAACTGTACCCTGAGAAACACAGTCTGGAAAAGTCTGTTAAGGAATCCATCTTTCTCTTTCTTTCTTTCTTTCTTTCTTTCTTTCTTTCTTTCTTTCTCTTTCTCTCTTTCTCTCTCTTTCTTTCTTTCTTCCTTTTATTTTTTTTAAGATTTTATGTATTTATTTTACACAGAGAGAGAGAGACAGTGAGAGAGAGAATGCAAGCAGGGAGTGGGAGATGGAGAAGCAGTCTTCCCGCTGAGCAGGGAGACCAACCCGGGGCTCGATTCTAGGACTCTGGGATCATGACCTGAGTTGAAGGCAGACGCTTAACGACTGAGCCAGCCAGGGGCCCCCAAGGAATGCACCTTTCTGTGCCGAGGTGCCTGATGCACGTACAGTAATAAGCATTTAGGAAATGTGTGTTGAATGAATGAATGCTTGCATGACTCAGGAGCACTGCTCTAAGCAGAGACCTTGGGTGCCCACTCCACAGGACACATGACACAGGAATCAGCCCCTATACAAACACTCATCCTGAAAACATCCCACCTCAGGGTCAACTTCATGGACTTGTGACTGGTTGGGTCACACCAGCCTCCTCCCCCATGCTGAGAAGGACCTTGCCCTTGGGTTAATGCTCTGCTATCACTATCTTGAAATATTTAATAATTTTTTAATAGAGTCCCCACATTTTCATATTGCACTGGGTTCTAGTAGCTGATCTTGCCCAAGGAATCCTTGTTAGAGCTCTTCTGCTTCCTCTCCACGCCCCTCACCTTCCCAGTGCCCATGGCTCTCTACCAATCTTCTGCCCTGCAGGGCCTCGGATGTGTACAACTTTGGGGCCCTCTCTGCAAGTCCCCTTCATCAAAACCCAAGTTCCGAACGTATTCCTAAAGCATGGAGTTTCATTCGCTCTAGCCTCTCCACTCTAGCTGGAAGGGACAGATCACCTTGTTTAGACTAAAGGATTAAGAGCTGAGAAAGCATTAGGTGTCACCCTCACCTTGGGTCTCCATGTTCAATGAACTTTAAAAAAGAATGATTCTTTTCATCAAGGACGGGCTCTCTAATAGCGGTATTTCAGACATTCATCATACACAGATATTTTAGGCATCTTCCATAGACAGATATTTTGGGAGGAAGCATCTTTCCTATGTTCCTCAAATTATATTCTTAAGGCAACTGCTGACAGTATCATTCTGTCTCTTCATGAAACAGCTCTCATTCATACTAGATGTTTTTTGTTTTTTTTTAAATCATGGTGTCATTGCATTTTCTTTTAATTGGCAAAGCATTAACAAAAAGATACATTCTCGTCAAGCAGTTTTGCAATAAACATATTCAGAAAGACTGTTTACTTTCATCTGTAATGTCCACAACTTTTGGGTTAGAAATTGGAAGTCCTGGGTTCCAAAGAGGTATACTTTGCCAGATTTTTAGCTCCATGATCTTGGACAAGTTCCTTGATGATCCTAAATTTTTTGTTTCTTTATTTAAAAAAAAAAAAAAAACAACAGAGCCGATGAACACCTCTGTTCCTACTTTTGGGTTCATTTTGGGAGTTAAAAGAGACTTGCGAGACATGAGCTTTGAAGGCCGTGGTGGAGAGGCAATGATTATGAAATCAACTTCCAAGTGTCAATACGGCATTCTGGAATGTCCAAAGACAGATCCAGGACTGAAAGCGAGGGTGGCTGCGGAGACTAGGGCTGGGGACAAGGTCTGAAGAACTGATGATGAATGAATAAGCTACAAGAGCAGAAAGGCGGGCGATCAGATTTTCTGGGGCCCATTTTTCTTTTACTGGCATGAGTTGAGGATGTGGTCAAAGGCAACAATCACCTACGAACTGGAATTTTCACAGTGAAATATGACAGGAAAAAAAAATCAGAAACTGAAGCAAGAGGCAAGAAGCCTGGGGGAAAGAAGTTGGATGAGGTGAAGGAAAGGAGGAAGTTTTTCTGTCTTGCTTTTCCTAACACCTAGGGGAGTGCACAGCAGAAGGGAGAGACCAAAAAAAAAAAAGAGAGAGAGAGAGAGAGAGAAAGAAAATCTGTGTTGATCTTGTGAAGGCAGGCAGGCAAAGGGAAGACATTTCAAGGAAGGTTTTAAAGAGAGGATCCACTTCATAAACAACAGAAGCAGCTGGTCAGAAAGAATGTATGTAGAAGAGATGTTGATTAATCACTCAGTGAAAATGATTTCCAGACATGTATTGGCAGTAATTCAAATCCAGGGGGAAGCTTTCCGATCAGCAGAGAAGTTTTAATATGTTTTGGAGAGATCCTACTGGGAATAAAAAGACAAGCCTTGTGGGGAGACCTTGGAGGTGATGGAAGGCCAAGGCTAAAATTTCTGACCGTTTGCTGTAGGAAGGAAGGAGCCGATAGAGGAGGCATTGTGATACGGTTTAAAAAATGTATTTGTGATTCCATTCAGAGCTAGAGGACAATCTGGTAGACCTGACAGGGGAATGTGACTGGGAAGGGGGAGCCAAGGTGGAGGTCAGGCTGCAAGAGCAGGTGGGGGAGGTGCGAGATGGGGGGGGGGATGGTGAACAGACAAGATTAAAGAATAAAAAAAGCCAAAAAAAAAAAAAAGAGCAAACCAAACCCACTCCCCCCCCCTCAGGTGTTGTTTCAAATAGGGTCAGAGTTGTTGGAGGTCAACTTGGTTCGGAGTCGGCCTAGATCCATGGAGGAGTCTGGCGCTCATGGAGCTTCTGCACTCGCTCGTAAGATAGCAGGGTGCCGGGGTATGGACCAGAGTCCTTGAGGGGTTTGGGGTCCCGTGCAGGAGGCTTGTGTATGGAAGCACAAAGCAGGAGAGATCAAGGGCACCGTGGGAACAGGTCCAGGGTGACTCGGTGCTGTCCTTTACCCTCTGACACAAGCCCCACTTGCGAGTGAAGGGAGGCCCCGAGTCTGGAGTGAAAAACCAGACTCTATTCCAGCTGGACAGACAGTCCTGGATGGAAGGACACTAAGACAGCAACTGTAGGAGAAGGAGAAGAGATCACCAGAGCCGATCTTACGTACAGAAGGAAAATATTTTTGGAAGCAGTGACACGTGGGGTATGGAAAGGGGAGAAGTGGGAGGGGTCGAGAGAGCATTAGAAACACGGGCTGAGTGCTCCACTAAGTACTCATGGAGGTAATCTCATCTCTCTACTGCCACAGCCCCGGGAGGTACGAATGATAATACATATTGCCAGTTTACAGACGCGCGTTCGGGTTTCTTACTATATACATTGATAATAACGGTGGCTACACTCGATCGCATGTTTACTACGTGCCAGGAACTTTACAGATTATCTCTTCCTCCTTACAACAATAGCAAGTAGATACAAGTATGACTTCCATCTTCCAGCTGAGAAAGCCCAGGCCCGGGGACGTCCTACAACTTGCCAAAGGCCGCACAACCAGGAAAGGGAAGCCGCCGTGAGGCTCACCCAGGCGCTGTGTTTCCAGAGACCAACAGTGTAGCGACCATAGTGAACAGCCGCTGTGAAGCCAGTCAAAACTGAGAGAAAAGGAGAGGGAAGATACACCACCGACAAAGACTTTAGAAGCTATTCCTGAAGAAGAGATAAAGGACAGCAGGGCCAGGGAAAGGAAAACCTCATCTGGACAGAGAGATTCGAAAGTTTAATTTTTAGAGGTAGGAGAAACTTTATGGATAATGTTAATAACAATGAAGAGAATAAGAACACAGTGCACATTTACTGAAGGTTTACTATATGACAGATCCTGTTCTAAGTGGTATTCATGAATGAATAGAGATGAACTAAATTTTTAGACCAATCCTGTGTCTCTTTTATTAAAATCCCAGGATGTAACACATAGTAGGTTCTCAATAAATATTTGTTGACTGAATCTTAAAAGGTAACCATCTACACTTTTTGGAAACTCTGGGCCCCAGGGCTGAAGTCCAAGAGGCTCAGCTCCCATTGACCTCTTGTTTTCTCACTCCATAGCATTCATCTCTGTCTGAAATTATCCTGGTTTTTTTCTTTCCTTTTTTATTATCTGTCTGTCTGTCTGTTTCTGCATGAGCATGTGAAGCCTGGGAGAGCCAAGCCTCGCTCACCTGGTTTAGTGCTACACTCGTAGCATCCAGAACGATACCTTGGGCATAAGAGGTAATTAATAACTATTCGCTGCATGAATGAAAGAAGAGAACCCACTATTTCACCCCTCCTGAAAAGCTCTTGAATTGCAGAGCAGGGAGGCTGGCTGCCCAGGTGCAGATGCGGCATTTTTTCCTGTGCCTGTTTTTGAAGAGCATCTGTTCACTTTCTCCATCACTGACTCAACTGTTCCTTTACCCAGGGAGGCTTAGTCGTGGAGGAAGGAAGAAGAGAAGTTTCTTGGTTGTTTTGTTTCCAACACAGATCAACACAGATCATCACAAAGATGATCAAACCACCTCTGCATGAAAACAACTCTTCCACCTCACACCCATGAGGATGGCTACCATTAAACAAAAACAACAGCAAACAGAAAATAACAAGTGTTGGCCAAGGTGTCGAGAACTTGGAACCCTTGTGCCCTGCCGGTGGGAATGTAAATGGTGCGGCCACTGTGGAAGACAGCATGGCGGTTCCTCAAAAACTTAGAGACAGAATTCCTATATGATCCAGCAGTCTCAATTCTGGGTATATATCTAAAAGGATCTCCTTCCCCATCCCATCTTGTTGGGGAAGGAGACAAACCATAAGAGACTTCTAATCTCATAAAACAAACTGAGGGTTACTGGGGGTGGGAGGGTAGGGATAGGGTGGATGGGTTATGGACATTGGGGAGGGTTTGTGCTTTGGTGAATGCTGTGAAAGATGTAAGCCTGATGATTCACAGACCTGTACCCCTTGGGCAAATAATAAAAATAAAATTAAAAAAANATTTGTGCGCTGGCGTGCATGATGGCGTTATTCACAATAGCCAAAAAGTGGAAGCAGCTATCTTTCGATGGATGAAGGAATAAACAAAATATGATCTATACACAAAGGGAATATTATTCAGCCTTAAAAAGTAAGGACATTCTGACACATGCCACAACATGGACGAATATTGAGGATATTATGCAAAGGAATTTCCTAGGGGCCAGGGGTGGGAGGGAATAGGAAGTCATTTAAAGGGAACAGAGTTTTGTCAGATGAAAGGAGTTTGGAGATTGGCCACACAATGCGTGAATATACTTAACATCACTACACCGTACTGTTAAAAATGGTTAAGACAGTAAATTTTGTTATGTGCATCTCTTCACAATTAAAAAAAGGTAGATTAAAAAAGGTAGATGTTAGTGTGACATATGCCTCATTTTATACAATCAAGATCCTAAAGTGAATGATTCAGTAAAGTCATATGAAAATGCAGAGAAAATATAAAGGAAGAGTGATGTAAGGCAAAGAGGGAACAGTAACACCATAAATAACCTGTATTAGAGATGAGGAGGGGTTAAGCATAAGCTTTTGGTTTTGTTCTCTTTTTTTCCCCCCAAGTATTTATTTATTTATTTATTTGAGAGAGAGAGTGCGCATGACTGGGGGGGGGCGGGAAGGCAGAGAGGGAGGGAGAAGCAGAGTCCCCGCTGAGCAGGGACCCCGAAGCAGGGCTCCATCCCAGGACCCTGAGATCATGACCTGAACTGAAGGCTGATGCTTCGAGACTGAGCCACCCAGGCGCCCCTGGTTTTGCACTCCTGATGGTCAGTGTTGCAGATAATGCTTCCCTTAACGGCTTTTTAATGTAAGATGTACCTAAGCATTTTACACAAGTCTCTCTAGAGAGTTAAGACTTTGGAGCCTGTGACAGTTACGAAGTCAGGCTGATGGGATCAGGCTGTGACCACTAATGGCACCCTGATGTGACGTCTCCGGAAGCCAGTCCGGCAGACACTCACCTGTCTACACGAAGCTGGCAGACAATGCTTAGAGCATCGACAACTCCTTCTTCTTTCAACTGCCGACAGCCAATGGATGTAGCAATAAAACATCCCGTTCTACCTATCCCTGCACTGAAAAGAAAAGACAAAGAGTAAAAAGGTGAGGAAAAGTAGAAAACAGAAAAAATATATATGTATATATATATTTTTGTTTTGTTTTGTTTTGTTTTTGAGAATTTTAATTCCAGTATGATATTCATCTCAGGGGTACAAGATAGACATTCAACAATTCCATACAACACCCAGTGCTCCTCCAGCACACTCCTTAGTCCCCATCACCTATCTCACCCATCCCCCCACACCTCCCTAAGATAAAAGATAGTCTTTTAAAAGCGTATTTCTAAATGTGAAACAGCAAGCCAGGCTTAGCAACTACGATGACAAAAGCTCTCAGGCCCAGGTGACACATCTGGGCCAGAGCAGTTACTTGCCGCAGGGAGAGTCGGGTGGAGGGAGAGTAGTGAAAAAGCCATTGTCATTATTCTACCAAGAATAATGAGGACCTGGATTTAGGGAAGGTGTAGGCACTAGAAAGTAGGAGAAAGACTTGGACACATCACAAATGTGAATCTGGGGGAGAGGAAGAAAGGTAGTGTCCATGAGACAAAGGGAGAATTCTAGAAGAAGGGCTAATTTGGGTGCGGGGCAGGCTGGTCTTGGATATACCGATGTTGAAGATTCCAGTGAATAACTGAAAATTCAGCTGGGTTTGGGAGAAGGACGTGGCCAGAGGCACAAGTTTCGGAGTCATTTATATCCAGATGATAGTTGAATAGAAACACTGTCCATCCAGGAATCCCGGAGGGGTTTGCCCATTCATCTGCCCTGGATGGTAAGTCATCACCCTAACGAGCCCTTTAACTCTCTCTCCCCATCCCTCCTCCTTCCCTCTCCTCCCAACCTTCAGCAATTTCAACCACTAATAGCCTTTATGCAGATTTCTCTCAAATTTACATCTAAATTCCCCAAGTTTCTTCTAAACTCTAGATTAGCATTCTCTCTCTTAGCTGGAACTCTTGATGTTACTATTTTGCACTGGCTTCAGTTCAATGTATCTAAATTCGGTGTATCTAAAACAGAATTAATTATCTTTTCCCTCAATGGCATTACCAGTTAGCCACAAGTTTTCCAGCCTAGAAATCTTGGAGCCATCTCCAACATCTCCCCCCTTTCACCTCCCACATCCAATCTGTTACCAATTCTTATATTTTCCACCTCTACTGAAGCTTCTGGGATCCATGCTTTCCTTTCTATAAACTGTGCTCACGTTTTCGACATCTCCTTACTTCATGGTTAGCAGTGATCTCATTATGGTTGGCAAGTCTGGAGTCTCTTCCTGGACTAATTCACGATACACACAGCTGCTAGGTTCATCTTTCTAAAAGAGGGATCTGATCATATTACTCTCTATTCAAAGACCGTAGATGGCTCCCAGTAGTTACGGGCAGTGTCTCAGCTCCCCACCATGGTGTTCGTGACCTTGCATAACACAAGTGTGCCCAACTTCCAAGCTTTCAGTCTTTCTACTGTTCCCCTTGTGTCCGTTGTGCCATTTTTGTCATCTACATGAATCACTGCAAAAAATGGCTTTTATTTTCCAACTTTCCTTTCTGTGTTAATGATATTCCTTCAGTCAGAGATGCCCTCCTTACCAGCCTTTAAAACCACAAACATTGGTCATTTTTTAAGATCCTGCTCAACATTATTCCAACTCTTAGAAGCTTTCTTCAGTCTTCATGATTTGAATTAATAGTTCCCTTTATCGGCACTCAAGTAGCGTTTGTTGCTTCTATTTGGCACTTGTTTCTTTCCTTTCTTTCTTTCTTTTTTCTTTTTTTTTTTAAGATTTTATTTATTCCTTTGAGAGACTGGGAGAGAGACAGAGAGCACAAGCAGGGGCAGAGGGAGAGAGAAAAGCAGACTCCCCACCTAGCCGAACAGGAGCCTATGTGGGGCTCGATCCCGGGACTTGGAGATCATGACCTGAGCCGAAGGCAGATGCTTAACCGACTGAGCCACCCAGGCGCCCCTTTGCACTTGTTTCTTATTGAATGGGAGTGCAGAGGAATTCAGAAGTGGGAAGGGGTCCCTTTTAGTTGAAGAGTCTATAAAGAGTTTGTTTCACTAAAGAGATAGGATTTGAAATGTACCCTAAATGGTGGGCATTTTAGTTATGGTGAATGAGAGGGAATATTCCATGTATGAGAATGGTGTAAAGAAAGAATTGCTGCAGAACAGGATATATGATGTGCAATAGTGACTAGACTAACTTGGCCTGAAGAGAAAGTTATCTTAGAGAAATAGCGGGAAACAAGACCGGGCAAACATACTGGGACCTATAATTTACGTGGAAAGCTAAGGGGTTTGGACTGCGTCCTCTAAAACTGTGGTGCTCTCCTTTTTGTTGTTGTTGTTGAGAATTTGATAAAAGGAAGGAGTTCAACGAGCCCTGTAGTTTGTCCATAGACTCAAGGTTAAGATGTTTTGCTGTAGGCAATGGGGTGCCGTTGAGAAGGGCTGAGCAGGAGTTCCATAGGCTGAAAGAAGATTTTAGGAACATCAGGCAAGAGAAGTGGATGGGGTAGGCTGCCCTGGGGGGCGGGGGGGCACGGGGAAGTGGGGTGTGTTTGTGCAATTAGCCGACTACTTCTAAAATACATGGATGAGGTCATTAGGGCCTGAACTTGTGTGGTTGGACAGGAAGTGATGATTATGGGAGAAGCTTTGAAGGGAAAGCCAATCTGGTGACTGATTAGATACTGAGGCTGGAGCTGAGAGAAGGGCCAAAGATAACTGTCAACATTAGATGTTGAGTGCTTGGAAAAAAGCTGGTTTTATTCTTAGAAATAGTCATTAGCAGGGGAACTGGTTTTATAGGGGAAGCAGCTCATTCGTTTTAGACATCCTGAGTGTTTTATGATTTTGGGTGGAGGACGGTTCCAGCCCTAAAACATGAACCATTAGGCCGTTTTTCCTCCCCCCCAGGCGAAGTTTAGGATAAGGCCTAATGCTTGAAACTGGATAATGCCTCCTTTGCATACATAGATGTATAGTGAATTTCACTCTTAATTAAACCACAGAGGTTCAAAGAAGAAGGAGGCTAAAGTTACAATTTAAAGTAATTATATTTTATTTGTAAAAATATCATCAAAAGCTATCTTGCAAGGCTTGCGAGAGGTTAAACAAAGCAACATAAATTACTCTGACGAAGTATGAAGACTAAATGGCTGCTTATGTAAATAACTTCAAAGGGACGTGCTTTCGTTTGGGCACACTAAAAGGAAGAGGGGAAGGAGGTATCAGTTATGAGAGAAGAGTTTTAAGCTAGATGCTAAGGAAGGGACCCACCTCGGACATTTGTTGCTTTTGTCTGCCTAGCCTCCAATACCCCACCTTCTGGTAACCACGCTTTGTTCTCCTTTTGGCGAACTACCACTTACCCACTTTCCCCTTCATACGTTTATTTCCACCTGGTTTTTTTTGTTTTGTTTTGTTTTTAATGAAATCACTTTCAAAATAGCTGACTGGTTTTTACCACATTTGACATAATAATATGTGTTCTCAAGATACCATTCCATAGGGTTCAATAAAAAAGCCATTGACAATTTTTAAAAACGTGTCATTCCTGCACCAATGAGCCTGAGGAAACTAAACAAATAGATGTGCGTTTCAAGGTCGAGGGCTGAATAGAGAGAGTCTCCTGTTCCCTGAGTCATTGACAGAAGTGTTGTTTTCTCTACTGTGTCATTGTTGTTTGCCGAAACGCCCAGATATTACCACTTCATTTTTGCAATATAGCATCTGGATCAAAACTCAAATATGAAGAAGTTAGCCAATTTCAATAAATACTGAATTTACCAATAGAGGCGCAACCAGGAAGCACCACCCAACTTCCACCAGTTGGATGACTTTACGGAGGATGGAGCATTGCTTCTGCAGGAAAGACAGCTCATCCCTTACCTGCAGTGGACGACCACAGGACCCCGGCCCGTGGAAGCAAGTCTGTCTTCTTCGACATCCAGCATGAGCTGTAGAAGAGGCTGGGCACTGTCTGGAGTCTTATGATCGGGCCATGAGGTGTACCAGTAATGCTTCACATGTTGGGTGTGACTTCCTTGCTGGAAATAGAAGAGCCACCAAATGCCTCATTTACTTGTGGAACTAAAAGTCATCCAAACCACAATACTAGAAGCCTTCTATCCCTCCCAGCTTGCTGGCAAATCACTTCTGGATGGAAAAAAAAATCTAGGAGATTGCTGAAGTGCCCTCTTCTAACTTGAGAAAACATGACTATACATGTGATGAGTCCCAGTTGGACAGTCTTGCCTCTATTCAGTGAGAAATAGATATTTAAAATTGAGAAGGCATGTGAAACCTACGCTATGTATATGTTTGCGATTTGTGGTAATAAACAGAATGGCCATCGCAGAGGAAGCCTAGAGGGAATTGGAATACAGTGTGTTTCCTGCTCTTTCAACATTCTTGACAAGCGATGATAAACATACGAGCCCACTTAGGAACACTTGATTTTACACTTGGCCCCTACACTTGACTTTCTACATTCATCCCAAAGACAAGCTTTGAAGGAGGGTCCATGCACCTCACTGCAGAACCCAGTGCCCAGTGTGGGGGGCCCAGCATGGAGTAGACACTCGAGGGTATGTGTTGAAAAGGGTGACTTCCTATCTCGAATTTCCCTCTAAAACCCTCAGTGTAGCTCTGCCTCTCCTCTCTGTAATGCTTCTGTTCCAGTGAGGCTCTAGATAGGGTTGAAATCTTTGAGATGACTGTTCTCTAGAAGCAAAAATAATACCATGGTAATGCTCCTCACATTTGCTGCCCGTGATTTCAATCAGTTAACTTTTGTATGACGTAATCTGGTCTGGGGAAAGTCCCCATAAATTACTGTAACTCCAAGTTTGGGAAGATCTCATCAACACTTCAGGCTTGTCTTGCCTCCCACAGACACCCACAAGCACAGATTTTCTCTTTCACAGTTTCTAGGTCTTACTAAAAGCTGCTTAGACCAAAGACAGGTTAAAACAACAACAACCAAATTTCAACAACTCCCCCCCACCCCGAAATCATGGTAAAATCTCCAGTACAAACCTTTAGTTAAAGGCATTTGAAAGGTTAAATCAGGAATGTTTTGTTTATAGAAATTAGAAGACCACAACATCCTACTTAGTGAATTTCCTTAATGCCTACTTACATTAATTTAATTATTCCACGTACTAAGAGTAGCTGATGACAAAGAAATACATGAGGGGAGGATTACCATTTCTCTTTGATCTTGACATTATTTTTTTAAATTGCATCTGTAGTATTTATTAGGATAAATAATTTCAGAGAAATGTAATCCTGTCATATCATCCACTTTGTAGATAGCTACAGCGACATAATCTTACCTTTAAGACAAGGTTTCGAACAGTGTAGTTGTCACATTCATTTACGTTGATGACCAGAACCTCAACTTTCCCATATATTCCTCTCTTTTCTGGCCAGTATAGTACACATTTCTGGAAGGGGAGAAAAAAAGAACACAGCAGATAGTGATGATTTCACTGGCCTTCGAGTACTTTTCATTCAAGCATCTCAAGAGTTTTATTTAATTAATTCTAAAAGTATCAACTATTGATTTTACAAGGCTAGAAATGTACTAAAACCACTGAACTGTACATTTTAAGCAAGTGACTTTTATGGTATGCAAATTGTATCTCAATAAAAATTTTTAAAATGAAGTATCAATTTTTACATGTACCTGTCAAACACGATTGCTACTAATCCCATACAAAAAGGGGGCAAAATTTCCCAAAACCTGAAATGAAGAACTAAATTAAGAAATTAAGAATTAAGAAATTAAAAAATTAAGTATTAGGCTTTATCATGTGATGAAATAAAAGGAATTTTTTTCTCAATGAGTGAGCCAAGTCACATTTCCTTGCTCCATCCAGTTGAAGCATCTAGTAAATCTGTAATGTGTTAGATGCCACAGAATGAAAGTTCCCTAGCATGTAAAGAGGATGTGATGATCATTAATACACCTATGATATTACATTTGCCAGGACCGATGACCTTTTCACCTATAGGGTCGATTGAAATAAATGTATAACAAAGTTATTAAAAAAATTTTTTATAATGGATCCTCTTTGAAGGGTTTAATAAGATTAGTAATAATTTTATCGCAACTGTGGCATTACAACATGGTAGTTAAGGTGCAGGCTTTGGAAACATAGAACTTAGATCCAAATTCTGGTTTTGCCACTTATGATTAGCTGAGAATCTGTAAGAAAGACACTTAATCTCTGTGGCCTCAGTTTACTCATCGTTTACTACATGAAAAGCACTCAGGACAAAACCCGACATACAGTAAGCAATTAAAACACGTTGTTTTTATCGTTGTTCCAATTTTAGGTTTTTGACCTAAATGATTGAATCATTGCTTCATTATACATTAGATCATGCACTAAATATTGTATAATTACTATATCCAAGCTACATTATTAAAAGAGAAATATGAAACAAGATTCAAGCATACATACAGGCTCATATTATTTATTATTTTGCTTTTTAAACAGCTACAAAAAAAGTATGAATTCTGACCACATATTTCAATAATCAAGAAAGCAAACTGTGAAGTCGATGTTTTATTTCAAGTGTCCAGAGAAGCAATGTTAAATTTAGAAACATTGTTTAAATAGAACTTATTATTTTCTTGCAAACACACACACACACATTTGTGGAGACATTCCTTCACGTTTATAGAGAAATTGCCTTCGGTCAGGACCTTTTAGTCCTCAGGACACTTGTTTCTTTACATCCAAGGTCAAAGGCATAGGACCACACTTGAAAAAAATTAACTTACAGATTCAAAAGAGTAGCAAAAGACAGAATCACAGATGTACAGAACTGAAGGAAAAGACACGTCAAGTATCAGAAACACACCTCGGGGAGTCTACCATGCTAAGTACTCGCCACTCCACACGCTAGAGCCAGGATGGAATCACTGTTTCTTTCATCCATTACAATAAAAACACATTTGCATCCTCTGAGTCCTGGTCCTTTTCCAAACAAAGTAAATCATTTTCACCTCTATTTACATGCCACCCCACACCCAAGACCGGCAGGCAATCAGGCTGAAGGCATACTCTGGCTGACATAACGGTAACATTAAGAAAAGAAACCTTTTACAAATAAAGCAATTTATTTCTCTCCTCATTTACCAGTGCCAAGTGTCTCAAATTTCCCAGGTTTGTTAAAGAGAATCATACTAACCAATTTGCCTGGTTTCTTTCAATGAAGCATCAATTATTTCGCTGTGAGACCCGAGCTATTGTGTATCTTAAAACCCATGCCTCCTGGATGAATCCAAGAAGAGTGACAAAGAATCTTGAAAAAGGTATTGAACAAAAAGGAGGCATTCAGCGGTCCAGCAGTCTGGCATACGTGCCCCATTGTCCCGATGAGCCCCGGAGCAGCAGGCCCCTTTTTGGGAAGGTGCCCCTTGAAACCGGTAGGAAAAAGCTGCAAGGCAGGAGCTCACAGCCTGCACCCTGACTCTTAACAATACTTGAACAGGCTTGTGCATCTACTTGATAAATAGAAGCGCAGCTCAGCTCTCTCTCAAGCTTGCCGGGGCCCTCTTGAATGTTTTTCTTGACTCTTTACCAAAAACGCAATTGGCAGTCAGCTCCCAGTAGACAATGCAATGTGACTTGTTCATTCAAACAACCCTTAATTAGCATCCCATCTCCCTTCTGAGATACAATAGCTTATTTTTACACACTGAATACATTTTTCCCCCTTTTAGGAGCACATAGAAAAAGAGACCAGATAAGTGTAGGTGCTTTTGAATGTGAGGTGGGGGAAAGCTGCAAATGCAGTTAGTTGTTTTAAAGAGCACAAATTCACGTTCAGATTATTTTTGTGAACAGCTTCTTAGGGGTTCTTTATTGCAGTGCTAACAATGATATGAAAGGCAGAAAATGCAACGAAGGAAAATGCTCTCTTACAGACAATATTGTGAAACCCCACTAATTGTAGGTAATTCAAAAAAGCATGCTATCTCGCAGAATATAACCCCAAATTATCACTCTTCTTTGTTAAGTGGGATGGTCCTTTCAGTGAAATTATCTATTAATTCCAAAAATTCGTAATTTGGAGGAAAAAGAGGTTTTCAGAGGCTCATGTGTCTCTTGTACAAACAAGTAATTAGTGAACCCTGACTGTAAAGATTCTGGTCATCAACCAATTCTTTTTTGTTTTTAATTTTTTCAACCAATTTTTCATAATTAGTGGTTTATTATTGCAAACAATGCAAACCCCTATATTTTTTTTATCTTTCCTTTTCTTTCTTTTTTTTTTTCTTTGACCCTCCGTCTCACTTCCACCACATTAGGGCTATTTGTGTATAGAGAGGAAGGAGTTCTAGCTAGTAGTTAGTTGCCTGGGGGGAGGGGAAACCCCTATTTTTAAGTTACTTTCTTTTTGAATTCTGTGCATTTAAAATCAAAAAGATTTTGCTCTCTGAGCTAAAGACATGTATCATCACATAGACAGTGGTTCTAAATAAAGAAAAAGAAGATGGTCAGTTTCATTTGGGTCACATTAGCATGTGAGAGGCACAGGGTGGGTCAGATTGCCTACAGTTTTTATAGTTATTTTCATTCCTGGTGTTCCAACTAAATATTACCAAAGCAGGTGTAGCGATTTATTATTATAAATTCTTTCACCAACATATCACTTAATCCCTTCCACAATCATTTGAATTAGGTATACTGGGTTAACAATTATTATTATTATTTATCATGTGACAGCAGAGGAAACTGAAGTTCAGATGTTCTGGTAGGGGGCTCTGGGAAAATTCCCTGGGAACTAAAACCCTCAATGCAAATATCATTTTGCAAATTTAACTTTCTTTGATACCCGCTGTCTCTGAACTAACCCTACTTTGCCACGGAAATAACCAGTGGCTTTCCTTCCCTCTGTGTAGTAGGCAAGCTCGTGCCACACAATATTCTCCAGCCACTCTCCTACTCAGCTCCGTACTTCTGTTACTATCTGCCAAGCTCTTTGCGCTCACCAGCGGGAACTTACATTCAAATCTTCTTAAGGCAATTGTAACTCATTAGTGAAGCCCGGTAATGTAATTTTACATAAATTAATGAAACAGGAAGGTGCAGAGAAAAAGGGAATTGTTGTAGGAAATAATTGTGCAAGTTAAATAAGTTTTTCATTGGGAAAAAAAAGGACTCAGTAGACAACACTGTAGTCAAATCAGGTACTGATGACAATGATAAAAGTTAGTGCAAAGTTTGAAAATCTATGCAGGATTCTGCATGCATAATTCCTTTACAAACTCTTCTGTGTTCTCATTTTAAAGAAACTGAATGGGAAATTTTGATGATGTATAAATGGCATGATATACATAAGCCATATGATCTAGAACTCCAGCTTCGGACCAACACTAACAAAACCAAACAAACAAAGTCCCGTGAAAAAAATGAACAAATTGTTGTGTGAACAAATGTACGCGTCTTAAGATAAAGTAAAGCATTAGAGTCCAGTTGTTGTTGTTTTTGTGATTTTTTCCCACTAACTTTTTCGGCTAATTGTGTCAAATAAGAGAGCTTCTAACTATAGTTAGAAGTAAAGCAGGCCACAACAATTGAATAAAACCTAGCAAATTAAAAATTAAGGTGCAGTTATATTTGGAGTATAAGCATGTCTGAAAGGACAGGTGAGTAATTTTGCTTGAGAGGTGTCAGCCTCTGAATTATGGGCCACCCTTAATTGCTTGGGCAGTACAGGCATCGGAAATGGGAATGAGAGATTAGCTGTCCAGCATTGCTGTCCAGGCTGACTCTCTAGATATTGTCATAGCTAATTCTGGTCCTCCAACAAAGCTGAAAGCTGGTCCGCAGACTCCCCTGTCTATCTGCCAGGCTGGCCTTCAACATTACCTTCCTTGACCTTGTCTGGACAGACAAGGCAGCTGGTTCTGAGACTTGGTTTACTTGTTTTTTTGTTCGTTTGTTTGTTTTTTGCTTTTTGTTTTTTTCATTCTTGGTACAGCCATACCTCGTTGTATTGAGCTTCACTTTATGTGCTTTGTAGATGCTGCCTTTTCTACAAATTTAAGGTCTGTGGCAAGCCTGCCCGGAGACTCCTTCCTGGAGTTTATCAGCACCATTTTGCCAACAGTTTTTGCTCCCTTCCTGTCTCCATGTCACATTTCAGTAATTCTCACATGTTTCAAACTTTCGTCATTATTACATTTCTTATGGTGATCTGTGATCAGTGATCTTTGGTGTTACTATTGTCATTGTTTTGGGGTGCCATGAACTATGTCTAGCTAAGACCATGAACTGAATCGTTACGTGGGTGTGTTCTGACTGCCCCACTGACTGGCCTTTTCCTGTGTCTCTCCCTCTCCTGGGGCTTCTCTATCCCCTGAGACACAACAGTCTTTCAGTGAGGCCGGTTAATAACCCTAGAATGGCTTCTTGGTGTTCAGGTGAAAGGAAGAGTTGTATGTCTCTCGCTTTCAGTCAAAAGCTAGCAATGATGAAGCTTCGTGAGGAAGGTGCATCGAAAGTCGAGACGGGCCGAAAGCTAAGCCTCCTGCGCCAGTTTGCCACGTTGTGAATTCAGGGGGAAAGTTCTTGAAGAAAATTAAAAGTGCCACACCAGTGAACACATGAATGATAAGAAAGAGAAAAAACCCTACTGGTGACGTGAGAATACTGGGATTATTAAATAAGAGCTTGGCAATTAGTCATTTATTTATTAGAAAGTAGAAAGGTTCGTGAAAATATAAAGCCTGGGAATTTCTAAAGATAACTCCAACTTCATTTTTGGGGGAGGAAATGATTTTTGTCTATTCCAAACAGTGACGCTCAACACAATTGAAAGTTGGCACATTTTTGGTAAACAGCATTTTCCTGGTAGTGTGAAGCTTACTGCGTATTTCTTTTGAGCCCGACTCTCCGTATCATTTTGATCAGCAAAACATCAAAGTTTCTTCTATGGAGTTATATTTACACCATGGAGGGCCTTGGCAGAAAGGAATTTTTAATTTTAATTTAATGAGTAAGGCATGCTACTCAGATTAAAACAATGTTGCTGAATGTTGCTAAATGTGGCATGAATTCTGGGTCATCAATTACTGTCTTTCATCCCTTGCTGGGTGCTGTTCTACTGATTTTTGGCTTCTATGGCTGCTACTGAGAAGTCATTTGTTAGTTACTCTGTTGTTAAAATCAACTCTGTAGTGTTTTTTAGTTTCATGGTTGTATGTAGTTGTGGGTTTATTTTTACTTACTAGCCTAGGATTTATGGTGATTCTCAAATCTGACAGCTCATGTTTTTCATCCCTTCTGGAAAATCCCTGGCTGCTATTTCCTCAAATATTACTTCTTTTCTTATATTCTCTTTGTTCTTCTTCTAAAATATCCATTTTATATACATTGGACCTTTACATACTACCCCCTAGGTCTTAAACTTTGTTTCATATTTTTGCTCATTTCAGTCTTCTGGGTAATTTCCTTAGCTCTATTTGTAATTCGGTCATTACTTTTATTCAGTTGTGTCTTGCCTGTATTCACACCTGTCTAATGAGGTGTTCTTTTTAAATTTTAATATCTATATAATATTTATTTCTAGGAATCTTTGGCTTGTTTTTACATCTTCCTGGTCTTTTTTGGTAGTAACTCGTTCCCCTGTAAGGTTTTTAATCTTATATTTTGTGTGCTTATTATAAAAAAAAGCATGTATTTATAGTTTCTACTATTTTCATTTCTTGTGGGTCTACTTTACCTACTTGTTGCTTCTGATTTTTCCTTATGTTGTTTATTTACTTGTGTTGTCTCATAATTTTGACTTGTGAGCTTATGTTTGGCTGGACTGTTTCTGTTGAAATTCTGTGATGTAAATCCTGAGAGTGTATGTATCCAGAAAGCTTTTGCCTTTGTTTCTGCAAAGTGCCACAGAGTGTTATCAATCAGGATTACTTTCTATATTAATTGTTCGACTTGGCGTTTTCTGGTTTTCAAATGGTTAGTACTACAGAGACCCTTTTTATCTATCCCATGAGAAGACCAGATTTAGATGGACTGATTTCCTGTTATAGTCCTATTTTGGTCAGCAGGTTTATTTTTGCGGTTCACCTTTTTACTGAAGGCACAGCCCTTGCAGGAGCTCACTCTATGGAAGGTCTCCATTCCAGCTCCTGGCTCCTGCAAGCCCAAGGCTTTGTCTCCAGTTCTTGTATTGTCATTAAAGCACAAGTAAGCCATAATTCTCTGGCTTTATGCCTTTTATTCAGTTTTTGACTGCTGGGACTTTTGTCCCCCCAAGCTCTGTTAGGCATACTATTTTTATTTTACTATTTTATCTGAAAAACATCAAAGTTTCCTCTATGGTATTATATCTACATCATGGAAGCTCTGAACAAAAAGGACTTTTTAATTTTAATAATGAGTAATGCAGTCCACTCAGATCTAGGAAATGTTGTTAAATTCTATTTTATATTTTATGCCATTTTAAATTTTATCTAGTATGACTAGTTTTGTGATGGGAGGTTTTTCAGATTATCCTAGCCTGTTTGTATATAGGAATGTATACACACAGAGAATACACTCAGAACAATCTGTTGTGAGTAGGTAAAAAAAAGGAAAAATGTCGTGGATAGTAAACAACTGTGCAGGAACTATCAGTGCCCCGATGTGTTGATATATTGATATGGGTGAAACAGCTGAGAATATTAAGGGCTATTTTTATTATGCCACCTCAGGCTTTCATATAAGCTTCATAGAAATATATTTATTTGTAAGTTATATAGTTAATTAAGTATATAGCTTTATCTACTGGCCCAAAATATACTTTTTTCTAGGATAGATTTCAGAAAAAAAATCTTTTATCTATTGTAGCAAAAATGAAAGAAGGCAACAAGCTTTACAAAACTTATAAATTGCTGCTTGTGAGCCTGGATTTTCTTGATTAGCACAAGATTATAGTATACTCAAGGGTTATAACTCACCGTAAAGGTTAAGGGAAAGCTCATTTTTCTTAAATTCTTACTGTCATCGTGAAGCTCTGTCACAGTAATTTTGATAAGAAAGCAAACACAAATGCTGACTAAAATCAGACTGCAAATTATTCCAATAAGATGCCCTAAAATGTAAGCAGTACATAGCACCCTTCGGGAATTACACAATTCTGTTTTTATGATATAAAGTATTGAATGAGTGTTCTGTAAGCTAGAACTTTAGGAAAGGCTGCTAGTATGGAAATGGAATCTAAATTTGTCTCTCTCTTAGGTTTCTTATTACAAAGATATTGAAAAACTTGCTTGGCTTTTGTAACTTCCTTCAGATCTTTTTTTCAAATCTCCCTTGCTTAGTGGGGCTTCATCCCTCCCACATGACATCATACAAAATCATATTCTTCTCCTCTCACCCTCCTACAGCTCAGCACACCCAATATCCTTATCCTACGTACCTTGCTTCTCCTGTACTCTTTATCCTTTCTAATTGCTACGGTTTATGAATTTTTTATGTTTATTGTTTTTTAATCTGTTTTTTAATCCCCATTAGAAAGTTAAAATCTACCAGCGGCAGGCATCTCTGTGTGTTTTGTTTACTAATATATTACCAACAACTGAAGTAGTATCTGTCACGTAGTAAGTGCTCAAAAATTACTTGGGATATGAATGAGTAATTTTTTAAATTTCCCTGCTTATAAATCAGAGTGATAATTCTTAGTCCCTCATTTCCTTACAGAGATATGTGGGATATGGAAGATACATGTATTTCAAGTTTATTGATTATTCTGGTAGAAAGCTGCAATTCATATAATGACAACAATGACCATTCTTAAAAGCATGAAGTGAACTTGTCTTTAAATGCCTTCAAGTTTCCGTCTTCAGTGTGTAACTAAGTACCTGGCAATTTTCCTTATACAGTATCTCTTCCATAGCAACAGAAAATTTATAACGTTCACTACTTGGGTAAAGGTCATACCTCATTTTTTTCTTTGAGTTTTGTGATCATGACAATCACGGGACTGTCTTCCTGCCAAACCATCTGCCAGAAATCATTCACGGTGTTGATCATGGGGCCCTGGGTGGCAATGAATGCTTTCTCTTTGCCACTGTAGCCCTGGTTTGAGTAAAGAGACAAAAATATTGGATTTGAAATTCATGCCTTGCACTGAAAGTTTAGAACAAGTTCAGAACAAAACAGTCCAAAAACAACATAAGCGTCCACGGCTTCACTGATTCTAGCACAATCTATCTGGCTGTTCTCCCAGCATGTCGAGCACAGCACACAGTAGTGAGGGTCATGATGCCCTGTAATCACCAGAGCACCCCCAGCACCCAGAGCACTGCAACTAAAGACACACAGGAAAGGAAGACTCAAGGTAAAGGACCCACCGCCAATGTCCATTATGACGAAACAAACAAATAAGTTTGCTAGTAACCAAGTTAAATCAAAATTAATCCACTCTAAAAAAAAAAAAAATTAATCCACTCTGAGGGGGGCAAAATCCCAACAATTCCAAATAGGAAGTCAACATGCTCATCAGAAAGAAATTTTTTCTACTTACTTACCCTAATATAATTAGCATTAATGTAGGTGCTCAAAGAATCAGTTACATTTTTTGGTCTCAAACACACTCTGCTGAGGGGATCTAATGAAGAAAATGAGAAGGAATGCATTAGACAAACCTACTCTTTGAAGTTCCTTCGAACACCAATATTTGTACATAGCACACTTGTTAATTTATATACTGACCATCTGGCTTGTGTCAATATTTGCTGCTGATGCTCTGTGTGTCTGTCTCTTGATCCACCTGTGTTTATTGAGGGACAATTGGGCCCATCTTGGCCCCTGTCCCTTAACACAAATCTTGCCCATAAGCTTGAGATGATGAGTTTATTCATCATGCTATTTTTTGTGGGTTTCTGATGCTTGACCCCATTTCTTATTTATGCTCCTTTTCCTGTTCTTTGGGATTTGGAATTTGTACCAGATTTTCTTACTCACTTCACCCTTCTCTTCTGCCCAATAACAAACACTTGATCCGGCTCGAATCCCCTCTCCCTAAAGAAGCTGTCTTTAGTTACCATGTGTGGCCACTTGTCCACCTACAGCAAGAAAATCTGATATTAGGTAGATTGTTATAGTGCTAGCAACCTTGTGTTAATTCTTCAAATCACTTTCCATCAAGAAGTTGAAAGGCTCTTTGCAAACCATGGTGTTATGGAAAATATGGTCGTTATTTTTACACATGTTTACATAAATGAATTAAGACCAAATCATCCCTTTATGATTTCTTTAGTCTGACACACTATGAGCCTCTTAAAGGTAAAGATGGGGATTTCTTCATTTTTTTTTTAAAGATTTTATTTATTTATTTCACAGAGGGAGAGAGATCAGGCAGAGAGAGAGGGGGGGAAGCAGGCTCCCTGCTGAGCAGGGAGCCCGATGCGGGCCTCAATCCCAGGACCCTGAGATCATGACCTGAGCCGAAAGCAGAGGCTTTAACCCACTGAGCCACCCAGGCGCCTGAATTTCTTCATTTTATCTAAGACTTAGTGTCTAGGATGGTGCTTATATGAGTAGTAGACACTCAATATATGTTTATTGCACTGATCATTTATTTTTAAAGATTTTATTTATTTATTTGACAGAGCGAGATTACAAGTAGGCAGAGAGGCAGGCAGAGAGAGGAGGAAGCAGGCTCCCCGCTGAGCAGGGAGCCCGATGCGGGGCTCGACCCCAGGACTCTGAGATCATGACCTGAGCCGAAAGCAGAGGCTTTAATTCACTGAGCTACCCAGGCGCCCTATTGCACTGATTTAGATGGTTAAAAAATGTTCCATTATTTAAGAAGTCAGTTCTAGGCGTTCCTCTCTAGTAATTGTTTTATTACTGTTTTTCTCTAGACAGGTAAACTTGGGAGAGTTTATCATACTCACTGTTCTTCCCTCCTCCTCTACAATTCAGTCCTCCTTGTGTATACCCCAATCTATCCTAATCTTAGTTTAATGCAGAGACGCCTCTTACTGATGCCACCAATGACTCTTTTGTTGACCTAAACCAAATAAGCCTATTGTGGTATTTTTTTCATGTTTTATTTTAATATTTACCACCTTATATTTTAAGTGCTTCAATTTTTGCCTGCTCTCAATGAATTGTACTGAACCCCTTGAAGGCAAGAATTGTATTTAATTAACTCTTTCTTTTAAAAAACTAACTTTTGTATCCTTTGTGATTTCTACCTGGTATGTGGTTCATAGAGAGTTTAATATCAGAATTCATTTCTATTAGAACTGAATTTTCTTTGTTAGCAAAGGCAACAGGAAAATTTTCATTCCTTTTCAGTATCCACTACTAGAAGTTTCCACAAAAGCTCTCCACCAGTGAGACTTGAAAAGAGGCCCATTTCCTTCAGTTTTTGTAACACCTACCATGTATACGATTTATTGAGAACTCAGCCCTATAAATTGTTTAGAAACAGGTTCCTTGTCAAGCTAAATTTAGATTGGAAATTGATAATTTGTAGGACTTCCAAGGGTTCAGAGGTTTCCAAAAACTTTTTAAACAAGAATGCACCATAGGACTGAGTAAGGGAAAACTGGTCCTCTAACCAAAGCCTTTCAGCCTTTTTAAGTTAGATTAGACTAATAGAAAAGGCTGAGGATTTAAAAAAAACTTTAACATCATTGTCATAACTATTTCCATCATTACTGTTTTAATTGTACTCATTTTATGCATTTTGAGTCGATATGTGTATTTTAAATCTATATATTGGTCAAATTCACTATGATAACCTTTTTTCGGGGCAGGTATTTCTGGATGATATGTTAAATATTTAGCAAGCCACTTACGATACATCTAGGAAGAGGCAATAACAATTCCAACACTGAGCAAATTTTCT
This sequence comes from Ailurus styani, assembly GCA_002007465.1. Classification (NCBI taxonomy): domain Eukaryota; kingdom Metazoa; phylum Chordata; class Mammalia; order Carnivora; family Ailuridae; genus Ailurus; species Ailurus styani. The sequence continues at coordinate 12,529,712 of LNAC01000002.1, read as the reverse complement.
TCCCTCTCCTCTGCTCCTCCCCTTTTATTTCCTTCCTTCCCACCTCCTGCTTTCTTCCTCTTTCTTCCCCCTTTTCCCTCCCTCCCCCTCTTCCTCTCTTATTCCTTCTCTTCCTTCTGCTCTCCTTCCTGTTTCTTTTTTCCTCTCAACAAATTATTGAACACATATAGATTTAGTGTAGAGAACACATGAAATTTCCCCATCTGGCCTCTTCAAAATGCCTCTGGCAATTTAACTCTTCTATTTAACAAACAAAATGGTACCTGGATCCTGATAGTCTTTAACTTTTTTAAAAAGATTTGCTTATTTACTTGAGAGAGAGTGTGTGTGAGGGTGAGGGGCAGAGGGAGAGGGAGAAAGAAACTCAAGTAGACTCCACACTAAGCATGGAGCCCCCAACACTGGGCTCAATCAAACAACCATGAGATCACAACCTGAGCCAAAACCAAGAGTCAGACCCTTAACTGACTGCACTACCCAAGCACCCTGGATCCTGAGATTCTGATTGACACCCTATCAGATTTTGTCAAAGGTTATTCTGCCCTGAAGATTTCTTCTTTGGGCAGAAAAGTATTTGGGGTTTGGAGTCAAGAGGAGAAGCTATTAGATGAAAGAAGAGTTTATACTGCTAGTATATTCCTGGGCAAAGACAGGGATGAGAGGAATAGCATAGTTTTTCTAGATGAATTCAAGATAAGTGGGAAATGGGAGGGAAGGCAGGGACTTGGCTCCACCTTCAGGGTGACTGGGAGTCACCTTCAGTTTGTTGCAGGAGAGAGAGGAGACTCCAGGCCTGTGTTATCCAATATGGTGCCACTTAGCCACATGGAGCTAACTTTAAGTTAATTAAAATAAAATAAAACTTAAAAATCAGCTCCTCAGGTGCTCTGGCTATACTTCACAAGCTCCACTGCGACAAGTAGCTAAGGGCCATCACATTGGAGATACGAGCATTTCCATCACTCTTCAGGGTTTTGACAGTGCTGATCTTGGCAATGCCAGATGGTGATTATATGGAAACTCCCTTTTTAAGATCAATGTGAAAATTATAAGAGAAAACAGGGCACTTAAATAGTTTGCTTTTGAAACTGTAAGGTTTTCTTTCCCCATTAGTGTTACTATTTTCTGGAATTGGTTCTGAGGTTAATGATTAATGCATTCTTAGTTAGATGGAGGGAAAGGAGAAACTAAAATTAGTTGGGGGCTCACTATTAGTGGGAACTTCCCTTTCACATACGATTACTTAATTCTCTCCACAATCCTATGTAGTAATATTATTATCACTATCTTTAGGGATGAAGAAAGGATGGCACAGAAAGATTAAGTTGTTTTCCATAAACTATGAATGCTCCTGCCAGGGTAGGGAGGCAAGTCTAACTCCAGTATTTTGTTTGAGCCACACAACTTGTTGTCTTAATGAGTGGCTTGCTTATTTGCATATCTACTCTGTTCTGGGCACTTAATAGAACAGGAAACCTAAGTAATAAATATTACCAGACTCTAAATTTTTAAATATGAAATTATGGACAAAGTAATTAGAGTTTAATTAATAGAGTTCTTTAATTCCATCTACATTGTTTTATATTTCTATATATAAATTGTATGGAATAAATATACATGAAATTTGTTATTATACTTCATTGTGCAAACAACTTCATACTGATGTACGATCAGTTTTTTTACCCATTGCTTTTGTGATTTAGGACATAGACATATTTTCATCACTAATATTTGTTTATGTTGCAAAATAATGTGATATAAATTTACACTTCACACTTTAATCTATCACATAGAGTGTTCTGAGCCAGGCTGACATCATCCTTAGAGAAACAGCCCATGATTTAATTGGTTCTTGGTCATCCATATTTCTGCTGCAAAATATCTTTCAAATTATATAGCCTCACTAATATGTATAAGCCGGAAGTATTTTTTTAAAGATTTTATTTATTTGAGAGAAAAAGAGTGGGGGAGAGAAGGAGAACACAAGTGGGGGCGGAGACGCAGAGGAAGTGGGAGAAGCAGACTCCCTGCTGAGCAGGGAGACTGACATGGGGCTCCATCTCAGGACCCCAGGATCACAAACCTGAGCCCAAGGTAGACACTTAACTGACTGAGCCCCCTAGGGGCCCCCATGCTGGAAGCTTTAAACTTGAGTTTATTATAGGTTAAAACAACAAAAAAAACCATAATGCTTGGGGAGCCTGAGTGGTTCCGTTGGCCAAGCATCTGCCTTTGGCTCAGGTCACAATCCCAGGTCATGGGATGGAGCCTGCATCGGATTCCCTGCTCAGAAGGGAGTCTGTTTTTCTCTCTCTCTGCCCCACCACCCCATTCGTACTCTCTCGCGCTCTCACTCTCAAATAAATCAATAAAATCTTAAAAAAAACCCCCACAAAACTTAAAATCTTAATCGTTTTAAATTATTTTATGTAACATTTCAAATTTATCCCATATTATAGTCTAAAATAAACCATCAAGAATAGCTTTCCATATAAATTCCAGTCTCCTCTGATGATTTTCAACCAATAGTGGGGCGTGCCCAAACTATACTTATTAAATTACATTTCGTGCAACATGGGGTGGGTGGTGCATTCAGGCTGCAGACATTTTCAACAGAAAATCCATTATTTGCAACCTCAGTTGTCAGCACAGGTGCCCTGGTTCAAGTGACCCACCCAGTTCTGGGAATGGAAAAGCTGACACAGGACTATGAAGGACTATGTCTGATATCATCTGGGCAGGAAATAGAGAAGGCCGAACTTTATTTATTTATTTTTTTTAAACAAAGACTGATTTATTTATTTTAGAGAGAGAAGAAGAGAGAAAAGGAGAAAGTCTGTGAGAGCAGGGAGGGGTAGAGGGAGATCATCTTCAAGCCAACTTTCTGCTGAGCTGGGAGCCTGACTTGGGGCTCTGTCGGGCTTGACCTTGCGATCCATGAGATCGTGACCTGAGCCAAAACCAACAGTCAGATGATTAACTGACTGAGCGACGCAGGCACCTCTGAGAAGGCTGAACTTTAAATAATCCTAATAATTTCTGAATCTTTCTGACATTAGATAGTTAGGTAAAATTGCAATGAATGTATATGCCTTAATTACTTACATTTGGTAAATTTCAGATGAAAAATCTGAAATTTTTCAGAGACAGAGACAGAGAGAACACATTCGTAACACACAGCACTTTCATCTCCTTTACCCAGCTGTAGTTATAAAATATCTTTCAACAGGGATGATACTGGATAGACCCATTAAAAATATGTTACAGTGGAGTGTTTCCAACTCTACCAGAGGGGGAAGCCCAAAGACACCATTAATAGTAATTCTTGATATTACCATAAATATGGAGAATTTGATGTTTTATGAGTGAATTCATGGGCTTAATTATACAGACGCTACTATTTCAATATCCATACTTTTTTTTTTAAGATTTTTAAATTTATTTATTAGAGAGATTCAGAGAGAGGACAAGGTGACAAAGCAGCAGGCAGAGGGAGAAGGAGAAGCAGAACCCTGGGATCATGACCTGAGCCGAAGGCAACCGCTTAACCAACTGAGCCACCCTGGTGCCTCTCAGTATCCATACTTTTAAAAAGTTTTGTGGCTCCATCGTTCCAGAGCTATTGTTTTGAGATGTTTATGGATTTTGCCAAAACCCCAACCATCTGTTGTCTAGTGATTGACAATGTTACATCCTCTCCAAAGCATTTATGTTACTCTAAACGGAGTAACTCAGTCCTCTCTATACTCCTACACTACTTGGGCCAGATCTCAATTCTGGCTTTTATTACATTGAACAGAATTACTCATTTACGTGACTCTCCCCTCTAGTCCATGACTTCCTTGATATTATAGGCTACTGGTAATTTCTTACTAGCTCATTGCTTGACATCGGTAAATTTCATGGAGTTAAATTTAGTTTTTTCCTTAAAGTTTTATTTATTTATTTATTTATTTATTTATTTATGAGAGAGAGAGAGAGAGAGAGAAGCAGCAGAGGGAGAGGGAGAGGCAGGTTCCCCGCTGAGCGAGGAGTCCAAAGCCAGGCTTGATACAGGATGCTGAGATCATGACCTGAACTGAAGGCAGATGCTTAACCAATGGAGCCACCCAGGCACCTGAGTTAAATTTAGTTTTAACATTGTCTAAACAGTGTTTCTCAAAGTATGGTCCTGATATTATCTGTATCAGAACCACCTGGGTGTTTGCTTGGAAATACGGATTCTTGGGCCCAACAGCAGACTTACTTAAACAGAATCTGTGGGTGGGACACAGGACTCCAGATTTTTTTTTCTTTCATCCATTAGGACTCTAGATTTTTATAAGGAATCTAGATGATTATTATGCACAATGAAATTTTTTGGTAACCAGTTTATTAAGATGTAACTCACATACCATACAGTTCACACAATTAAAATATGCCGTCATAGAGCTCTTTTTCTTTACTCACAGAGTTGTGCAGCTGACACCACAGTCAATTTTGTAACATTTCCTTATCCCAGAATAAACTCCACAGCCTTTAGTCATTTAGCCTCCCGGCACTAGGCAACCTCTAAGGCAGTTTCTGTCTTTATAGATTTCCCAATCTGGCCACTTCATATAAATGGAATTATACAGTATGAGGTCTTTTGCGATGGTTTCTTTCACTTAGCATAATGTTTCAAGGTTCATTCATGTTGTAGCAGGCATCAGCACCTCATTCCTCTTTATGGCTGAGTAATATTCCATTGTGTGGATATTCTACATTTTATTTCTCCATCAGTTGATGGATATTTTGGTTGTTTCCATTTTGGGGGCTATTATAAATAATGCTGTTACAAACATTTGTGTATAGCTTTCTAATATCTGTAATTTTTAAAAGTCTTTGTGGCTCCTTTTTCCAGAGCTATTGTTTTGTTTTGTTGTGTTGTTGTTTTGTTGTTGAATTATGCTTTGTTGTTTTGTTGTTTTGTTGTTATTGTATTGTTTTGTTTATAGATTTTGCCAAAACCCCAACTATCTATTTGTTCCATGATTGGCAATGAAATGTTTTCATTTCTCTTGGTTATATGCCCAGGAGTAGAATGTCTGAGTCATATAATAACTCCAGGATTTGTCTTTTGAGGAACTATCAGACTATTTCCTAAGTAGCTGCACATTTTTATATCTTTACCAGCAATGTGGGAAGGTTCCAGTTTCTTCCCATCCCTGCTAGCACTTTCTATATAGTCTATCATTTTTATTATAATCATGTGGATGTGAAGTGGTATCTCATTGTGGTTTTGATTTCCCTTATGGCTAATGATGTTGAACATCTTTTCAAATGCTCATTGACCATTTGTATCTCTTCCATGGAGAAATGTCTTTTCAAGTCCTTTGCCCATTTTTAAATTGGGCTGTCTTTTTATAACTAAGTGGTAAGAGTTCTTTATACATTCTAGATAGAAGTCCCTTATTAGATGTATAGTTTACAAATGTTTTTTCCCATTTTGTGAGTCCTCTTTCTATCTTCTTGATGGTATCCTTTGAGGCACAAAATATTTTCATTTAATAAAATTCAATTTATCTATTTTGTTGTTGTTGTTGCTTGTACTTTTGGTGCCATATTTTATTTTATTTTATTTATTTTTTTTTAAAGATTTTATTTATTTATTTGACACAGAGAGAGAGATTACAAGTAGGCAGAGAGGCAGGCAGAGACAGGGAGAGGAGGAAGCAGGCTCCCTGCTGAGCAGAGAGCCCAATGCGGGCCTCGATCCCAGGACGGTGAGATCATGACCTGAGCTGAAAGCAGAGGCTTTAACCCACTGAGCCACCCAGGCGCCCTTGGTGCCATATTTTAGAAGTCATTGACCAATTCAAGGTCATGAAGATTTACATCTGTTTTATACTAAGAGTTTTATAGTTTTAGCTCTTACCTTTGGGTCTGATCCACTTCGAGTTGATATTTGTATACGGGGTGTGGCAGGGTCCCACTTCATCTTTTTACAAAAGATTTTATTTATTTATTTGGGAGAGAGAGAGTGAGCGAGAGAGAGTGCACAAGTGGGGTGGAGGGGAGAGGGACAAAGGGAGAAGAAGCAGACTACCCTGAAGAGCAGAGAGCCCAACATGGTGCCGACCCCAGGACCTCGGGATCATGACCTCAGCTGAAGACAAACTCTTAACCAGCTGAGCCACCCACGTGCTCCGTGCATCTAACTTCATTTTATTGCACGTGACTATTCAGTTGTCTCAGCAACCTTTAGTTGAAAAGACTATCCTTTGGCCATTAAATTGTTTGATGAAATCAACTGACCATAATGCATGGCACAATAAAATTTTAGAACAAAGTGTCTGCTGGAATTGTGAGCTGACCATTTTAAGAAGGCTAAAGTTATGAACCTCAAGCTACTTTCATGGTTAGTAGTCTTGATGTGCATTTATAACTCCAAATTTGGTGTGTTTGGAGAAGTCGTGAGCATGGGAAATGATGAGGTAAGGGTGAATGGGGAAGGCTTGTGCTTTATAATGCAAACTATTTAATTCAAGAAACTTACTTGGCAAAATGGTCTTATAGCGATTTTTAGTTCCATGACGGGGAATGTCAATTTCTTTGGGATCCACGAAGTTCATTGGTATTTCCTGCAAAAATAAATGATATCAAATTAGTATATCTAATGCTGCCACAAAGAAAATCTTCACAGGGGGCCATCTGATCCAGAGCCCTACTGAACTTCAAAGTCATTTATAAAACAACAGACTACCACCTCTGGTTGACCAACACCCTTCCTTTCATAAACATATTAGCTTCACCCTGGCAAGTTGATTCTAAGAAACAGCTCTCTGTGTTAGCAAGTATTATTTTACATATGGTTATTAAAGAAACATGTAAAATTTGATTACATTTTAAAAATTCTGTTCTGGCACAATTGCTAGAAATATATATAGACAGCTGAAAATTGACAATACATTCAAATTTTTAAAAAATCTTTATATAAGTTACCAAAAATTTCACTATGATGGATTCTCTTTTAACATTGTATGACTCTTTCAGGATTATTAAAACCTCCCTCCCCAAATGGTAAATACAAAGGGCATTTTTGTTAATTCAAGTGATGGCAATATAATTTTTTTTGTATTAAGGAATGGTTTATAATTGTACTGTTCCATCTGTTTTTTGTTTTGTTTTGCTTTATTTTTAAAATTTAAATTAAATTAATTAACATATAATGTATTATTGCTTTCAGAGGTAGAGGTCAGTGATTCATTGTACTGTTCCATTTGTTGTTGTAAATGCAATATTTTTAGGTGAAGGGCATCTGGACACCGTTTTCTCCCACTTAACAAGAATATAAATGTTTTTGTCAGAATATATGTCATGGGCCTCAAATGATTGGAGAGGGAACAATTAGAGTAGAAATGGCTCTGTGGAAATGAATTAGATCTAAAAGGTGAGCGTCTATAGATGACTGGGACAAAGAAAGCAATTAGGCAATGTTTTCAAAAGGTTTGAAACAAATATGTAAGGATTTGTTCATATCTCCAGTTAAAATTCTGCAAAAGATTGCTTAGATAAATGTTAATGTGAAATAAAGGAACTTTTATCTTTAGATCACATGAAATACTATTTTTGCTACTTGAACTTTCTTCAATGGAAAATATAACTCAACAGCTTAATATTCATTAAAATGAAAGAATTAATTTATAAATTAATTCAAATTATCCTAGTTTTCAGTCAGTCTGGAAATTTGAGATCATGAATTTGAGATGTGGTAGCTTACTTTTTAAAGAAGAGTAGCTTACTTTTTAAACATCATTTCCTAAATTTGCATTCTTTTAGATATTTATAATATTCATCCCTCCTCTCTGCTCCAAGGAAATATTATAACTTCTCAGTTCCAAGTCACCAAAATAAGAAAAATTGTTGAAGTTTCAGTAGAAAGCACACATTTATGTTTGGTAATTTCAAGCAGGTCAGTCTGTTTTGGCAAAGCCATGGAAGGGTTATTCCTCCCTGCTTCTTCCTGCTTTCTGACACACGCCTACAACGACCATCCTTGGGCATTATCCTTCTCTGGTATTCCTCGTTGGCCTCATCTTTCCTTTAAGGGTTTATCTCATAAAAGCTATCTGTGGTTCTAGAAAAGAGCATTAGGTGTACTTTTGGCTAGCTGTGTGATCATTCACTGGTTCTTTCATCTACTAGGTTTTCTTCAAATGTGAAGAGATGACACACTACAAAGTCTAATTTCAAAAACTGCATGTTCGTGTTTTACCTTGGATGCTTAATAATAGTTGATGAGACTAATGGGAAATCTAGCCCACCACTAGATATGTCATCATTAGAGTGCTTGCAAATATCTGAACAGACCCCGGAATGATCACTTTATTAAAATCAACAGACTTGGCTTAGGATGAATAACTGATTTACCTAAAGTGATCTATAAAATGGATATTCCCTTTGGACAATAATTAGACCTAAGAAGGTCTAAAGCTCTCTGGGTCAATATGTGTTTTTCCAAATCAACTTAATCACCAGCAGCACTGATGGGTTCCCCCAATGTGCAGTGAACAGTAACCAGTAGGCTCACCATGAATTCACTTTGGAGTAAATGTGAACTTGCCACGACGTCCCTCAGCTGTGATCTGGTGAGTATTCGGCTGGCTGACTGCAGATATTCCATTGCCACCGTCTCCCGTGGGGTTGGGATAGCCACAAAGGGTTCAACATTCCCCAAGCTACTCATGTCCAATGTAAGAGATACGTTGGACCCTCGTCTACGTTGGGGAAGAAGGTTAATACGTTTAGAAACCACGAGTTATTTTGATTACACAGATTTGTGTTTTGTACATACACACTCACTATTCGGTGAGAACTTTTCCAGAAATTAGGACCAAATGTCTTTTTCTCTGATGGTACCATAGTCGACTATAGCAACTATCTGTAGTTTCTTTATAGGAAACTGGCAGTTTTGTTGTTGGAAATCAGTCTGAATTGAGAAAATGCACTATAATTTATTAATGGGTATACTTGATTCAAAAATAATAGGATGGCTGGTAATATTAAGTGAAAAATTCAGGAAAAGCAAACATCACATTTGGATTGAGAAATGTATGACACAAACCAACTCTATTGTTTGTATGTCTGAGAGCTCAGTATATAAATCAAATTGCCACCCAGTGTTTCTGACATCAATATACAGTACACATGATCTCACTGGACATAGGAAGCTCAGAGGAAAAAAATACTTTGGTTCACATTGTTGCCACTGAAATAGAATTTACAAGTTTTAAAATGTATGTGCTGTTTATAATTTCTGAGTAAATCCCTAAAAAAATAGCATCCATATCCTCCATTTAGGTATGTATGCAAGCATGCATATATGTGTGTATGTGTATGTATTTATTTAATTCTGGGATAAACTCATGAGGATATTGAGATCACAGACTCTTATTCTGAGTTATAATTTATCTTCCCTCTGTAATTTTCCTCTTCTAGTTGGGAGATGATATAACATTATAATATTCCAACTTGTAAAGGCCCCTTGTGTCTTGGATAGAAGGTATGAGTGCCTCTTACCAGTAACATTAGCCATGTGGAACCAAGAAGTAAATATGAAATAGCCACTGCAAGACTGAGGGCCAAAGTCAGAGATTATATTCACAAGAACTATTAAATTAAAGAGCCTTACGTATTTACAAGATGATCAAATATGGTGCCAAGTCGTTGGTGTTCCAAGGAAATAGAGAATAGGGAAAAACAGGTCAAAACAAATGTGAACAAAGACAGTAAGAACAAATACGAGGCCATATTTCATCTGAAGGGTGCTTTACATGCTCTCTATAGAGCAAAACATCAGGAAATATTCACGTGGCTAGAGTTTGATTTTCAATAACGGAAAATTATTAGAACATACAACAAAAACCCATTAAACAAAAGCATGTAAGTTCCTTCCTCTTATAAATTGATACATAATGTCATTTTTATTAATTTCTAAATGGTTTGTAATTGTAGTTTTAACTTCTGCTTTGGCTTGATGTTTATTTAAGTTTTTAGGAATTTATCTTCCTTATTAATTTCTAGTTCTAGTACATGCAAATCATCCAACTAATGGTTGGACTTCTAATGTTTGGAATTTCTCAATTCTTTCTTTGAGACAAATACTATGATAATTTTTTTCTGAATATTTCATAAATACTTATGGAGGCAACTAGACTGATTACCTATTTATCTCTCTCTATATAGAAATTTATCTATACACATATGTATCTATGCACATATATCACCTTATTTATGTTATTATATATTATTAAAGATGCTATTCCAATCCATTTTTTCCTACCGGATTTCTCAAAGCCTGAGATGTATGTGATCTTCGCCAACACTTGTTTTGTTATTTTTCTTTATATCCCTGACAATTTTTACTTTATATATTTCAACCATTGTTTTATTTGAAAAGATTAATAATTACATCTTTACTGTAAATTTTACCAATATTAATTCCTATAATTTCCTATTAATTCTATGTTTTGCTTCCTATCTGACCTTTTCCCCCAGTTTTATTGAGACAGAATTTATACACAGCACCATATAAGCTTAAGGTAGACAACATTATTAACTGAATTACATATATTGTGAAATGATTACTACAATAAATTTAGTTAACATTCATCATCTCCTATAGAAACAAACAAAAAAAAAGCTTTTTCCTTGTGATGAAAACTTAGGATCCACTCTCTTAACAACTTTCAAATGTATCATACCGCAGAGTAAGCTATAGTTATCATGTCATACAGGACATCATGAATATTACATTATTTATTATATATTATTTGTCGTAAGTGGAAACTTGTACCTTTTGATCACCTTCCTCCAATTCACCCTCCTGCCACCTCTTACCTCCAACTTAAAAAAAAAATTAATATTGGGGCGCCTGGGTGGCTCAGTTAGTTAAGTGACAGCCTTCGGCTCAGGTCATGATCCCGGAGTCGTGGGATCGCGTCCCACATCAGGCTCCCAGCTCCACGGGGAGTCCGCTTCTCCCTCTCACCTTCTCCTCTCTCATGCTCTCTTTCACTCTCTCTCTCTCTCCCTCTCTCAAATAAATAAATAAAATCTTTTAAAAAAATTAATATTGACATACCTGTTATTTTTTTTGCAAGTTTTTGAAAAATCTTTTCTAGTTTTTTTATTATGTTTAATTCTCTTGAATTACTATTAGGGATTAGGGGCTAGCATACTGGATGTCCCATAAAATATCACTTAGCTGATAGAAGAATGTTTGTCCCCCACCGTATTGTGTGTGTGTGTGTGTGTGTGTGTGTGTGTGTGTGTGTGTGTGTGTGTGTGTGGCTGTTGTGAGTGATTGACAGGGCTCCAGTGTTTTTCGAGTAGGAGGTAAACAGTTGAGGAGAGTGAAGAGTGGTTCTATTCTCAGAGCAAGAATTTTAGTCTCTTTTTAGTGGGAAAGCAGGTTTTATAAGTTTCTCAATCCAGTTCCTCTGGCCTTTAAGTTGTCAGAAATTCCTTCCTAATTCTGATAATATATTGTTTGTTAGTTTTTAGCATATTTGTGAGAGTGCGGATTTTGCTTGCTTCATAGGTCTTTTTAGTAAGGACTTGGGACGGGCCATTTAAGGGATTGCTAATCAGATGCCATTTTAAACCATTATTCTATCCAATCAATCTTCAGCCCCCAAAGACTAAAGCGTCTGCAGTCTCTCCATTGAGTGACACTCAGTGCCATGGTGGTTTAGTAGACAGGGAGGTCTCTTCCATCCAGAGTGGACAAATGTGTATGAGGAGCAGACATTTGAGTTAAATCTCGAAGGTAAAAGTTCAATAGATAAATTTTCAGTAAGAGGTTATTCAAGGAGAGAGCCCGGCAGGAGGAAAAAAAAAATGTGGAAGCAGGAAATGATAAGGCATCTTTGAGAAATGGCATATAAGCAGTTTGAGCTAGAGTTCAGTCGTGTAAAAGTGCATTTTGGAATTGGAGGGCAGGGTTAGGTAGGAGAAATGAGAGAGAAGCAGGAGTCACAGACAAGGGTATAAAAAGCTTGCCCAAACCCAGAAAAGAGAATTTTGAATGTCAGCTTATATAAATTTCTAACAGAGCTTTCCACAGCATCCCCTGCCCAACTTGGGGGATGAGAAGCTTCTGAGATTCCATGTCTAAGAGAGTCCATTTGATCGAATGAGCAAAAATTCTGAAGATTCTGTGATGAAGTGAGAGCTATGGGAGCATTTTCATGCAAACTGACGTAGTAAGGAAGAACGACTTTTGTCTGGCAAGGGAAGGAAGAAAGGAAACTAATATTTATTAAACATCTATGATTTGCCAAGCCCTGTCCTAAGCACTTTCACATATGCTGTTCCCATCTCTGTAACAGTTCTCTGAGGTTATTACTTTCCCCTATTACATGGGTGAAGAAATAACTAACTTAGGAACATGAACGTGCAACAAAGATTCAATCCAAGTTAGAGTGTGAAAACCAAGCACTTTCTGATTTGCTCCCCAAAAGCAAGGGAATCATGGGCAGATTACTTTAGACTAGCTAGTGCCTTATGTGGAGTTGGGGGCCAGCTGTTACGGAGAAGGTCAAGACAACTGAACTCTAAAGTAGAGGCAGTGTACTATTCAGAGTATGATTCTAGCCTTACAGGCAGATTTGTCTGGGCTCAAATCCTGCCTCTCCCATGTTCTTGCGGTGGACCTTTGGTCAGGCTACGTAGCCTTGTTGCATCGCAATTTCTTCTTCTTTTATGAAGTGAGTAGTTAAGGATACCTTCTTCAGAGGCTTATTCCAAGGATGAACACAATAGTGAAAGTACACTGTTTCTAAGAAGTGTTGCCTGACTAATCTTTTGGGCAATAATGGCATAAAGTCCAATATAACTCTCACCTTCCGCCTCTTAAGGGATCTACTTTAAGAGATCTTCGCAAAAACACAAAAATTGTTTACGCTGAGATTAACTTTAACGTTTTGAAATGAACGGACAGAATCTACACAGTTGTCACTACAGAAAAATGCATCCTTCTTGATAACCTACTTATCTAAAAATTTCCCTTTATTATGGCAAATCCACTTCCCCTGAACCCTAAACAATTTCAGAACACATCACCTCAACACCTCAGACAATGTCTCAAAGTTCAATTATGGAATTAATCATGTACAAGCTGTTGACCTTGCAGAGAATCTTCTTCCCAAGAACAGCCCTTATCAAGGTAGTTCTCTTCTCTCCTGGCCGTGAAATATGACCACAGACTGTCATTAACTTGGAAAAGTCTCTACTTTTGTTGATTCTTATTTTTAAGGAACAAACAGTATTTAAGTTAATTGAAACACAATGGAATTTGAAAATTAGATCAGTAGAATTAACTCAAAAAAATCTGTCCACTTCTTAGTCATGTCTTGTGCTTGCAGAAGACATTAAACACACATCTATATAGGTTTTAAAGTGCTAATTTTTTCATTATACAAGGAACACATGCTCATTGTAGAAGATCTGTGGAACTCAGAAGTTTTAAAAAGGAAATTAAAATCACTCAGTCACATAAAGTTCACTAGCTTTTAAACTGACTTTAAATTTTGCTATGTTAATGGCAACCATGGCAGTGACTTAGTGTTTTAAATTTTATTTCTTTGGTTAGCGATGGGGATAAATACATTTTGATATGATTACTGTTCATTTATCAGTCCTAACCTTTGAGAATTGCCTGTTTGTGCTCTTTCCTAATGTTTACATTGGAGCATTAATGTATTTATTGTTGAGGACTATGATATATAAGAAATTAATTATTTCTCAGATATATGTGTTGCATACATATGGTTTATTGTTGCCTTAAAACACCGAGGGTTTTTTTTTTAAAAGTTATGTTTACATTCAAATACATCAATCTTTTTTTTTGTGTGTGTGGTTTCTTGCACTGCTTTAATACATACAAATTTGTTGGCAGTTTAATTTTTACTAAAAGTTAATCTTTTAATCTAGTTCTAATTTTTGGGGGGTTAGGTAAAGGTGTGAATCAACTAGATCTCTTTCTCCCAAATAGGTTAACAAGGTGTCTAACAGCATTTACTGAACAATTTTGAAAAGAGAGGTGTTTTATAATGCTAGAATATTAGGTTTTAACCAGCTATTACTGACTAATGATCTGGAGGACAAATCGCCACTTTACTGAACTAAGAGATAGTAATTTGTCTCCCAGTATCCATAAACCGAAGTGGTAAGAAGTTAGGATCGAATCAGAAAGACATTTCCAAAACAAAACAAACATCAGAAGTTAGGAGAAAATACAAATTAAGATGGGGGGAAAATCTAAAGGATTTAGAGGGGGAAAAAAATAACAGAATAACAGGAGAACCAGACCTTTAATAAAAACAGAATGTGGAAAACGAAGAACGCAAACTCTTATTGAGGCTTTGCTTCTCCTTTGTTATGTAACTCTGGACAAACTGTTTAGACTTTTTTATGCCTCATGATTGCTGTTGGACAGAAGGGAACATAATAAAAAGCTTTATCAAGCTCCTGCTGTAGCACCAATTATTATTTATGCCAAAAAAATAAATAAGCGGGAGGAAATTCAAAAGATACCAATGCAAACAATTGAAGGAAAAAGCAAATTCTTAAGGAAAGGTAAAAGGAATGCAATAAACAGCATGCTAATTACAATGAAGTAAAAAGGAAAACATGTATAAATATTATGGCCCAGGGCCACACATCCATTTCAGCAAGGGCTTATAAACAGAGCTCTGCTGAAATTGTTCCATTCTGCACCACTGCTCTTAATGACCAAGAAGTGGGAAGAAAATACTGCCAGAAATATAAAAACAATACAACTGACTTTGAGAATCACCCAAAATTAAGCATTGATTTTCACAGTAGTTGGGACTGTATGCTGAATTTTAGAAGCTGGGTTTAGGCAGAAGGCTTTTAGTCTCCAGCAGTGGGGCCAGGAGGCTATGCCTAATTCTCAGATTTGCTGGTGCCTTTGCAGTACCTCACCCACCAGGAACCGTGAGATTTCAAGCCTGGCACCTCACTCAGTACCAGATAAGGAATGGAAATGGGAGTCAGAGAATAAAAGGAAACAAATGATCATTTTGCCCATAGTCCAGGAAGATGTGCTTCTGAAATTACTGGATTAAGAAATTAAGTTTCAGTGGGGAGAGGTGGTAGCTGCTTATCTTGAAGTATTTGAAATGAGAACGGAAAAATATGCCCCTAAAGATTGTAAGAAGACTTTAGTCCAGAATGAAAGCAAACAGATTTGATCTTTGAGCGCTTTCCCAACCTTAACTCCTTTGTTGTCGTGGTACTGTAAAAAATACACGTGATTCATTCAGAGCTCTTTATGGCTATACACATCTAAATCCTACATGGTGAGAAGTGAGATGTTTAACACTGACGTCCTGTCCGGTTCTGAACCGTTGTGAGTCTACGCTGTTCAGTCCTGCCTTTCCTCCCTCCTGGTGTGTTCCCTTTACGATGATCACAAATCTGACAGTCTTGGCTTTATTCCAAAGGTGAGCGAGCTTAAGCCACTCCACCTTGATTTTTTTTAAATTTAATTTTGCTCCATTTGTCCGCATTTTCAGTTTTCTAGGTTACTTTTAATAAAAAAAAGCTTGAAATAACAAAGGAGGAAACAGTGGTGAGATAGAGACTTGAAGTCCCTTTACTGTGTGTGGATTGACTGGCCCCCATAGTTCTTTGAAACTCCCTATTCTACCACTTTTAAGTTCCAGAGGTAATGATATTTAATGAACGGTTTGCTGTTTCTCTCCACCTCTTTACCTTCAAATAAACTATATATAGTACTAACCCCCTTTCTGGATCACTTGACAGATGAAAGAGTAAAATTAAAAAAAAAAAAGTTAGGGAGTGCTAGGTGTTTTAAATTGTGGCTTAAATTCAAAGCTCCTAGAAAGTTAAATGTGACACAAATTCAGTGTTACTAATTTCTGAAAGCTGAAATAAATGAATAGATACTGTGACCATCCATCGTAAAATTTCCCAAAGGAAATCCTGTAGGGAAGAAATGTAACAAGGATAAAAGAGACCAAGCACAGGCCCAGGAATATGACAAATGAATTTCAGTCTAAAGCAAAAAAGAAAATCTCACAACGAAGAGACCATTTTTTTTTTTTTGGTGTGGGAAATGATTGATTTTCCTACTTAAAAGGATCTACTTCACTAGGTAGAATGCCGCTCTCTCTTTTGAGTGATTAGATAAAAATTTTTGAATTCATACAATGATATCTGATTCTTTTATGCATGTATAGGACAAGGCAAAATTTACAACATCCTTCTTTTATTGTTTAAAAAAATAAAAGTCAACAGGGGCCTGGTGGCATCGTTGGTTAAGCGGCTGAATCTTGGTTTCACCTCAGGTCATGATCTCAGGGTCATGAGATCAAGCCCCAGATAGGTCTCAGCACTCAGCTCGGAGTTTGCTTAAGACTCTCTCCCTCTGCCCCTCCTCCCCTCTAAAATAAAAACATAAATCTTAAAAAAAAAAGAGTAAAACAATCATTAAAAAAACAAACATAAATTGAACTTGTTATATTTTTCTTGGAGCATTGACCTTGGAATGTGAGTTTAAATCAGTGCTCTGCACTTTACTTAAGCTCTTGTGGCCTCAGACTACTTAATTTGTAAATGCAGCTGATAATAAAACTCACAGGGTTGATTCACATTATAAAAGTTAAAGAAGCAGGGCGCCTGGGTGGCTCAGTCGATTAAGCCTCTGCCTTCGGCTCAGGTCATGATCTCAGGGTCCTGGGATTGAGTCCCGCATTGGGCTCCCTGCTCATCGGGGAGTCTGCTTCTCCCTCTGGCTCTGCTGTTCCCCCTGCTTGTACTCTCTCTCTCTCTCTCTGTCAAATAAATAAATAAAAGCTTAAAAAAAAGTTAAAGAAGCAAAGATACGTGAATATTTCCAGTCAGTATGTGGCATATAGTACACATGTGTGAATGATTATAATTACTAATGATGATCACGTGGTAATTCTTCGCTCTACACTTGAATAGCTGTGTGGGAGCTATAGGCATAGACATTGCTAAATATTTGAAAAACGCAATGTTGGAAAAGTTGTTTAGTGAGAGGTAACAAAAACAAAGAAAAATATCCCATAATACCAACACTTAGAATGACCGCTAATCACATTTTATGTGTATGTTCTTCAAGTCCTTGTATGTATATATGACATCATCTAGATTTTTACTCTACAAATTCCTTCATGACCTGCTGTTAAACTAAATATATTGTGGTTATCTTTTCATGTCTTTAAATTTGTTTAAAAGCTATTTTCAAACACTCCAATTTATTTAAAAACTATTTTCAAACACTCTATAGTATTCCATTGTATGGATGTACTGGAGTTTGTTTATCCAATACCTTATTTTTGGACATTAACTTGTTTTAATTTTTCACAGTTATAGACAAGACTGTAAATAAATAACCTTGTATCTAAGTGTTTGTGCATTTCCATGATTATTTTTAGGTTGAGGAATTCCAAACGCTAACATAAAATCTCTGAGTTTGGAGAAGTCACTGAACACATGGAACATGGAAGAGGCAAGAAGACTGACTCTTGCGGCTTCACTGACATGGAATTAGCTCAGACGCTCTTCATCCATTGTTCAGACCTTGCAGTAGCTCCCTAACAAGCTTTTGTAACTCTGAAATCTCTTAGTCCGGTATGTTTTCTTCCAGATTTCACCCAGATGATGTCGGAGCATTGAAAATATGATAATCAAACTCTAGGGATTTTTTTCCGCTGAAACCTCTTAGCAATTTTTCTAGTATGTTTCCAATATATTCACTAAAAATGACTAAAGTGTGAACTCCTTGAGGGCGAAGACTGTAATCCTCCTTGTGGATACAGTCCTGAACACATGGAGAGTAATACTTTCGTTTTCTGTATGTATGAGTGATTGTGAGTAATTGGTTACGGTAATACTGTGTATAATTACTGTGTTCTGATGGCTTTTCTAATCCTTCTGAAGATAGGAAAAGTGGGGGATCATGTTAGATAGAAGTTGGAAATGCAGAATGGAGAAGCCATGCTTATCCAGGTACAGTAAATATTACAGTTGATATATAGTTTGAATCTTATTTAAGTATCAGTGAAGTCTAGCATTAACATCTGAAAGAGCTATGATGCTTTTGTTAGTAAAAAAGGGGGGAAAAGTACTGCTTTGCCTTGTATCCAAGTATGATTAATTTTTACTTCTTTTTGGCATTTAGTATTGTTTTGACTGTCACTCATGGTGAGGAGGCTGTTTCCTTTTTAACAAAAGGACAAAATGATGGTAGCTCTAATTTTAGTTCCCAAGTTTAGTTTTTCCAAGTTTATATAATTAGTTAAGAAAAAGATGATGCTGAATGAACATTAATAAGTCTCAATGAAAAAAACCATTCTTTCCTAAATGAGAAATATTTCTTTGACTTTTAGATGATGTATACATATACACACACACAATTTCCTAAGTAACACAATACCATGAATAGCTCTCTGTCCCTTTAAGCAATTACAAATAAATTAAATATATTTATGTACTTTCAGGATTATAATGATCCATCGAGTTCAGCTAAAATGTAAAATCATCAAAAAGTATACAACTCAACATAATAAAAATAAATACATGAAAATAATAAATTTAAAAAAGAAAAAAATATACAACTCATCTTCAGTTTTTTGTGTTTTTGTTTTCCATCTGGTTGCATCCCCATTTAAAAAAAACATATTCTGAAATTTTTAAGGAAATTCAACTGCTTTTTAAGTTAAGACTTCTTTTTCAGTTAAAAACATCTTTTTACAATACATATGCAATTGACTTGGCATTAATTTTTCTTTTTTTAGCATTAAGTGTATTTCATACATATATAATAAAGTATATGTTATAATTTTATATAATATATATTACATATAGGTTATTAAATATAATATATTATATATCATTGAAGTATAGTTGACACACAATGTTACATTAGTTTTGGGTATACCACATAGTGATTTGACATCTCTACACATTCTGTTAGGCTCATAAGTGTAGCCGCCATATTTTTCAGTTTTAAATAGCAGTGAAGGGGCACTTTTATACCTCAATAGCACAATACAACATATAGCTAGAAAGCCACATAACTGACACTGATAATTCTGATAATTTGCAGTTCAACTGCAGTAAGGCAGTAATTTCAACTCTGGCTGCAGTTAGAGTGCATGTTGATAATATATCTCAGGAATTAATCATTGAAAAGAGAAAACTTGACTGCTTGGAGGACTCTGTTAAGCAGCAGCTGCCCATATGGTTTTTCCTCTTAAAAAATCAGATAGGTTGGTAAACTTCTTCCTCTTGCCCTTGCACAGATTATCAGGCATATTTATATTAGAGTAAATGTCCACTTTGGGAGCCCTTGCATGCATAGAACTGTGTCGTCCTGATAGGAATAGAATAAGAGCTTTAGAAATATGTTGATCAAGCATTTGTTCTTTAAATTTGCAATATTATGCAGTTGTAGACATTACTGAGGTATTCTGTGATTAGAATCTCAACCATGCTACGAAAAGTAGCCAGCATGATTTGGATCTCTGTAGAGCCAGTTGAAAGCTAAATTTTGACAAGATAAACACTGCTTTTACTGCATCCAGATAATTTGGAATGTTGTGATTTCATTTTCATTCATCTCAAATATATTCTAATAACAGTAGAGAAAGTCAATGAAACCAAAAGTTGGTTCTTTGAGAAGATCAACAAAATTGACAAACCTTTAGCTAGACTGAGCAAGAAAAAATAAAAGACAAGACTCAACTGAAATCTCAAATAAAAGAAGGGACATCACTACCCACTTTACAGAAATAAAAAGATTATAAAAGAATACTATGAACAACTGGATACCAACAAACTAGATAACCCAGACGGACAAACTCCTAAAAAGACATAAGCTACTGAAACTGATTCAATACAAAACAGATAACTGTAGACTCATCTAAATAGAACCAAATAAACAAAGAGGCTGAATTAATAATTTTAAAAACTTCCTATGAAGAAAAGCCTAGGACCAAAGTGACTTTAGGGGGTTCTACCAAATGTTTAAGGAAGTATTAACACCAATCATTCAAAAACACCTTCAAAAAACAGAAGAGGAGGAAACAATTCATAGCTCATTCTATGAAGCCAGTATCAGTCTCAAACCAAAGCCAAAGAATATTTAAAAATTAGTATTAATAGGAATCAATATCAATATGAATCTATATCAATATGAGTCTAGATGCAAAATTCTCAGTGCAACATTAACGAAGCAAATTCAGCAACATATAAAAAAGATTACATGGCATGACCAAATAAGGTTTATCCCAAGAATGCAAAGTTAGTTTGATAAGCGAAAAATTAAACAATGTAATAATGCCATATCAAAAGGGTAAAAGACAAAACCACATAACATCTCAGTAGACTCAGAAAAAAGCACTGGACAAAATCCAACATTCTTTTAGGATAGAGACACTGAGGGAACTGGGAGTAGAAGACAGCTTCTTCAACCTGATGAGGAGCATGTTTATAAAACACCACAGCTAACATCATACTTAACAGTGAAATACTCAGTTTTCCATTTAAGATCCGGCACATTTTCTTGTGCAAGTAAGGCACAAGTACTCTTCCACTTCTATTCAATATTGTACCAGGGATTCTTAGCCAGGGCAATTAGATGAGATAATGAAACAAACAAACAAAAATTTAGATTGGAAAGGAAGAAATAAAGCTATTTCTATTTGCAGAGAGCATGATCTCATAGATAGAAAACTCAAAGGAATCCACAAAAAATGCTAAAAATAATGCTCCAGTTCCACAAGGTTGCATGATATAAAATCAATAGAAGAAATCAATTGTATTTCTATATATTAGCAATAATTACCAAAAATGAAATTAAGAAAACAATTCCAGTTACAGTATCATTAAAAAGAATTAAATATTTAGGAATCAATTTTACAAAAAGTGCAAGGGTGGTGCACTAAAAACTGCAAAACATTGTTGAAAGAAATCAAAGAAGACCTGAATAAATGGAAGGACACCTCATATTTATACATTAGGAGACTTAATATTAACGTGGCAAAACTTCTGAAATTGATTTACAACATCAATGCAGTTCTTGTCAGAATGGCAGCTGACTTTTTTGCAGAAATTGACAACCTGATCTTAAAATTCATATGCAAATGCAAGGAACCCAAACAGCTAAAATAATCTTGAGAAGAACAAAGTTAGAGGACTTATGGTTTCTGATTTCAAAACTTACTACAAAGATAGACTAACCAAAACAGTGTGGCACTGGCATAAGAATAGATACATAGATCAATGGAATAGACTCGAGAATCCAGAATAAATAAGAAAAGATCTTCAACATCGTTGGGCATTATGAAATCAAAACCACAAGGAGATACGGCTTCACTCTTGCTAGGACGATTATAATAAAAAAGATGGACAATGACAAGTGTTGGTGAGGATGTGGAGAAATTAGAACCCTCCTACATTGCTGGTGGGAATATAAAATGGTATAGCTGCTTTGGAAAACCAGTTCGGCAGTTCCTCAAAAAGTTAGACCTATGGTTACCATATGACCAAGTAATTCTAGTCCTAGGTGTATACCCAAGAGAAATGAAAACATATGTCCACACAAAAACTTGTACATGAATGTTTACAGCATCATTATTCATAAGAGTTAAAAGTGGAAACAATCAACCGGTGAATGAATATACAAAAAGTGGTAAAGCCATACCACATAATATTATTCATCCACAAAAAAGGAATAAAGTACTGATACATGCAACCACATGAATAAACCTTAAAAACATGAAGTAAAAGAAATTACACAAAAGGTCCCATATTTCATCATTTCCATTTATATGAAATGTCCAGGACAGGTAAATCCTTAGAGATAGAAGATTGGTAATTGTCAGAGGCTGAAGAGTAGGGAACTGGGGACTGAATGCTAAGGATACAGGACGGTGAAAATGTTCTGGAATTAGAGAGTGGTAAAAAAATTGTCAAGACCTTATAATCAATCTTTTATAATTTTATCATAACGTCATTTTAATAATAAAAATGCCTAGTTATTAAAAGTTGAATAGAAGTTTTGTTGATTGTTAGAGGGAAGGAAGGAAGGAAGGACGAAAGGAAGGAAGGAAGAAGGGAGGAAGGAGGAAAGAGGAAAGGAAGAAGAGTAGGAAAAAAGAAGGAGAAAAAAATGGGCCAGAAGTACTGAAAACATTTCCCAGAAAGACTGTTTTTAAATAATAAGAGCTATAAAGCATCACTGGAATATATGCATAGACCCAGGGACAGTGGCAGCTCTGATTATTTGTGGGACATCTATGGAAAATTTTTTAGCCAACATGATATATGTTTGCATAACACAATAGAAATTTTAGAAAATAAAATCTTATGAAATAAGAATACTGTATGTCACCATAGGCTTCATGAGCGAAAATATAGGGCCATTTTATCACACAGCTCGATTTCACATATCTGTATCACTCCGCCTGCTTAGTAATAGGCAGCAAATTTCTTAGTAAAGGTAACCATGGAGACAAATTTTCTTCACACATCTCTGAGTTGTTGTAATGACCCGGATAGCTTTTACTTCAATGTATGTTTCTCAGTCTCTTTCCGATTAGATATTAAATTTAATTAAAATCCCTCCTCACACACACACACACACACACACACACACGCACACACACACAAGCACACACCCCAGAAATCTCTAAGGGTCTCCTCTCTTCTCTCAGAGCTCATTTGGGACTTCTGCTTGTTATATGTTTCCAGTCAGAGTGCAAATGTCCTCGTTTCTGCCCCCTCTGGGTAGATGGTGGGAGAGGTTGCAGGAAAAGAGATGGAAGAAAAGAGAAAGCATTGATTTTTACTATCTCTTCCTCCTAACTGGCGTCAGGCAGGAGTGCTGACTTAGTTTCTGCATTTGAGTCCGGGAGCAATAACCAGCAGGGCCTGGATGAAGAGTGCTCATGCTCCCAACATGTTACATGGCTAGTAATGTTGTAATAATGTAATGTAATAACATAAGTGCTACTAATGATGATGAAGATGATGACAGCACCTAACGTTAATTAAGCTAAGCCGGCAAGAAGTCGTTTACTTGTGTTATCTCATTTAATTTCTACACTAATTTTTGGGAAAGGTATTACGAGATTTTCCTCTTTTACATACGGGGAAGCTAAAGATGTTAAGTAATTTACCAAAAGTAATACAGTAAGGTATGTGAACAGAGGCAGTGTGATTCCTGACACTTCATTCTTTTTTTTTTTTTTTTTTTTTTT
>LNAC01000002.1:12488052-12506405 GCA_002007465.1 Ailurus styani | reverse complement strand
TTTTTTTTTTAAAGATTTTATTTATTTATTTGACACACAGAGAGAGATTACAAGTAGGCAGAGAGGCAGGCAGAGAGACAGGGAGAGGAGGAAGCAGGCTCCCCGCTGAGCAGAGAGCCCGATGCGGGCCTCGATCCCAGGACGCTGAGATCATGACCTGAGCCGAAAGCAGAGGCTTTAACCCACTGAGCCACCCAGGCGCCCTGACACTTCATTCTTAACCACAGAGCTGTGATGAAATTAGTGCAGCAACAAGCATTTATTGAGCACCTACTATTTTCTAGAAACCGTGTTAGGCCCTAAGGAGGTGGTTGCTGCCAAAGTTAATAGGACATGGCTTGTGGTCTTGGAGACCTGACAGGCTACAAGGAAAGAAACCCTTAGAGGTGGTTCGAATATGGAATGGAGTCATGGAATAGAGTCATGCCTAAGAAGTTACAGGAATAGAGGTTATGGACTGATTTTCAAGAGCACATCCGTTTATACTAAATCCTTGAACTTCCTTTTGGTCGTCAGAGAGGAACACTAATCAAATTAAATTTTCACAAAGAAAAATTTTGAATTTATGGAAAAATTAGATATTTAAAAAAGTAATTAAATTTAATATCTATCTGAAAGGTTCTAGAAGTCCCTCACTCACTGAATATAAGAGGCAGATATCTTAAGTCATCAAGCAGAACACAGCAAGTTCTACCTTTACCTAAAATGAACTCAGTCCAGATTGTGAAACTCTACTATACCCAGTTTCCCCAAATGTTTATCCAAGAACACCAATTTATTTAAATACACATTCCTGTGTTTGTTCAGGGTTCATTTAAAAGTGTACCACCCAGGGGGCGCCTGGCTGGCGCAGGCGGTAGCATGCAACTCTTAATCTTGGGGTCGTGAGTTCAAGCCCCACGTTGGGCGTGGAGCCTACTTAAATAAATAAAATGAAATAGCAATATTTAAAAAAGAAAAAGTGTACTACCCAGCAAGCAGCTATGGGCTTTGGTCGGTTAAAATGCTTTAGGAGTAAGCCAGGATGAAGGTTGCGTTCTCAAGTCATTGACCTTTCACCTTGGAATTACAGAGTAGGGAGTTGCTTCCTTTGGCCAGCAAAGAGTCAATGACTTTGCTGGGTTACTCTGTGGCCACAGATTGTATCTAAAGTACCATCACTTCTCAGATGGAAGGAAGGCCTCAATTACCTGGAAGAGTGTTAGCGATAAATAAAGAGAGTGGCACTTGATTTGATTACCATGATCACATTCTTGCCAATGTAAATACACAATCATGTTATCAGTGATGCCTAGTACAAGTATAGACGGTTAAATATAAATCATTAAACATAGTTGCCAATAGTTAAAATAAGCCTTTCCCCTCCAGTAATAGGGATTTGTTGATCTGATGCCATTCATAGTAATTTGCTTTTATTTCTGGGTCTTCTCTTATCCGCCTTCAGATGGAATAATTGCAGGATCACCCTGAAAATCAAATGGCCATTCACCCAAAGGCAGATATCACGCATACCAGAGTAAAGAATTCTTACTTTGGATACTGTGTTTTAAATCTATATGATGGCCAAGGAGCAGATGGACTGGTAAAAAATAAATATTTCTGAAATGCAAAATGACATACACATTTTCAAGAGTGAACTGAAATTTGTCATGGAAAGGACACTTTTATACTTGCTGTAGGAAATATATCCCTTTGCTTTTCCATAAATAAAAATGTTCTAAGTTAGCATGTTTCAACCAAATCAAATAAAATGAAAAAAAAACATAAAATGCCAGAAGCAACATCCCACTAATTTTCTAGAAGCAGCCAACATTTTGAAGTAAAATTAATGTTATATATGCTTTTCCCTGTCTTTATCAAGATACAGTTACATACCATAAAATTCACCTTTTTAAAGTGTTTAATTCAATGATTTTTAGTATAGTCACAGAGTTGTGTAAGATCGTAGCAGCTAATTTATAACATTTTCCTCAGCCCATAAAAGAAACTCCCTACCCATTGGCAGTTACTTCCTGTTCTTCCCTCTTCTCGGTCCTTGGAAACCACTAATCTACTTTCTGTGTCTACGAATTTGCCTATTTTGGACATTTCATATAAATGGAATCATACAACATATGACCTGTTCTGTCTGGGACTTTTACTTAGCATAATGTTTTTAAGGTTTATTCATGTTGTAGTATCTATCACCAATGCATTTCTTTTTATGGCACAGTAAATTCTATTGTATGGATATACGATATTTATTCATTTATCAGTTGGTGGACATTTGGATTGTTTCCACTTTGGGCTATCATAAATAACTCTGTCAAGAACATTTGTGCACACATTTTGGTGTGGGCATCTGTTTCATTTCTCTTGGTATGCACCTAGCAGTAGAATTGCTTGATCATAAGGAAACTCTAGATTTAATTTTCTGAGAAACTGCCAAATGTCTTCCTAAAGTGGCCACACCATTTTACATTCCCATCAGCTATGTACAACGGCTCCAGTTTCTCCACAACTTTGCCAATGCTCATTATTATTCATAATTTTGATTACAGCCATCTCAGTTGATGTGAAGTCATATGTCCTTGTGGTTTTGATTGCACTTCCTTAATTACTAAAAATGTTGAGCATCTTCCCATGTGCTTATTGGCCACTTGTACGTCTCCTCTGGGGAAATATCTATTCAAATCTTTTGCTCATTTTAAACTGGGTAATTTGTCTTTTTATTTTTGAGTTTTAAAGTTATTTCTATATTTTGAATATTAGACCCTGATTGGACATAGGATTTGCAAATGTTTTCTATAATTTTGTGAATTGTCTTTTGATAGAATCTGTGATAGTTAATTTTATGTATCAATTTGACAGGGACGTGGTGGCCAGATATTCAGTCAAACATTATTCTGGTTGTTTTGGGGTGAAACTAACATTTAAACCGGTAGACCAGAGTAAAGCAGATTGGCCTCTGTAATGTGGGTGGGCCTCCCCAAATCAGTGGAAGACCTGAACACAACAAAAAGGTTCACCCTCTCTCAAATAACAGGGAATTAGTCCTTCTTGACAGCTTTTGCAGTGGGACATCAATTTTTTCCTTTGGACTCAAATTGAAACATGGGCTTTTTTTTTTTGAACCTCAAGCCTGCCAGCCTTAGATTGGATATACACTGCTGGCTCTCCTAGGCCTCCAGCTTTCTGACTTGCCCTGCAGATCTTAGAACTTCCCAGATTCCACAATCATGTGAGCAATAATAAATCTTATAATAAATCCCTTTCTGTGTGTTTGTGTGAGTGTGTGTGTCCACACACATCCATTCTGTTTCTTTGGGCATCACTGACTATAGCCTTTTTTTTTTTTTAAGGTATTTATTTATTTATTTATTTATTTATTTATTTATTTATATTTATATTTATGTAATCTGTACACCAACATGGGGCTCAAACTCACAACCCTGAGATCAAGAGTCACATGCTTCTTCCACTGAGCCAGTCACGTACCCCACTACAGTCTCCTTTGAAGCACAAAATTTTTATCTTGATGAAGTCCAAGTTGCCTATGTTTTCCTTCATGGTTGTGGTTTTTTTTTTTTAAAGATTTTATTTATTTATTTGACACAGAGAGAGAGATTACAAGTAGGCAGAGAGGCAGGCAGAGAGACAGGGAGAGGAGGAAGCAGACTCCCTGCTGAGCAGAGAGCCTGATGCGGGTCTCGATCCCAGGACGCTGAGATCATAACCTGAGCTGAAAGCAGAGGCTTTAACCCACTGAGCCACCCAGGCACCCTGTGGTTGTGTTTTTGAGAGAAATTTTTGGCTAATCCAAAGGTACAAAGATTTACACGTATGTTTTCTTCTAAGAGTTTTGTAGTTTTTCATTATGTATTGGAAGGCTTATTGGAGTAACAATGTACATTTTATAAATAATAAATATATGATAACATACATGTTGATAAATATCTAATGACAGATATTTATCTCCAATTCTTTTTGCTATTACAAACAATGTTACAATGGGTATTTTTGAACTCAATCTTCACTTGTGTAAATGTCTGAAAGAACAATTTTGAGAGCTATCACCAATATAAACTTCTACAATATGTCAAGTATGGCCAAAGTAAATTTTCTTTGTTATTTAAGACATTATAAAAAGCAACCTCTTTACCTCTTTTACTGCTCCCTCTACCAGCTTCTAAGCTTTTATAACAGGACAGCATTATTAGAATATTGGAATTATGATCACACTATAAAACATTTGGATTGATTCTACCCTATCTTCACTCTAAATCTACCTTTCATTTCCAGGTGAACTTATTAGTAATTTTCATTTTTTCCTACTGTTAAGTAAAAAAAAGTAGGTGCATCTCCACTAAAGTTTTTTCATTTATAAATCACATACATGTACTGTTGTACTTATACATTATGCAAATTATAAAACATTTGCAAGATTTGAAATAGGAAAGGGCAAAATAAAAATAAATATAACTAATTTTTCTAATATCTTTTTCTACATCCCAATGCACCATTCCCCACATTCCTTGGTGTGGACACACATACTTGAAAACCATCATCTAGACTTAGGTAGTGGCTTCTTTCAGCTGCTTTGGGTATACAAGGTGGTAAGAACCTGCGATGATGTAACAGAATATTTACCATATCAGCTATAATCACTATTCAGAAAAGTTGTTTAAAATAACATTTTAGTTGTCTATCAGGGAAGCCATTTCAACCTGTCTTCTTGATATACAACTGGTAATCATTAAGTTTTCACTACAAGAATTTGCCATCCAAAGGATGTCTATAACTGTAAAGACAAAATTAAAATGTTCTAAATTTAATATATTCAACGGCACTTCTCCAAGGCAGATGGCAGTGGAGAATATGTAAAAACAGGTTTTTGAACAACGGCTACAAGAATATTCCTTGTTTCTCTAACAAACTATTCTCCTTCAGGTGTCATTTTATAAGTTAACTCATTGTTTCTTTTTACCAGAGGCCTCAACATAGAAATCCTAACCTGTGTCTAGACAACTCAAGCTCTGAAATATTCCATTTTTATTTTTAGATCTCCAGGACATGTTTCTGTGAATGATATAATAATCAACAAGGAAAACATACATACATATATAGAGAGAAACCACCTTTCAGATAAAAGGAGTAGAGAAGACTAGAATAACTTTAAATGCCAACTAACTCTGTCACCTGAGCATGTTAAGTGGTCCTAAGCTATACCAGTGACATTTCATTCTGAAAATGGTCATATTTAATGATAAGAGTGGACTTCAGAGATACACGAATGAATCTAACTCCTAAAAGACTCTAAGAGGGATGACAAGGTACAGAGTCACCACATTTAGCAAATAATAACACAGGATGCCTAGTTAGATTGGAAAAATAGCTGTAACTGCCAATTTTTGTAATTTAATTTAAAAAGCAGAATACAGGACGTTTAGGGCGCCCTGACAAAGTCAGTGCAGGAGGCAGGATGAAATCATTAAATACAGGACACGTCCCACATCTACAGAATGCCTACCAAAGTGGGGCATAATTGACTTAATTTTTGATCCCTTCTATGCATGCATTCCTTTCTTTTGTGCATGGCAGAAATTTGTAGATGTGGGAAGGGAAGTAAGAATGAAGTACCCAGAGATTTTCAAGACTGATTAGAAATGAATTATTTCTTCTCTTTATCATAATGTTTTTATTGATTCCAAATAGAAAAAATTATGTTTGCTTTTATTATGTACTGAACAATCGTAATGTAAAACCTAATAGCTCAGGGGTGCCTGGGTGACTCAGTGGGTTAAAGCCTCTGCCTTCGGCTCAGGTCGTGATCTCAGGGTCCTGGGATCAAGCCCTGCATCGAGCTCTCTGCTCAGCAGGGAGCCTGCTTCCTCCTCTCTCTCTGCCTGCCTCTCTGCCTACTTGTGATCTCTCTCTCTCTCTGTCAAATAAATAAATAAAATCTTAAAAAAAAAAACCAAACCTAATAGCTCATCAGTGATTTTCCTGTAAGAATGCTTATCGATTTCCTATATGAATAGGAATCCATGCCTAAGAGATGAAAAATAACATCTCTTTAAAAAATCTCACACAGTCACAGTCCTTGAAAGGTCAACAAGTTAAAATTCTGACTGCAGGATGAAATGAGTTTTTAAAAAATCTGTGATTTTGATTTGAATATACTATTATATATTGTATTGGGAATTGCTTTTTGACTGCTGGACATTTGAAAAACAAAGTACTGTAAGTCTTAACACTGGTAGTTATACTTCTAAAGAAAGGTTTTTTAAAAAGACTTCGTGGTTCATTGCTTTATATACAAACACACACTCTTTTTTTGTCTTACCATTCTGGGTTGAATATTTGGTTGAATATTTTGAAAAATTGGATGTTATATAAATTCTTCATGTCTCACGTGAAGAAAATTTACTCAAACAAACAGTCTGTAACAATTTAAATACTTGACTTTCCCTATATTATAGATGAGGTGAAATACATATAAATCTTGAGAAATGCAATTCTAATGGAGAAATAGAAGAACACATAAATTTGTGGACCGAAACATTTATAGCAGGTGGCATATGTTTGAAATATTGTACAAAACGACATGAAGGTAAGTCCTTTGAACTTTTTTTACTTTCACGTGTCTGAATTATCAACGCACACATTCTCCACCAATTCTGCATGTCAGATAAGAACGTTCAGAGAACCCTCAGTGAGATAAAAACGAGGTGCTGAAGACAATCTGTTCAAACGGATAGAGTTCGTTAACCAAATACTACTGACCCATTCCTGGAGTTCAGGCCCACACCTAACAAATTCCAGTTCTTCAGACCTCAGCAAGTCAAAATATACTACGGAAATAGTTTTTGACAAGAACTCTTGGGCTAAGCTTTAAGTAATCAGTATCTGGCTGGGACAGGACTCGCCCAGTATCCTGTGGAGGAAAACAGCTGACACGAGGGCCATTCCAGCTCTCCCTCATCATCACGCTTTCTGATGTACTGCCAGCTCGCTCGTGGGCCGCCCTCAGTAAGACGCACCATTGCGGGAACCCGGGGTTCACATATGCAAACGTTGCAAGGCTCCCCACCCCCACCCTTTCCTGCTGTGAAACTCCCTCACCTTTAGTTCCACAGCGACACTGCGCCTCATCAGGAAACCCCTGCTCACTGCGAATCCTCACGGAACGTCTAAAACTCCTTGAGCAAATTGTGTTATTGTTTTGTTAGGAGGGGGAGCAAGAGAGCAACAAATCCTTCCTTTTTCTGGAATGCAAATTGCAAAGGCTGAAGCCCCCAAGTCCTACTGCTCTCCACCCCCTGTCTATTACATCTTTACCGCGGCGAACCAAGAAGAAGTAAAAAGCCTTTTGTGGTTGATCTCACACAAGCATCTTCTGAAGGGCCAAGGACAGGGTAGCTGGGGAGCCCTGCTGAGTGCTTCTGCTGTCTGCACAAACATTTTCCCTGCGGGGACTGCCTTCTGTAGATGATGAGGGACCTCAGGGAAGGGGGGCTTCGGCTACTCCCCATCAGCTTTCGGATGGTTCGTGGCCCTTCCGCTGTCTACTTGAGTTGGCTTTAAATCCTAAAACGGCAACAAATACCTCCAGCAGGATTTTTGGGAACAGAGAAATGAACTGCTCAGTTGCCTTTTGAACAAAAGCAAAAGCCCAACCTGCTGTGGACCCTGAATTTTTCCATCTGTTAGTGGCGCAAAGGCGCCATCTAGGGATGGAAGGGGGCACCACCAGCTCTTCTCCAAATGGGACGGGTTTATGCAGGGTAGGCTGAACATACGATTTTATTTTAGAACGCTTCTATTTTTCCACCGACAAAATTGAATACAGGCTAATTCTGGATATCTGTATTCATAAGAATATATCCATACACAAGGCTAAAGCAGAAGAATTACGCAGTGTCTTGGGCACCAGGGGTGGCAGGAAATAGGAAGACGTGTGAGCTTTTCTAGCACACAGACCTGGGCTCAACTCTGCAGCCCACAGGCTCTGTGGGATTTACTTAAATGCCTGTGTTTCAGCTTCCTCATCATTCAAGCTGATATTATAAAAAATCTCTCTCCCTGCGGTGGTTATGATGAGGAAATAATATTATACAGCCACAATGCCTCTTGCACACTACCTGACACATCACAGCTTCTCAATAAATGTTAAGTATTCACAGAGATATGTCAAGGCTTTTCTAGTTCTTTGCTCTCCATACAGAGGAATAGTTATTCTGAGACTTTTTTTTTTATTGGCACTAATACGAGACCTTAGGATGTTATCCTATATTTAAATATGCCCAATAAATTACCTTGCTTCCTCCATCCCCTTATCTTTACCCTAACAACTTTTTCTATCTGGGTTCAGATGAAAGCTCAGATTTGGTTTTTCACTGCACAGGGTTTGCTCATACAGAGAACTGCTTTGTAGCACTGATGCTTTCTATTCTAGGCAGGCCAAGGGAGGTTTAGTTATTTAAAATGCATGTGTTATATAAACAAGACCATCCAGAAAAACGTGCTTGCCATATGTCCCTGCATTGCAGACATTTACCCATTGTTACCTCTATTCCTTGGATGCCCTGCAAAACCACTTAGGGATGCATGCCACTGCCGAACATCCTAAAGCTCTCAGCTTAGTAGGTTAGAGACGAGGCTACAGAATCAAGGGAACAGTTTGGGTTACAGTCAGAGTCAACACTGCACATGGTAAAACTGCTGTCCAGGAATAGACATGCATTTCTCCTGGCTAGCATCTCACCAGGGGCAGCCACCCTCCCCGCCCCGCCTTGGGTATACTCCTTGCCACTGCAATGGGATCATAGGTGGAAAGAAGAGCAGGCACACAGAGGATTTCTCCTGTTCAAACAGATGGTCATGCAAATCAAAACGGGAACTAAAATGAGGGAGAAACCTGGAGAATACTAAATGCCTTTCCAGTGCATTTCAGGTTTGCTGCCGGATTCTATTCGGGTTCACGACTAGATTTTTTAAAGGGCCTTGGCCAATGCCAAGTCTCCCTGACTGCTTAAAAATATTTATTTAGTATTGGGCTTTTCTGCTACTTTGCTAATGGTAAAACCCAGATTATGGCTCCGCAAAATATTGGGATTTAAAACATTGCAAACTTTTTCTAGCATTCAATCTTTATTTCACAGGCCTGGCCTCTAGTGGATCNCACACACCGCTAATACAGCTAGGAAAGAAATCTTTGGAAGGGTAGTTGGATGATATTGGAATTAACAGGGTCAGCAAGAAGAGCGAAGTCTCAACAAGCAGGCTTACCAATTCTTTAGTGACTATGCCCTGAGTTGACCCTAATTTTAAACGTATTCAAACTTTGGTGTAGGAAATATGAAGAAAGAACAGACTAGCAGAGTTTGTTCTCAAAATAAAGGAGACATGGATGAATAAATGGTCAAACTCTTCTGCCCTTTGGGAAATTCATCCTGGTTATGGACTCACCATGGACACTTCCTTTCCCTCCCACCTTTTTCCTGATTTCTTACCACCAAACCCAGGGCACTTTTAGGTTTTGTGCCTAGGACTTGCAAATGCCTCGGGTGAATAAGAATGCTTTTCCTGTGTAAGAACACAAGACATTTCAGGAACAGGAAAAGCCTATCCGGTCCAACATACCTGCCCTTTTTAGGTTTATCTTAATCTCACCTTCCTGTATTGTTACCTTCCTTCGTCTTCCTATACAGAAACAACGCCCCCCCCAAAACCAAAAAAACGCCCCAAAAACCACACAAAAAAAACCCCCACAAAAAACACAAGAAACCCTCCACCACATTTCTTGTACATTTCTCATGATCTCTACTATTGCTAGACCTGATAAAATCAGACATACATTTTAGTTCCACTGTCTTTAAAACTAATGACTTCTGAAAATAGTTCTCAAGGCTAGTAGCCAATTTGTCATTTTTCTTTTTATGGAGTCATAAACAGTGAGTTTGAAAGAAGAGGCCCCAAAGAAGCTTGGATTCGGAGAATGGGGAGATCATCTGGCTTGATTTTACACTTAGATTTCAATTCTGAGTTATCTTATTTGTTGTGTTCTGGGTACCAACATTTGCTCTCAGAGTGCTCAGTGAGAAGGGGTACGTTTATGAAGAGTCAGACTTCCTAGGAAGAAAATACGCAGGTGGCTAAAGATTAATCACAAACAGCAGAAACCTGTTAAAAAGCTTAACATTCTCTGAGCCTTTCCTTGTCCCGTCGTCACACATTTCGTATCTGGAATTTACAATAGGGTGAGGTAAGCCCCTCACTATGGTGAAAAAGGTAAACTATTTTTGCACCAGATGTTTCATTACTTGAGAAAACGCACATTTTCAGTTAAAAAGCATAAAGATGGGCCTTCCACGCAAAGCCTTCCAAGGGACCCCTGACAGTGTTTATACCGAGTGTCTACAAGCTTCGTGCCCCGGATTTTTACTTTTTAACTGTGCCGGTCAACAAGTCACTGTGAAGACACCAAAACTGTCTGCCAGATGTCGACCACTGATTAATTTGTCTTAAGTTCAGCCAAAAGGGAAGAAAATATGATGGGTGGAGCACGAATAGCAAAGCACAATCGACATCTGACCAACCAGGGTTTCCTGTCGCCATGGGAACGAAATTGATTGGCACTGGTTTCCTGTGTACAAGTTAAAAACCAGTAGCAACTGGAGTAACAAGAATAAACTGCAGATAAGAGACTTGGAAATTAAATCAAGTCATATCATCAAAACTTCAGCTTGAAACCCTGAGCAGAAACGTCCTGAGATAACTTTTGAGGTCACGTTTTTCCCCCTTAAAATTATTTTATATTTGCAGCATATTTACTTCTAATTTTGCCACTTTTGGCATACAGTCTGCAACCATTAAAAAGGACACGGGAATTCAAACTTATGTTAGGGTTGACACATTTTGCCAAAGACTCAGCATTTCCCATCACTCAAGAGATAACATTTTACCAATGTGTTGGAGTGTATTTTTGTTTCAGTCTTCACACTCTCTTGGATTATAGCTTTCTGAGGCAGAAAAAATCTTTTGTATAAGGACAGCCCCAGATATATACACAGATTAAATATTACAAATACAAATTGTAGCCTAAAATTTCAACTTTTTTAAAAAAGGATTTTTAATTAATTAATTTATTTGAGAGAGAGAGAGAGAGAGAGAGAGAGAGAGAACATAAGCAGGGGGAGGAGCAGGCTCCCCACCGAGCAGGGAGCTCCATGTGAGACTCGATCCCAGGACCCCAGGATCATGACCTGAGCCAAAGGCAGAAGCTTAACCGACTGAACCACCCAGGCACCCCTAAACTTTCAAAATATAAAATTACAGAAGACAAAATGGAGCCAAAGCAGCAACATTTACGTTTTTTGTTTGTTTGTATGGTTTCTCTTAACCCCTTGGCTGCTGTTGCCCTCAGCACTAAATAGTAATTCTATTACACTGGTACATGTTTGGCCCAACACAACTCTATTTGCTTCCAGTGTGGATTCTGAAAGCTTATTTCTTGTTGCTTTATTCAGCCATTCACAAATACTTATGAAGCATCTAGCTATGTGGAAGCCCATATAAACTGAAGATACTGACAAATTAAACAGTGTGGTAATTAGCCCTTTATTTTTTAGGAGTTCACAGAGATTCTAAAAAAGTT
Source organism: Ailurus styani (assembly GCA_002007465.1). Lineage (NCBI taxonomy): Eukaryota > Metazoa > Chordata > Mammalia > Carnivora > Ailuridae > Ailurus > Ailurus styani. Next base: position 12,494,767 of record LNAC01000002.1, on the reverse strand, counting down.
AAACAAGCCTCCAGAGGGATCGTGGCAAGCTATTGAGGAATAATGAAACAGAGGAGAAAAACGTTTGCAAAATCTACTATCTTTTTTTTACCACCAGCATAGTGGTTAAGAGTGGGTTATGGGGCCAAGACCGTTTGGGTTCACGTTCAGGTTCGGCCCCTTACGACTGGGCGATCTTGGGCAGGGGCCTCAGCCTGAATGCACATCGGTTTTGTCGTCTGCAAGATGGGGACACAACTGGTATGCTTACTTCATTAGCTCGTTGTGAGGATTGGTTGAGATAATAGATGAAAACCCTCAGGCCAGTGTTTGGCACCTGGTAAGTGCCATGTAACTCTGAACTGGCATTATTCACATCATTATTGTGATGGCTGCTCTCGTTCAGTGCTGCTGTTCCAAAGCCCACGGCTTCCTCTCCAGTTATGGTTCGTGTGGTTATGTGTTCCCCTGTTATCACGATTGCTGCCCTACCTGCCGCAGTTCCCACAACTCCCGCTCCTATGAGAGCTATGGTCTTGTTCCCGAAGTTCTTGCCATCAGAGCTGTCAGTGTCATCAGCAATTACTAGAAGTATGGTGTATGTTGAGTGAGCGTGTGTGTATATTACAAGTCCTCACAAAGTGTTAGCGCAGGTTATCTCTGGGGGTCGGACGGCCTGTGACATAATTTCTATGTTTTTGTTTTGGCTTTTTGTCTTATGCTTTCAAAGGCGGTGCCTGGGTGGCTCAGTTAGTTGAGGATCTGCCTTTGGCTCAGGTGGTGATCCCAGAATCCTGGGATCGAGTCCCGCATTGGGCTCCCTGCTCAGTGGGGAGTCTGCTTCTCCTTCTGCCCTTCACCCTGCCAGTGTTCTCCCTCTCTCTCAAATAAGTAAAGAGAATCTTAAAAAATATATTAAAAAATATGCTTTCAAAGTTTCCTCAATAAGAATGTGTTATTTGGGGGCGCCTAGGTGGCTCAGCGGGTTAAGCGTCTGCCTTGGGCTCAGGACATGCTCGCAGGGTCCTGGGATGAAGCCCTATGTCAGGCTCCCTGCGCAATGGAGAGTCTGCTTCTCCCTCTCCCTCTGCCCCTCCACCCTGCTCTAGCTCTCATATAAGTAAATAAAATCTTGAAAAAGAAAAAAAAAAGAAAGTGTTATTTGTATAGTTCACTGTATAGTTCATTATTTGTATAGCTCTTTGACAAGAATTTAGGAGCCCCTGGGTGGTTCAGCTGGTTAAGCTTCTGACTCTTGATTTCAGCTCAGGTCATGATCTCAAGGGTTGTGAGTTTGAGCCCTGTGTTGGGCTCCACACTGGGCATGCAGCCTGCTTGAAACTCTCCCTCTCTCTCTGCCCCTCCCCTTCCCCGCTCTCTTAAAAAAATTGACGAAAATTTATAAGAGCTGGAGAAACATTGAGGTCTCATATTTACCTATATTTGGTATTGCCTCATGGCCAATACTCCCTTCCTGAGAAAGGAAGGGTATAGAAGGCACTCTTTTCTCTGCCCTCAGAAGGTATCTTATAGATCACCCTTTTTTTTTTTAAGATTTTATTTATTTATTTGACAGAGAGAGACCCAGCAGAGAGGGAATACAAGCAGGATTCCCTCCAAGCAGGGAGCCTGATGTAGGGCTTGATCCCAGGACACTGGGATCGTGACCTGAGGCCAAGGCAGACGCTTAATGACTGACCCACCCAGGCGCCCCTATAGATCACTCTATTATAAGAAGAGCATGAAGACATTGGACCAGGGGCCGCCGTTTATTTGTCCTCTATGCACTAAGATCACATAAGGCATTTAGTCCGACTTATTTCACTGTTATTTTTATCTCGTGTCAAATCTTTCCTCATTTGTCTCTATGTTTAAGAAAAAATATTTTTGATAAGAGAAGAGATCTTTTGTGTATTTTAGCCACGCTATTCCCAGGAGAATGCCTTTGGGTTGGCCCGTAGCTCAGTTTTGAACAATTACCCTGACATTATCCTGAGAACAATCCCCACAAGTTCTACTGAGAATAAATAAAGCACAATGGAGTAAAATTATCCTCCAAACTAGGAAAAGCAGTTATATTTTAGTCAGGAAATCTAAGGCTTTTCAATGTACTATGTCCTTCTGCTCTGTCACTAAAGAATTAAGAAAGTGAGAAAAAAATTCAGATCCCCCAGTTATTGATCTGGGATTGAATATGGAAAAAAATGCTCCCATAGCCAAGTTGGGTGAGTCTATACACACTGGTAACTGTCCTTGTGGGACAAATGGTTTGAACAGGATTGAGAAAATAGAAGGAAAGAGTGGAAACGCATTCTGAGTAGGTGATTGTTTTTAGAACCATGACGAAGCAACCCTTCATCTACTTACTGTTCCCCTTACCAACTGTCCTGACACTTTATTTTTTTAATTTATTTTTTTATTATGTTCAGTTGATCAGCATAATCATCATCAGTTTTTGTTGTAGTGTTCAATGATTCATTAGTTGCATATAACACCCAGTGCTCATTCCAACACATGCCCTCCCTAATACCATCACCCTGTTACCTCCTCTCCTCATGCCCCCTTCTGCAACCCCCAGTTTGTTTTCCGGAGTCCAGGGTCTCTCGTGGTTTGTCTTATTTATTTGACAGAGAGAGACTCAGCAGAGGGGTTTCTTCCCATTCCATTCATCTGGACACTTTAAATGTCAAAGGATTAAATATCTGATTTTATGAGACAGAGGGGCCAAATGATGACTTTATTTCTAGACTATTTGTCAAGTTCTGGGATGAGTGGGTTCATGCTTAGATCTCCAGCAGAGCTCCTGTTAAAGGCAAACTCAGCAAGTTTGTCTCTCTCTGCCGGGAGAGAGCCTTTCTAATGCCCGTATAGGCCTACACGGGATGCTCATAGTCACACAATATTGCTTCTTATGTAGATTCACTTCACAGAAGGGTCGCGATGAGGTGATGTTTGTGGGAGGTTGTCCAGGAGCCCCAAGCTACAACCCAGTAAAGAACGATTCTTTCCCCTCCCCCCTTTCCTTCTCCTCTTCCTCCTCTTCCTTTTCCGTCTGCTTACTCTTTTTGCTTATACTTCAGTCAACTTAATCCAAGAAACTTTCCTCAAAAAATCCAATTCGATGCAATAAATATCTATCAGGTACCTCTTGTAAGCAAGACATTTTAAGGGAAAAATCAGGTTTCAAACTTGTGTAGAAATGTAAGGGCCTACAAATGTATGTACAGTGGTTCACGGCTTGGGGTGTAGAGGCAGAACCCCTCTATTCCTTCCATGGCTCCCATGGTCAGCTAGGTGACACTGAGTCAGTGACATAACCTCTCGACTAACTTCTAAGCATAAAGAAGAGTTAACACATCAGAGTTACTCGGCAAAGAATTACACAAGAAAAACTGATAAAAGAATTTCTAAGAGAAGTTATCAGACACTTTTGTTCTGTGATCAGGTGTTCCCAATGGCCAATGAAAAATGGTATCTGAGAGTAAGCAATGGCTTTTCTAAGAAATTATTTTTGGATTTATACTTGTGTAAACAGCCCTAGGAAACCCTAAAGATATCTCCGATCCACTGAGGGGAATTATGAGTGGTGTAGCTACTTCACTGAATCAGTACAGTGGAACTGTACTAGAAGAGTCTCCTGAAGAATGCTTCCAAACAGTGCAATGGATGTACTCTGCACAAAACCACCAAAGCATAAGAAAGACATGTGTACCCAAACAGAACAAGCCCGTTAACCCCCTCAGGCCTCTGAGTCTATCTGGAGAGTTTTCTCCTGAGCAAGCCTATCTGAGGAAACACTTGTGGTCTCAAAACGCTTTTCAGGGACGCCTGGGTGGCTCAGTCGGTTACACGTCTGCCTTCGGCTCAGGTCATGCTCTCAGGGTCCTGGGGTCGATCCCTGCATGGGGCTCTCTGCTCAGCGGGGGTCTGCTTCTCCCTCTGCCTCTGCCTCCTGCTTGCTCTCTCTCAAATAAATAAATAAAATTAAATTAAAAAAAAGACTTTTTTCAAAACCGGGGGCTCCTGGTTCCAAAAGAAAAGAAAACCCTGCAAGGCCCACAGCAGAATGAGGGCATGGAGACTTGCGCTCATGGAAGAGTCTGAGACCAGCAGGCCCCACCAGCCCAGCTCTCCCCCGAGGACTTGTGCGGACATAGGCAAAAACCACTGACTTAGATCGAAATGTGGAATAATCTAGAGCTGGCTACCAATCTGACAACAATGCGTTGGCCGAATAACCCAGTGCTGACCGATGGTTCCCAGAGAATCTACAGTTCTTTGTCAAGTTGGTTAACGTCGTCGCAGGGCCTTCATTAGTAAAACGCAAAGGGGTTGTTTTCCAATGCCCGCATCTTGTGATCCTAATAATTTTAGTAATAATTCCATCCTCAGGAACCCTGTGCTCAGGAAGCAGGTAAGAGCAGTTGGACTAGCTGGTGGGGTGAAAAGTGAAAGGGATTTCCCACAGCCATTGGAAGAGGGTCCAGCTTTGCGATTGACAAGTGGTTCGGTTCAGCAGGGGACGTGCCCGCTGCTTTCACATTGGGGGGCTCACCCGCCAGGGGTAGTTACAGGAACATCCCTGGGACTCGGGCCAGGACCACTCACACCGTGGTCCTCATATGCAAGTAATTTAAATATAGAGATATAAGAGAGAGTAATTTAAGTATATTTGAACACCCATAGGCAGTTAAATATGACTATGTTAGATTATATACATGAATTTAAATATATGCATATATTTAAAATACATACATATATATCTATCATGTATATAGATCTAGATCTATATATTTATATCTGTATCTAGCTCCTCAACTCTTTCCCAGAGCTACTGAGGCTAAGTTTCCCTAGGGGAGTCAGATGTGAAATTAGGTTTAGGGGCCACTGCTCTAAGTTTCCTCTCAACTCTAAAATGTTGCATGACTGACTTTGCAGGAACCCCCTTGTTCTAATATATGACCACCAGACTCTCACCAAGCCCATCACGACCACTGCCACCAGCACTGAGTGGGAATGAAGGAAGGAATTAAGTATTTATTAAGGTCTAATGTGCTCTAGGCACTTTGATAGGTAATAAGAGTATTAATGGTGTTAAGATATCCTTATCCCAAGGAGTCTACAATTTACTTTACTGAATTACACAGTTTAGCAATCGGAAGAATAATAACGATTTAGGGGAAAAAAAGTTTGGGGTCATGTTTAAGCCATGTTTTCTTGTTTTTATTATTTTACTTATTGTTAATGTTTTTAGGATCTTGACATTCTAATGCCACTTGATTTTGTGCCTCTCCTCTCACCCCTAGTTGGATGAAAGTACTGAATGACATGTAACAATTAAACATACTCAGGAAGACTCTTCTTGACACCATATTAAAGATTTCATGAGACACTCTCCCCACCTCAGATTTTACTGGTATCTCTGTAAAGGATGAAAAGCCAAATTTGGGAATTTCTGTCACACACAGAGAGGCCTAGGTTTTCACTTTTGAAACATACTGTTGTTTCAGTGCACCCCCTACAGGTCATATCTAGTAGGACACATTTAAATTAGAAATCTTTGGGGTCACCACTTCTTAAATATTTGCTGAGCATGTCCCTCATTGCTCTCTCAAGGATTTCACATTTAATAGAGATTAATTATTCCAATAATAGCTCTGTGTAAATGCTTCCAAAATATCTACCAACCAAGGTCTTAGACCCAATCTGCCCAAATAACAAAATATGTGATTGGGCGCCTGGGTGGCTCAGTGGGTTAAAGCCTCTGCCTTCGGCTCAGGTCATGATCTCAGGGTCCTGGAATCGAGGCCTGCATCGGGCTCTCTGCTCAGCGGAGAGTCTGCTTCCTCCTCTCTCTGCCTGCCTCTCTGCCTACTTGTGATCTCTCTCTCTGTGTCAAATAAATAAATAAAATCTTTTAAAAAAAATATGTGAGATCTTTCTCCCCAAACCCGGTATATGCATAGTGCTTTATTGCTTACATTCTTTGATTCTCACTGACTGAACTGAAAGTACACTCACTCTACTTTGAACTGCTCTAATACTGAAGCCCTTCTCTTACCCAGTTTTTGGCTAGAACAGGACCTGTTTCTATTATTTTTTTTTTCTATTCATTGCCTCCTGTAACACAATGACACTCCACGAACTATGAGGACAGAGAGGGCAATAAAATGCTTTTAAAGTTGACATAACATGCTATAGAGGCTGGTTTAAAAAGTGAAAAAATACTCTCTTCCACAAAACAGTGATGGAAAATCAAGCCAACCTTGCTGCGGTCAAGACTATCAAGATCACCTGTATAAAGAAGTTGGACAGAAGAGTTTTCCCTCTGTGAAAGTTTCATGAGTATTTTTTTGAAAGATTGAAATTTTAAGATGCAATTAGGAAAGTAAAGGCAAGAATAAGGACAGTTACCCCATGCAAAGCTCTACAGGGTTGGAGAGGTGGTGTAGAGGTAGTTTATTCCTAGAGGTCTTGTTTTTTTCTATGGATGGAATGGGGAAAGAGAATTTAAGGAGAGCAGTGCAAATTTAGAAAAACTGCCTGGGGCAATGAGAACGAGCTAACTGAGAAAAAGAACAGATTTCCGAATAGTGTTGAGCAACCATCGGAGACTTCATGTGGCTAAGGATCCAGATTTGAAGTATATTCTTTCAAGCTATGGTAGGTCTTTGCCATACTTTTAATGTAGTCACTGTCATAGGCCCTTTAGTGCTTAATCATTCCTATGATCATT
>LNAC01000002.1:12458371-12486966 GCA_002007465.1 Ailurus styani | reverse complement strand
GCAAGGAAAAAAAAAAAAAAAAAAAAAAAAAAAATCCCCTGACACAGTAACGAAAATTCAGAGCTGGTCTCTCTCAAAATAGGAGGCAAAACGTACGCTGGGAATCGTCTGTACCTGCCCTGATTAAAATGCTTCTACAAAAAAGGCCATTTCGTCTAATTCTGTCAGCCCGTACATCTAGACCTGGAACATGGTCCCCTAGCAAAGAACTGTAATCTCAGTTGAAAAAGCCCTGCATTTAGGACTCTCCACAGGAAAACTCCAATTCGATCACGGGGAGAGGAATTAGCGAGCTTCAAAACATTATAGGGCAACAACCTCTTCTTTAGGGGCGGGACAAGGGAGAACTCAATAGAAATGCTAACATTATGAAGCTGGGGGCAATAAGCCTAATTTGCTCTAAAAATAGGTCCAAGCCTACAGAATGGCTCTAAGAGTTCCCTGAAAAGCACTGGACTTTGCCCCCCCATCATGGGAGTGGAAATGGAAATCACCTACTAACGCAGGAAGCCAGGGGCCAGGATCTGCAAGTTAATGGTTGTTGAAAGACTGGTGGGGTTGGCAATGCTGAGAAGCCTTTCTTGCTTCAATCTCAGGACGAGGGAGCCTGGGTCATGGGTGTCAGGTGGAAACACAGAAAGGAGAACCCGATGGGACTTAAACTCTTCTTATTCCACCAGGGGCTCAGACACTTTAGTCTGCTTGGAGAGAAGCTAGGTCTTTGCTCGCCAACAAGCGGTGGCCAATTTTTACCTTTTATAGGCAGAACTCTACTTTAAAGATTTATTTATTTGAGAGAGAGAGAGCAAGCGTGCCCATGTGCACACACATACGTGCAGGGGCTGGGGGAGGGACAGAGGGAGAAGGAGGGAGAGTCTTAAGCAGACTCCATGCTGAGTGATGACCTCACCTGGGGCTCGGGGTCACCATCCTGAGATCAGGACCTTGAGCTGAAATCAAGAGTCCGATGTTTAACTGACTGCACCACCCAGGCACCCCAGAACTCTACTGCTTTTAATTCCTTCAAAATAGATCTTGGCTTCTGTTCGTCTCGCCCTGGGTTGTATCCCTTGTCATTTCTCTCATTCACCATGATCACCTTGTGTCTCAAGACCTGCCATTAATTTTGGGGCAGATTAAAAACTCCTCCTTCCATTTTCTTAATCCTGGTGTTTGTTTGGTTTTTTGTTTGTTTGTTGTTGTTGGGTTTTTTTGCTTTAATAAGGAACACTTTAAAGTTCTTTTTTTCCCCCCTCACTCTTCAGAACCCCAACACACCTCCATAAAAATGTAACCACTGTCTATCCTACAAATAAAGAGGAAAGAGTTTGATGTTCCCTGGAAGCAAAGGGCTTGTGCATTATTTCCAAGGCCTCCCCAACTCGGGACATCCCCATAAAAGTACTTTATAAGGGTATAATCATCAAAAATAAAGGAAGCTTAAGATTCTATCAACTGTGTCAGCTAGGAGGAGTAGAACATAGTGGTTATATGAAGATTTATGTTGGATAGCCACCCAGCGTCTGGGAACAACCAGATGGAGGGAAGGCTGAGACGGGCAGCGAGCTAGACAGGCGGCGAGACGCATCAGCACTTGAGTGTTTTGAATCCACCTCACAACATAGAATTTTACTTGTTTAGAATCTGAAAAACATTCTGAAAGCCAAGCATGAAATTTGCTAAGAGGAATCAGTGCGATACTCCATAACAGACCTACTTAGTAAATACATTGATTTGTAATCTGTTTTTTCCTTATTTTCTGTAGCATATGGGAATGTGCCCCCCCCCCCAAACCACACACACTCCAGTATAGTACTTGTCAGGAGTACAGGCTCTGGAGCGAAATTGCTTGGGCTCAAATTCTACTTGTCACTCTCACAAGCCCAGTAACTTACTATTATGTTATGTGGGCAGTAACTTAAACTCTCTGAGTGTCCATTCCTCACCCTAAAGAGGGGATAATAACTCCCTTCTGAGGATTAAATGAGATCATACATGTAAAGGGTTAATAAGCATTATTGAGTTGTTGTTTTGATTGATGTTCCTTGGAACTAAATTTGGTTTAACTTGTAAAAGGTTGCTTGTTACAGGTTATGTTACGATTCCCATATTGTCAGGCTGAAAAAATGAGTCATGGGTCATAGTGTTTGGTGGTGTTGGGTCATAGGTTCCATTAGAACGACTGGTATCTATTAGAAGGAGGATGTTTGGTATGAGTATCACGGGAAAGATCAAGGAACCCTGAAGTGTAAACCCAGCTCTGAAGTAATTAGTGTCATCACCTTTGGCCAGTGTAGTAATGTGGCTGGTGTCCCACCCAGTTCACCCTCGCCAGGCTGCGCCCCACCCCTCCCCCCCACCCTCCCAACCCTTCCCAACCCCTGCTGCGAGTACTGGCTGTTAATGGCACACAGGTCCCACTTCCCTGAAGAATCACCCTTGGCTGATGTGAATAGCCCAGGCCAGAGATGCCTTCAAAGTTATGCTTCTGCCAACCCCGGGATGGCCTGAAGTCAATGGTTGACTGACATGGGGGTACGGGAGCCCACCCTGTTTGCCTTGAGGGGCAACAAGTGTTCATGAGATACCACTCATGTTTCAGAGCTCCCTGTGTGAACAGGCTGAGATCAGATGTCAGCTGAAACCACCTCTTTGCTTGGCTTCTTTTCCCCTGTTCTGCCTCCCCTACTTTCCTTCAGGCTTCCCTTGAGAGTATCCTCTCAGTACATCGCTGGGACAAGATTCCTTGTCTCAGGCTGTGCAGTTCTCCCCAGAGCCCAAAAAGAGAAAATTCTGGGTCTCTGTTTCCCCAGACAGAAAGTGAGGGAGTTGGCTTCTTTTTCATTGATGGGTCTATTTCTTGAATACAGATTTTAATTTCCAGAGTATTTTTGTATACTCTGTACCCTGATACTCAGCTGCGTCTATTCCTATACGCTTTTCTTTTCTCATATTTCCCAAAGGGAGATTAGTTGAGAAGCAATTAGGTATCTTCTAAGTCAAAATTTCTGAGCACTGAAGTGTTTCTTCATTAGGGAGAGCAGGAGACAGAAGTCGGGACATTCCACCTTGCCTGGAGGAAACTACGGTAAACAAAACTTTCAGTTTAGGTGTAGAAGACTCAGCATTTTCTTGGTCAGGCCCATGTTTTCATTGCCTCCACTACAACAGACATCTTTTTAGCTTTGATAGAAATCTCCCAGTCTCAGCCTTAAAAAACATTTAAAATCACACATCATCATTTGCACATATTTATGAACCCAAGTAAACCATATTAAGGTACAATTTCGGAGAAGTTAGAGAATGTTTCTTCATTGGGTATTGACAACCCTTGGGGGCCTGTGGAGGCTTCCCTTGCAATAGAAAGCCTCCATTAATGCCATATTTCTCCCAGCCCATTAACTGATCTCAAGTGAGAGTGCCCTGTCACAGCGAGACACCCTTTCTGGACAGTTCCTTAACTGTCCTTGCTCTCTTTTATTCCTAATGAAAAATCAAATGAAGAAATAATATGAATCTCCTAGTCTTGTTTGTTAATTTCCTTTCCATAAAACTGGTGGTCGTACAGTAGCCTAGAGGGGAAATTTGCAGGAATTCATTTTTACAAGTTCTCTGTTTTCCCAGTGGATAAAAATGTATCATTCTAGGGTCTGAATGTGATCTTTGGTTTACTGGACATTCAGAATCTGGCTTGTACACAGTTTCCTTGAGAGTGACAAGCAGAAAATCTGAGGGGTGGGACAAGAGATGAGGAACGGGAGCTAGCCATGGCCTCCTGCTGTGCCAGCCACGTGACATGCATTGTCTAGCTTAACCGTCACAGGAGCTGCGCAAGGCACCTGCTGCTGTCCTCATCACAGGTGAACAAACAAGTTCTAAGTTCTATACGCAGTAGGTGTGGGGCAGGCCTCTGTTAGTATCTCTTCAATTCACAGACTCACCACGGAAAAGGAACTCATTTGTTGGATGAGAGTAGATTTAATCGGATACTGATAGTTGTTAAATTACATTAGATGGTCAAATTTATAAATGCAGATTTATAAATAGGATAAGAAAACCTGTAAGTTAATTGACAGTTTAAACAATATTTATGAAAAAAATAAAACAAATATTTATGATGTCAAATGGCAGGCTCAACTTTATCAATTCAAGAAAAAAAAAAAAAAAAAAGTCTCCACTTTCCCAAGTTCAAAAATGTAACTGATCTACTATAGGCTCGTGGAATGGGATCACAGAAAAAAACAAAAAGAATAGTAGATTTCCTTCTCACAGACAAAATGCCATTTTCTATTGATTGTTAACTTTATGGTATCCTTTGAAAAAAGGCAGAACAGATATTACCAAACCTGTTTCGTACATTGCAAAAACTACACAACAAAGGACTTAATTAACACGTTCAATCACTTGCTTTGTGAATGTCAGAAGTAATATTAACACAGAGGCTCAGTTCTGTGGTTTATCACAGGCTATTTGTTCTGATGGAAGGCTCTCTGGAAATACACGAAATCTCCAGAAGCAATTGCACATTAATCAATTAACTCCATAATTTTCTAGTGTTCACAATGTACTGGGGTCACAAGAACCATGGGAGACATGCGAGAGTCTTCCAGGCTGGTGAAGAGGTAGGACGAACTACTTGAAAACCAGTTTTAGTCCCTTTCTGAATTATTCTTTAATGAAAATCACTGCTAGGGGAGTGGTACATGTGAGAATTCAGAGGTGTGAAGAATCCCTGTGGGTACGGATAAATGTCACGGTCAATGGTAGGAGCTAAGTTTTGGTTGGGATTTGGAGACTGGAGATAGTTGAAGGAGAGAGAATAGGGACCAGGTGAACAGAGGCAGATGTGAACAGAAGCCCAGCACCCTGGAGAACAGACTGGATGGAACGGAAGCTTTATTTTGGGGGTAGTGGCAAACATATTTGGAAAGAAGGATCGGGGACCAATTGTATAGGACCTCTGAGGCCCAGCAAGGTGGTCTGCGCTTAAGCCTGTAGGCACAGAGGAGCTTTTAAGGATTTTTACACAGCAGAGTCATCGAATGCAAATGGTGTTATAGCAAGATAAATCTGAAGAGAGTATAGTCTGAATGGAAGGAGAGGAGAGGATTAGATCAGGCAGAGAAGGTGAAATAAAATAACATGTGAAATATTTAATGCCTGCTTTAATGATACCATTCTTATAATCTTTGCATTAGCAAAGAGGGCACAGTTGAAAAAAGGGAAGGAAAATTGCTGGAGTAAGTTATCAGGGTTGAGAGGGAATGACCTGGAGTCTTTGTGGACAGAGTAGCTTTCTCTTCCTCTGAAGTGGGAAGGAAGTGGGAGGTGATGGGTGGGGATCCAGGGGACGGCAAGGAATCTATCTGACACTGATCACACACTCGGCGTTGCTAGAGTCCCCCGTGTGGACCATAAAGATGAGTAAGCCACCATGTCCATACTCTCCCTTCTCAAACATTCACTTCACTGCAATGAATAAAGAGATACTTAAACTTATGCTTTTGAAATTCAAACATGCCCAGCACCGGCCTACAAAAGGCAAGATTCTGGCAATAGGCACTCCTTCGAGGATTTAACCACTGGCCTTTCTTAGAATTGGTGGTGCGTGATGATAATAAAATTTAGTCTGACTTCTAGGTAGTTTTATCATCATCTTTAAGTCATCAGTAGAAACTGACCACCTTATTGCTTTCATCTGAGCGGATCTCTTTGGACATACTGCCCCTGGTACACCACCAATACCCAGACACCTGCTTTGAGGTTTTCTCTGAAGCAAACAGCAATGTATAAAACTAATTTGGGTGACAAAAGCCAAAGAGCCTGAAGGAAGCAAAGAAGTCAAGTTTAACCCCTTCATACCACAGATGAGGAAAGTGAGGCTCAGAGAGGACTCATAGGAAACCACTCGATTCAGCAACAGCAGAGCTATGTCTGGAACCCAGTTCTCCTGACTCCTGGCTAGCCCGAGGGAGAAAGTTCCATCTCATCTACAGCCCAGACAGCAGTGTAGCGGTACCTAACTAAGAGAATGGTACCTGGAGACCCACGTGGATCCACTTGGAAACCAACTAGTATTTGGGGGGAGGAGGAAGAAAATTTGATTGCTCTCCATTTTTCTTCTGTTACAGAGTCAAAATTTTCTCCCTTTACAGGACTTTGGAGATCACTGCAATAATACCTTTCTTTTTACTTCATTCACTGTTTTTTGATGATACTAGAAAAAATTTGAATGAACACCTGGGTGTTCTGAACTTTTTACATTTTTTTTTTTAAGATTTTATTTATTTACTTGTCAGAGAGACAAGGAGAGAGCAAAAGCTGGCAGAGTGGCAGGCAGAGGCAGAGAGAGAGAAGCAGGCTCCCCAGGCAAGGAGCCCGATGTGGGACTCAATCCCATGACCCCTGGATCACGACCTGAGCCGAAGGTAGCCGCCTAACCAACTGAGCCACCTGGGCATCCCTGAACTTCTTTTTTTTTTTTTTGAAATTTTATTTTTTTTTTAATTTTTAAATTTTTTTAAAAGATTTTATTTATTTATTTGACAGAGAGGGGGAGATTACAAGTAGGCAGAGAGGCAGGCAGAGAGAGAGGAGGAAGCAGGCTCCCCACTGAGCAGGGAGCCTGATGCGGGCCTCGATCCCAGGACCCTGAGATCATGACCTGAGCCGAAGGCAGAGGTTTTAACCCACTGAGCCACCCAGGCGCCCACATCCCTGAACTTCTTACATTTTCTGAAGGAATGTGGCATGTGTGCATGCGTGTGTGTTATAGGAAATATAATAAAAATTTAGAGATGTGATCTGAAAACCTAAGGTAGCAAAAAGGACAGTGGTAGAAAATGAAGATACAGGAAAGTAAGAGGAGAATGAACCAGGAAGTATACCTCAAGAGGCTCCCACTTCCCCCACTACCCTGACATGCAACGTTGGATATAATATCAATCATATTTTAAATCTAAACAGGAAGCTTCTTATTTTAAGAAATACTATGGGGAAGCTTTACTTAGTATTTTGGGGAAGTAAAGAATGAGCCCCTCATTTATGTATCTTGCATATCCTGATTTCCGTATGTTGGTTTTGCTTTATCTTTTTATTTTTAATTATTTTAAAAAGATTTATTTACTTATTTTAGAGAGCGAGAGCATGAATTGGGGGAGTGGCAAGGGGAGAGAGAGAGAATACTCAAGCAGACTGCCCGCTGAGCACAGATCCTGACATAGGGCTCAATCCCAGGACCCCAAGATCATGACCCGAGCTGAATTCAAGAGTCAGATGCTCAACTGACTGAGCCATCCAGATACCCCATGTTGGCTTTGCCTTAAATGAGAATGTCAGTATAAGTACATCACAAAGGCAATAAAAACAATGTCATGGATCTCGACGTATTTACTGTTCATTTGCTCAAAGGAAGCAGAAGGAAAACTATAAAAAATTGATCTGTGACATTGATGGCTCCCACCTTACTCCAAACAATATGGACTTTGTCAGGAAACACCCTAAGTTTATTCCTAGTCCTTCTACCTACCAGAGTTTTGAGGACAATTAAAGAAGATAGCATTATATCAGCAGCCCTCAAAATGTACTCAATAAATGATTATAGAAACCATCCTGGAGTTAAGATGAATGCAACTTGGGTCTCCACTAACTAAAGAGAATCTGGGGTAACTAGATTGTTGTAACACAGCTAAATTCTCTGGGGGGACAAGAAAGACAATTTCCTCCTGGTGTCCATTTGGTGGTGAGCAATTTTACCCAATACGCCAATCACCTCTGCTTCAATCATTTTTAATTGGTGAATATCCTTTAAAAAAAAAAAAAGCAACCTGTAGAGGGAATACAGAAAATCTCTTACCTCTCCTGAAGTCCTATGGGCTTCATTTTGAAAGGAGAAGGGCAGACGGAGGTGGTAGCCTTGATCTCAGGCGTGTTTCGGCTTTGCGGGTCCACAACCACGTTCAGCACCTTGGGACCTTGCTCGGGCTGGACCATGCTGTTGACTGCCTTTGCCTCAGACTGTGCTGGGTGTAATGCAATGGGCGATAGATGGATCTCCTGGTTTTTCTCTTTATCTTGTCTCAAGGAAAGCTGAAATCTTTCTTTCAATCTGTAAAGAATCTACAGAAGGAGATATAAAGGCTTCCTTTTTCACACTGAACAACAATGTATGATCTTCTCCACCCCAACCCAGAAGACAAACTAAAATGGAGGTTTAATGATAATACACCCAAGCAAAGCCTTTTAGAATGATTTCTCAGTTGTGTGGTACTGAGATTTTTTTCAAAAGGCTATAGTTAGTATTTCTAGTTATTAAATAAATGTGTCCATGAACCTATTCCTCCAATATATACTCAAAAGAAAATTTGGCTAATTTTATAAAAGTGTCAGATGTCAGTTTGATCACATACAAGTTTTTACACAAAATGACTGAAGGGAAGGCTGATCAAAGGAACAGCCATGAGATACAGGCGTATGACATTTACAGAACTGTACTGCATCCAGTACAACATGTGAGAAGAAAATCTTGTAAAATATCAATGCAAAAACCGTTATGCTATAAATCGTAATTTCTTATGTTGGTAAATATCCACACTAGTTGTGTATTAACTTGAATATCTGGTAACTTCTTCAAAAAATTAAATTTAGGGCACCTATCAAGGAATAATTTTGATAACCAGAATTTTTTTTACCTCTTTCTCTTTTTAAATTTTAAAGATTATTTGTTTATTTACTTATTTATTTAAGGAGGGGGTCAGAGAAACAGACTCCCCACTGAGCAGGGAGCCCCACGCAAGGCTGGATCACAGGACCCCAAGATCATGACCCGAGCTGAAGGCAGACACTTAACTGACTGAGCCTCCCAGGCGCCCCTCCCCTTTTTAATTTTCAAAGCATGTAGGAAAAAGCAAACATATGACTTCTTCCATTCTCAGAGCCCTTTCTGGAATGGCTATTTCACTTCAGAAATGGTAGGATTGTCATTTTTAAACTTTTAAAGATCGGACTGACTTCGCTGGGACACTCCGTGGACCAAACTGTCAGAGAAAACAGAGCAGTTTTTGTGACTGAAAAAAAAATGCATATTGCAAAAAATGCATGAATTCCACACCTCAATAAACTGAAGTTCATGTGAATGAAACCAACAGAAAGGTTTCAAATGCATAAGGTCTCAGGAGATATGCATCTGTGTATGTTTCCTGAAAAAAAATTTACTCCAAGTCACAAGAAAGATGACTCAAAATTAGAACTGAAGAACTACAAATTATGATCGAAAAGGGAGTTGTGGAATTATGTAAAAAGAGGGTGAAAATGAAATTTATGTCTCAGGTCTAACATCTCAGGTTATAGTAGCAAGAGAGAAGTTTGGGCAGAGAAGTAAGAAATAGGAGTGATTGTATTAAGTGGCTTTTAAATTAGGAATATGGAGGGAATTGGAGTTTGAATGGTCACTAAAGATCCTTCCGACCTAATTTTACATTTAAAAAATTGCGGTCTAGCTGAATAATATGGCTTCCCTAAAGCCAGCAGCCAGACAGAGCAGACCCAAGCCCTGAGACAGTTGTGACTCGCAAACTCATGCACTTTCCACTGCCTTAGGTTACCTCTGGTGTTTGTCCTCTTTGCCATGCCGTAATTCTTAAAGATGGACTCTGAAATCACATCTGCTGCAGATGTGGTTCTCACCACTGCGGTTCAACACCGTCAAGTCTATCTTTTGTGAATTGAAAGCTCTCTTTAAGGAAAAGGACTATGCACATAAGAATATAACTAGAAATGCATCTTATGAATTGAACTGCCAGGAAATGAAAAGGAATTCTTATTGTCTTTTATTAGTTCACTTCCCCATAACCCGGAAACTTTTATACTGGTGGTGTTCATTGACAAAGGTAGGGTAAAGCTAAATCTTAAATTTTTGAAAGTGATGGGTGCTAAATATTCCTGTGGGAAATGTTACCGTGTAAGAAAAAAAAAGATATCTAATACTAAGTGACAAATCTTCTTACTCTAATTAGACTTCTACAACTATTGGATAGAAAACATTGAAGCTAAGTACCCTTACCCAGTGCATCATGCCCTAAGGATTGGAAGGTTTTAAATTTACTGCTTCTCTTCAGTTTCTGTAACCCTCCAAAGGCACTTGGCCACCAGTCTGCACAAACAAAACCTACCCTAGAACAGTACCCATCAGATAACACACATCTGCTAAGTTAAATATGTAATTACTAAAAGATGACCCAACAGAATTTAAGGTGGGATAGCTTTTTATTATTTTTTAACTTATTACTATTTTTAAAAATATTTGTTTATTTAAGTAATCCCCTCACCCAACGTGGGGCTTGAACTCACGCCTGAGCCAGACAGGCACTCCTAGCTTTTTATTTCTCAATTGCAAGCCAGTCATTTTCCTGAATCAGAAGAGAAACAAACACATCTGTACCTTTACAAAAATATCTTTAATAAAAGATACTGCATATGTTATATATTCTAAGTTCTTCACATCTAAATATAACATGTACATCGGAACATGTGCTTGCCTGTTTACATTTGGGTTTTGGAGAAGCATATTTCAAAAACGAAAACGAGAAAGCCAAGGAAACAGCCTTCTCGATAAGCTCTTGACGGGTCACTTTTACGGTTTTATGGGTGTGGAACAAGCTCTAGTCCGAAGTCCTTTAGTGCACGAGCTTCTGTTCTTGATGAAGGACCTTTGTCACATAGTTTATAGTCAACTCTTTACTTCATCTCTGGTGATAGGTCAACTTTTTAATCTACGTAGTATGTGTACAAACTGATTTACGTCTTTAATTCGGGACAAGTAGAACGGGAAGAATACATAATGCCTATAAGACACTTTAAAAATCCTTGAGAGGGAGATTGGGCTGTCTGGCGAAATGTGTAAAGAATTGAAGACATTGCGACCCGGCAATGGGGCCCATGGTAATGGAATTAAGTTGTGAGGGAGTCATTCTCAACCGGCTGGGCTTTAGCCCTTCGGAGGCATTTGGCAACGTCCAGAGCTGTGTTCAGTAGTCATACTGGGGCGTGTGGTGAGGCGCTACTGGCATCTAGTGGGCAGAGGCCAGAGATGCCGCCAGATACCCTCCAGTGCCCAGGACAGACCCTCTCCCCCAGGAGAATCACCCAGTCCCAGACGTCAACAGTGCTGCTTTTGAGAAACTGGGATAAGGGCTCTTAAAAATCATCTGGTATAATCTCCTCATTTCACATTTAGACTCAGAACACTTGAATGACTTCTGCAAGGTTAGAAAGAAAGTCTAGAATCCAAGTGTCTTGACTTAATGCCTGTGACCATTCAGCTCTACCGTGTCTTCAAAATCCCCACATCCTTCTTCCCAAGTCCTTTCCCAAAGCCTCTGGAAAAGTGTGTCAGAGATTCTTCTCTGTGCAGATCAAGGTCTGGAGTATAGCACACGCATATTTTTCTCTTTGAACACGCTTTGTGGCAAAGTTCAACTTAAAAGCTCATTATAGCAAGGACAAATCAGTAGCTTTGGTTTTACTTTAAGAACTTGTTTGAATCTCAGGATGCAATAAAGTCATTTGGTCATTTGGAAAAGGAAAGCAGGAATATTGAACAAGAGAGGAACTGTAAAAGTCAAACTATACCCAGAGATAAAAAATAATAGCAGGAAGAAGAGAGCCAGAGGAACACAGAAATGAGAGGAAAGCTATAAAAAAAAAATTCAAGGGCGCCTGGGTGGCTCAGTGGGTTAAGGCCTCTGCCTTCGGCTCAGGTCATGATCTCAGGGTCCTGGGATCGAGGCCCGCATCGGGCTCTCCGCTTGGCAGGAAGCCTGCTTCCTCCTCTCTCTCTGCCTGCCTCTCAGCTCACTTGTGATCTCTCTCTCTCTGTGTCAAATAAATAAATAAAATATTAAAAAAAAATTCAATAAAGCTCGTTTGCAGCTTATAATTTTCATTTTTAAAAATATCTCAAAAAACCCCAAATAAACCAAAAAAAAACCCCAAAAAACAAAAAACAAAATCTCATAAGTGTACACCTTAAACTTCCACAAGGTTATATGGCAGGCATATTTCAATAAAAAAATCTCTTAAGTAGGTAACACAAAACATCTGTTTGGCTTAAAACATATCCCAGTTTTAAAATGATGCCATCAACTGATGGCACATAGTATTTTTCTTTACAGCACTTTACAGTTAGTTCTGAAAGAGTTCGTTCATTCATTTCTTTTAGTTGAGAAGACATGAGTCAATTACTACTACATTCCAGAAGCAACATTGCAGGTGCAAAGACAGCACACAACCCTAACTTCTGGGAATTCACAAGCTTCCAGAAGAGACAGATGTGGAAAAATTACACCCAGTAAAAGATAATATAGGCATTTTCATCATCATCCTTTTTGCGGCCAGAGCACATGTTCACAAGACAGAGTGTGAGGACTTAAAAGAAATGAGTTTGACTCATTTATATCATGGTAAGGAGCCCAGACTTTGAATCCAGACAGATTTGGGTTTGAATTCCAATCCCTCTTCTCACACTTCCCCCAACCCCCATCCCATTGTATGTTCTTGGTCAAGTCACTTATCCTCGCAGAATCTTGGTCTCCTCATCAGTAAAATTCGGAAACTAAAATACATTAAGTGTTAATGCATAGAGCCTATAGTTAATAAAATACTTTGCTAAGGGTAGATCTTATGTTAAGTGCTCTTATCACAATACAAAATAATAATAAGAAAGAAATGAAGAGAGCCGGAGGACACTTTTGGAGGTGATGTGTATATCTACGGCAAAGATTGTAATGACGGTTTCCTGGGTGTATACTTACCTCCAAACTCACCAAGTTGCATTCAGTAAATCTGTACAGCTTTTCATATGGCAATCACACATCAATAAAGTGGTTTAAAAAATACATTAAGGACTCAGCACCAGGCAGTAAATTTAGTACCAGCTTTGTACCAGTAAGTGCAATAAAGGGAAGACACTAAATCTTACGATTGTTACTATTTTTATTATTACTAAGAGGATTGTATTCTTAGCTAAATGGTTTTATTAATATAAAAAAATTAGGCCAAGACATATGCTTACTCTGGAAAATAGTTCTGTAAACAGATCATTCCAGCTAGGACTCTATTCCCATTTCCCCCAGTCCCTAGAGATTATATATAACAAATTAGAAGAGTGTGGCTCTTTATGTCCACCTCTGACATGTTCTCACTGGCCGGTACTCAGGCTGTAGTAGGTGCTCTGACATAGGATTAACTGCCTCAGCTACCAAGACCGTGGCTAGAAAAACTCTATGCATGGCATATGGATGGATGGCTCTTCCATGGGTCCAACATGCCAGAACTTTCGTTGACCCAAATAACTATTTTTGTGTATTTTCAAAACTTGCTTTCTGGAAGTGATCTGGGCTGTAGATATCTCTACCTACATCTCATAAATGCCTTTGCACTTCTTTTTTTTTTTTTTAAAGATTTTATTTATTTATTTGACAGAGAGAGAGAGATCACAAGGAGGCAGAGAGGCAGGCAGAGAGAGAGGGGGAAGCAGGCTCCCCGCTGAGCAGAGAGCCCGATGCGGGGCTCAATCCCAGGACCCTGAGATCATGACCTGAGCCGAAGGCAGAGGCTTAACCCACCGAGCCACCCAGGTGCCCCGTCTTTGCACTTCTTAATAAACCTCTAAGTACATTGGAAGGTTTAATTTCGATGATAAATGGTGTCCTTTCCATTGTTGATTGAAGTTTAATAACAAATTCTTCTCAGTAATAAATTTCCTCCACCCAAAACAGGCTGAATGGATTGGAAATTGCCCACACATTTTTTTCTTGGAAAATCGTATTTGTCTATTTGTCGCTCCACCCACTCTAGATTCACATTTGAGAGGTGCTAAATAAGTCACACATTTGAAAATGTCATGCATGTCTAATTTTATGCCTGGCAACATACACTTATTTTTTTTAATTTTAAGGAAAGTAAACAATATGCCACATTTCAAAAATTTGGCCAAGCCTTATGTTATTGTTACATAGCTCACGTAATCCACCATTACAACAATTTACCTATAAAATTTCATCTTTAAAAAAGCGAAAAACCATATGCTTTTTGTTTCTACGGTATGTAGGAAGGCTGGATGCAAAGAATGGACTTTGATCTCTCAGAAATATAATTATCGCCAGAGGGAAAATTCTGTGCTACATCTTCTCCTTTGCCATGGAATCAACAAAATTATGGGAAACAGAATCAGAATATTATGTGTTTAAAAATTGCAAAAGTGATAGCGTAACTATTATGGAGAGAGCCAAGTTAAAAGACTTACTTTAAATCAAGGTCATTATCAGAAACACTTGAACATTTACACAGGTAAACTTTTTTGGAGAATCACATTTGAAAAGTCCCTAAATGTGAACTGTTGACTTGCCAGTGGCATAACTACAAGAGATAAACTTAACTTCATCTTAATCCTGTCTAGTAGGTAGCATTTTTCTATCAGTATTAATTCCTTCCTATAAACTGCTGGTTTCTCTGTTACTTCTTAAAGTGACCTTTTCTCATTAAAATTTAAGACTGTGGGGCACCTGGGTGGTTCAGTTGGTTAAGCGGCCGACTCTTGATTTCGGCTCAGGTCATGATCTCAGGGTCATGGGATCAAGCTCCAGGTAGGGCTCCATGCTCACGGCCGAGTCTGCTTGTCCCTCTCCCTCTACTCCTCCCCCACCTCAAATAAATAAAATAAAATCTTTTAAAAAATTTTAAGGTTGTGCTTGAAAGATATCATTCTATTTCTTTCATTTATTCAAGAGCAAATGGGAACCCAAATCAAAAGTGTTGCTTCCCTCACGACTCCCACCTTCAACTTGTTCCTCTCCCAAGAAATGGGAGCTCCACCATCAAGGTACTCAGCCAGATAAATGAGGAATCAACCTTAATTTCTTTCTTTCCTTCTCCCTGTGAACCAGGACACAGCAAGTTCTGTTGTTTCCATTTGCAAATAAATCCCAACTGTCCACTTCTCTCCATCTCCACCGCCATCCCTACGCTGGACCATTATCATCTTTGTCACTGGGCTAACACAGTGGCTTCTAGGAGAGCCCTCCCGCTCGCACGCTTCACCTGGTGCTCTGTCTCCACCACGCTTCACCTGCTCTTGTAAACACACATGCCAAATCACATCAAAACTCTGCTTAAAACTTTCAGCTCGCACCCTTCTTGTTGGACCCAGAGGGACTAGCTTCTTCCATCCCAGCTGCTCCACCCACCGTGTCCTCTGCCTGCGAGGCCCTCTCCCCACATTTCCACGTGTCTCAGGAGTCTCAAAGTGCTCTGTTCTGCTCACTCATTATGGTATGTCTTTGTGGCACTGAATAATATTTGACTTTAAAAAGAAATGACTAGACTTTATTTTTTAAGAGCAGTTTTAGGTTTCCAGAAAAACAGTACAGACTTCTCATGTACCCCCATTTCTCTACTTCCCTAGACAATTTGCCCTATTGATGTTTTGCATTAGTGTGGTTACATGTGTTACAATTGATGAGCCAGTACTGATACGTTATAATTAACTGAAGTCCATAGTCTAGAGTAGGCCTCGCTGTTTGGATTGCACATTCTATGGGCTTTAACAAATCTGTGATGTCATGTAGTCATCACTACTGTGTCATACAAAATAGTTACACTGCCCTGAAACTCTGCTGCTCTCCACTACTCATCCCCTCCCCCGCAACCTCTGGCAACCACTGGTCTCTTCACTGTCTCCGTGGTTTTGCCTTTTCTAGAAGGTCAAATACTTAGAATCATACGTAGGTTCACTATTTGAAAAATAAAACAAAAAACTAACGTAATTACTGTCTGTGTCCACCTTCAGAGTGTAAGCCCCACAAGAAGAGGGGCCCCACCTGTCTTGTGCTCCCCTTGGCCACACTACCAACCACAGGTCCACAGTGGCTCCTCTGCAGGAATTGTGGACTGAACAAGTGGGTGAATCCACCTGCCAACCCACTAGACAGCAATCACCTATACTTTTGAAACATTCCTTTCTCGATTTGTTCCAGTAACTTTGGAGCAGACTTATCTAGGTTTCTGACTTTTACATTGGTGCTTTGCACCATTCCCATTTACATTGGGAAAAGAGGAGTTGTTCTCTGGTCTTGAGTGGTTGAGAGTGTGGTCACGACAGCTCCTTTTGCCTCAGGAGACTGATATGTCCTGTAGGGATTTAGCCAGTCATGCTGGATACACAGGGGCTCCTTGAGTTAGAGATGCAGAACCTGAATCGTGTTCTACAAGATAAGAACAAACTCTGCTTTGCCACTTCCCTCTTGGCCTTCACTCTGCTCAATCTCATCCCTTTCCTGCCTGAACGATCTCCACTTTTAACACTCTTTACCCCTTTCTATTCCCCTCTTCCTTGCATCTTTTCATCTGTGAAAAAGGAAAACACTCTAATTGTGCCTGACGAGAGAGAAACCAGCACTCAAGATTTCCTATATTATGGAAAAGAAGACCCACGTATTTTAAAGGGCAATGAACTATAACAAAAAAACCACACCTTCTAAAATACTAAAAAATGTCCAGTGGTCTCTGCCACAGTTTCCCTAAAACCTCCAACTTTGTCTCCTTAATTTTTCCCCCAATCTCCACAAAAACACAAAAACCAATTTAATACACAAAAGCCAATTTTCTTACTTAGTTCTTAAATCTTCTTTTGTTTATTATGTCACAATTTTTAGAAATCTTCTTTCTACAAATCTTCCTGTAAGAGACAGATGCCTCTGGATTAGTGATGATGGAAGCTTGAGGACGTCCTTACTACTTCCTATATTTAGACTCAAGGAAATACACCTATCGTCACCCTATTCAAGGCCTTAATTGTTTCATATCCTTCAAGTTCAGACCTACACAGCCTCCGTCTTTCCCAACTGAGCCCTAATCTTTCTAACAAAAACCCCTTCCCAGCAGGGGAAGCATAAGTGAACAAAAACCAATAAGACACTTAGCAACACTGTTGGTTGTGGAAAGAGTATGTAATTTGATGTCTTTGGGGGGAACATTTAAAAGCTAAGAAGGAATATTTTTGAAAATATACACAATTAAAAAGAACATAGCACAAAGGAAAAAAATATTAAAACCCATGTGTAAACTTCAAATATTTTAAATTACATCACAGAATTTTCAAAAGAATAGGAAAATCTTACCAATGTATTTGAAAAGTATCTCTTAACTCATTCAATACCAAATAGCACTGGGTTTATTCTGGGTTCCTTTTTTTTTTTTTAATTAGAAAAATACTTTTAAAGGCTACACATTTGTAATTTGTACTTTATAGAGCTATTTGGAGTGCATACTTTTATATTTTCTGTATTCATTCACCTAAAAATTTAGTGGACAGTGAATTATGTGGTCTTTGAGCCTATAATCATCTCTTTTTCATGCCTAGAATTTTGTAGAATGCTATCCAGGTCCTTTAAAGATAAGGAAATCAACCACTATTAAAGATGTAAGTTTTGCTCCTGAGACATGTTTCTTTTTCAAATTTTTCCTGAGATCCATCAAGATGATTTAAAAGAAAAAATCAGGTAAACCCAAAGTGTGCCCATGAGACTTTACTGACTTTGAGGTCTCCAGTGACCTGCGTAAATTGCTTTCCAAAGCTTCATCCCAGGTTGATCAAGTGACTGCAAGCCCCACTGCAATTATAGCCTGCCGGTCAGCATCCGGAATTCCATACGTTTTCTTTAGCTATCACTCTGCTGTCAGATAAACATCCCCAATCTACCAGGATCGTAGCTTTGCTTCTGTTCCCAGGCTTTTCAACAATCATTTGAATGGCAGGGTATCCGATAACATTAAGCAGTGGCTCGGGAAGGGATAAAATATAGAAAGAAGCCCACTTACCATCAAACACGTTACTATAATAACAAAGATGCTGAGAAAAATGACAACAGCATAAAATCCTTCTTTGCTCCAGATTTTGTCCGCTTCGTGCTGCCCTTGTAAAACATTTTTCTTTAAAAGCAAAACAGAAAGTCCGACGTTAAAAGAGAGTTTGAGGAGAATGGCGTTCTTATCAGACACTAAACATATTTTGAGCTTGATTCCATTCAGTGTAGTAGAACACACCTACCTCCCCCGCAACCAGAGCTGCTTCTCAAACGGATCTAAGACAAGGACTGCTGTCCCTATACATTAAGAGATGATTTTATCTCCGTCCAGGAGCGAGCATGCCTGACATGACAAACTGGGTCCTGGACTTCGTAAACATCCCTCCACCAGTCTGTCTCGGAAATTACCTGGTTCATAAAGTAAAAGAGTTCTGTTCTTTTCTGTGTGGAGGAAATTGTTTCAGAAGCTTTCCTTACTCTGTTTTAAGTCCCCTCCCACAGCACCAACTCCCTGGTTTACGTGCAGCTCTTGACTTTTAAACAAAGTGAAACAGGTGCAGACGAAATCTCATGATGCCTTTATAAACAGATCAACAATGCTGGCATCATTTCCGTCTTTTTTTTCTCCCTCTCTTTCATCAAATCTTTTTTTTTCCCTTTAAATGCAGTCCACTTTGTCAAAATCTGATTAAGTTTCACCTCAACCATACAAATTATAGGATATTATATTTTATTTAAAGCAACAGAGAACATCAGAAAGTCCAGAACTGTTTGGTAATAAAAGGTCAAATAAATAGTTTGATTTACGCTTTTTAAATTATTTTGGCTTACTACTTTGGGGGTGAAACGAGGAGAGGAAACTGAATAAAATGTGGATGAATGTCTTAGTTTGATACCTCCTAGTATCACATCTGAGAATGCAATTAAATTGTATAATTCAGTGAAATGTATAGATTTATAGTTAAGGAAACACTAGCTTGCAATCAAATGGTCTATGGTTAGGAAAACCATAAATGCTAAATCAAGTCAAATGCTTCCGTGCCTCTAAAACTCCATTTTGTTGGGGTGCCTGGGGCTCAGGTGGTTGAACGTCTGCCTTGGGCTCAGGTCATGATCTCCAGGTCCTGGGACCGAGCCCCATGTCGGACTCCCAGCTCAGCGGGGGAGTCTGTTTCTCCCTCTCCCTCTGCCTCTTCCCTGCTTGTGCTCTCTCTGTCTCTGTATCTCTCTCGAATGAGTAAACAAACAAAAATCTTTAAAATAAAATTTCAGTTTGTTAATTATGCCTTTTATTCCCTTTAGTGAAAATACTTGTCTGTCCTTGGATCTTGTCTCCATCAATTAAGAAAGATTTGAGCAACAGGATATTGAATGATGAAAAGCCACATGGAGGGAGGTGGTGGAGAATGAGGGGTTATCTCGGGCACACCAGTGGCCAATGAACACCCAGCTTAATGTGACCATTGGGGTGACTTCAGCCTATACTACGGGGAAGAGCCACCTAGCCGACCCTCGTCATTTCACAGGATCATAAGAAATCAATAGCTGTCTCAAAAAAAAAAAAAAAAAAAGCCTTGGACAAAAACCTGTCTTTGTAGGTGTCTGAACTTTGAAATCATTGTTAATTATTTTTCAAGGCTTTTAAAAAAATAAAATATATTCAATGTTTGTGAGTTAGACAAAAAGAATATCTGCCTTAAAAAAACTACTTTATGAAAACTTTTATCCTGAAACTCAAGTGAGTGTTGCTGGGGACTTGAGCAAAACAGAACAGAAAGGATCTTAGAGTTCAATTGTGATTATAAAAATGACTTGAAGAAGTTGAATGGATGTCTTAGTTTTATACTTACTAGTATAACATCCTTTGCTAACATCCTTTGTTTATAAAACACTGATAGGCTCACCATAACATCTTGCCTACTTTCTAAGACACAGACAAATTCATAGATACAATAAATGATTTGTATATCTTTTTTTAAAATATTTTTTAAATTTATTTAAGAGAGAAAGAGAGAGAGAGCATGACTGGGGTGGGGGGGAGGGAAAAGGAGAAGCAGGCTCCCCACTGAGCAGGGAGCCAAACATGGGGTTCCATCCCAGGACCCTGTGATCATGACCTGAGCTGAAGGCAGACGCTTAACCAACTGAGCCATGCAGGCACCCCAATGTGTATATCTTTTATAAAAACATTTAAGTGGTAAGTTGAGGGAGAGTCTGAAAATACTTGCTCAATGAAATGAATAGAGACCAAGTATCTGGGGTGCCTGGGTGGCTCAGATGGTTAAGTGGCTGCCTTCAGCTCAGGTCATGATCTCAGGGTTCTGGGATCAAGCCCCTCGTTGGGGGGGGGGTCCCAGCTCAGTGGGGAGTCTGCTTCTCCTTTTCCCTTTGCCTCTCCCCCTGCTCATACTCTCTCTCTGTATCTCTCTGTCTCAAATGAATAAATAAAATCTTAAAAAAAAAAAAAAGAAACTAAGTATCCTGCTGGAAAGGAAGTCTTGGATTCAAATGGTGACTTGATTCTTACTCTTTGACCTCAGCCAGATCGTATTTAATACAATGTCTCTATAAACAAAGCTGGAAATAGGTAGAAAAGAAAACTCTTCTAGAAATCAGGTATAAACATGGAAATGAGTTTTTTACAGGCAACTAAATAACATCTATTGCTTGGTATAAAAGCAAACTAGTTAAGCCTTCAAGTAGGCAGCCTAAACTTGTCAAATTTAAGTATGAAGTTCAGAGCTTTAGTTCATGTAAAATTTGGATTAAAAGGGGTGGCTAGGTGGGTGGAAAGAGATTTTGTGTTCCTAACCTGATTTGCTTCATTTCTTTTTCTTTTTTCTGCTATAGTTCGACACCTCCTAGAATATCAACATGTTCCTTTCTGCTTAAGACAAATCTGTTTTGTTTTCTCTTTTAACCAAAGCGGTACTGAGCGAAGAATTAACCTCCTACCCCCACTCCCCCACTCCCAGTTAGAAAAGCACATGTTTTGAACTCCTAGAACTTAGTCACTGCACTTTCTTGGTAAATAGATTTCCTTCTGAGTCATGCTATTACTGCTGAGCCCTACTATATTTGTACAGAGATCTAAAAAATTGATAAGGACAAGGTAATAAATGGAAAAGTTTGTAGTTAAGATCCCACAAGTCAAAAGATTGCAACCCACATGAATCTCCAATCAAACCTTTGCATAAGGGCCCAAGGGTTCAATAATTCAGAGGCTCCACGGTCAGGTCGAGCCCAATGCCACTATATCATCTTTACCTCTTATTTCATAGCTGCATCTCTCTACCTCGCTTTGCCCTTTAACTTTGTTGCAGTGGAAAAAAGTTGCTGGGTTTTGTTTTATCCTGTTACTTGAAATTTGGGCAGTTTCCTCTATCCATAACACGGCCTCTCTATATCCTGTTTAATAATTTGATGCACTATAGTTGTCTTGTTGGTTTAAAAACAAACAAACAAACAAGCAATTCTGATCCCAGGTGGTGGGAGACATAGCAAATGCTAGAAGAGATGATATAGAGACTTCAGGAGCTAAGTCTTTTGAGAAGAGATAGGCAAACAGAATAAGAATGAAATGGAAATATTATAAATTATCTGGTTAATTGACTGAACTAGGCAGATAAATGAGGTGTATCCTACAACAATGTAATTTTGTTTGATAACTGCCCAACTTCCACTGTATTGTGCACAAAGTGAACAGTTCATTCTGAATGACCTGACAAATGTTAACGGTAATTGCATTCCTCCTCTGCATTGGAGGGCCATAATTCTTTAAATCCCTGGCTCATGTTCCAGTTTTAAGGAATGAACACTCACCATACTCAAGGGTTACAGTTTATATTTATTTGGTGTGTTTTTTTCTCTTTGGAAGTATTTCACAAAAGTTATCATTCAGCACAATGGCCTGTTATTTATTTATTATTATTTTTAAGATTTTTATTTATTTATTTGACAGAGAAAGAGATCACAAGTAGGCAGAGAGACAGGCAGAGAGAGAGGGGGAAGCAGGCCCTCCGCTGAGCGGAGAGCCTGATGTGGGGCTCAATCCCAGGACCCTGAGATCATGACCTGAGCGGAAGGCAGAGGCTTAACCCACTGAGCCACCCAGGCGCCCCTGGCCTGTTATTTAAAGAAGGTAACTTTCTCCTTTGAAGCATAAGACCCGTCAAGAGGGAATAACTGGCAATTAAACAACAATGGAAAATCCTAAAATCATTTTTTATTATTTTACTGTTTCATTAGATTTTAATTAATTAATTAAAAATCTTAAATTAATTTTATAAAAACATTTAAAAATAGAAGCTAAAATAATGAATTTCATTTTTTTTCTTAAGGTTTAACTTACGAGGCAATGGGAAGTCTAGTTTTATCTTTATGAGCATCTTATAAATAAGATAATATCAAAGTGCCTACATCATGCTAGGTCATAAAAATATATAAAAGAAATAATGTATTTCCTCCAAATAAAATTTAGATTCAAAGTGAAAACAGAGGAATAAACAAAAGTAATTATCTGTTTAGTATTTTTGTTTCCCAAGAGTCATTTCTAATTTAAAAAAAAAAAAACCAACAAACAAGCAAATAAAGAAATGGCAACAGCAGAAAACACATCCTTCCCTGAAAGTAATTAATGCAAGTTTAGAAATGAATTCTTTGAGACATCATTCACAGTGTTCTATAATCCAGATAAAGGATGAACATCCAAAATACCAACATTCTTTTTTTTCCTGTTAATAAACATGTTAGTTAGTCAAGCACAGCTATAACTTTGGGATAAAAATGTGAAAGAATGGGTTGAGGCATAAGCTATTATCACACATTAATGACAATGATGAATAAAGACATGGGGAAACTCGCAGAATGATCATCACCAGCCTAAACGAATATCAACAAAGGCTTTCTCAGGGCCCCTGTGGACTGTTTGTGGCTGAGGCACCCTGTGACCGTGGATGGTTTTCTCCTGTTTGTGCATTAGAACTTCAGGTCAAAGGGTAATGCTGGGTCCATTCTAGAAGTGTCTGAACAAAGGCTTCAAAAAATCTATCTGTCCTTAGTGAAATGCCTCCTCTATGCAACTAAAATATTTTCTAGTCCTATAATGTAATATTTTCTAGATTCTAGACCTCCTACATTTCTAAATTCTTAACATTTTCATAAAACATATCACATTTTGACCATCAAATACACTTCCATTATTCAAGTGCAGTACAGACCTGTGGTCTATTGTGGGTTAATAGTTCTGGGACAAGCTCCTCATCTTTACTGGGCTGAAGTGTGTTGAAGGACAAACACTTGATTTTAACTAGTTTTTTGTTTGGTGAGCTTCTCTGGGTTTGCAAATCTGGATGACTCACTAAGCTGCCATATCCCTAAAGCATTCAGAATAGCATTTAAACTCAGAATAAAGCAACAGGGAGGAATGCTTATAATATTCACCGAAAGCTGACAGGAAGAAGAATAAATTAACCCAATGGTCTTTTTAAATTTTAAAGAATTGTCCTGAGTAGGACAGTGTGCAAGGCCTAGGTCAAGGGCCTAGATATGAAAATGGGGTTTGGTCAGATACAAAGGGGAGGCCCCTCAGAGTCACATGCAGTTAGGGCTGGTGAGGGGCTCGGGGGTTATAGTTCAAATTGACCCTCTCCCCCTCTCTGAAGCAGGAAGTGGCCTCTTCTTCCTCAAAGCTCCTATGGCTCAGTGTGATAACGTTACCTACACTTCTCCCTGTATTCTCCTGAGCTGCTTACGTCTTATTTGCCCTACTAGAATACAAAATTTGTTGAAAGCAAAAATCATATTTTATTTGTTTATTTATTTGTCTGTTTATTCATTTAGTTGTCCACCTGTGGATATTACCTAGCACAATGCTCGGCTAGTCATGTGCCCATTATATGCCAGGTACTGAATGAAGGGACCAAGAGAACAGATCCATCGAAAAGGCACAGGCTCTCAAGGAATCTACAGTGTGGAAATAGATTCAAAGATCAAGATGGAAAAAGGGGTTTTTGTACTAAGCTCAATGAAAACACAAAGCAAGCACCCACACCTGTGGAGGCACAAGAGACGGTTTTGCTATACAGTAGACTGATCTTGAAACTTGAAAGTTGTACAGATGGATGGACGTATGCACAGGCATGGAGGGAAGAGACAGTCTGGGCCTGTCCTGGTACCCTCTGCGTCTCGAGTTGCTGAAACATAAACTAGGGGGATGTTGTTCAACTATTAGAAAGCCCAGTACACAAAGGACCTCATATCCTATTAAGAAATCCAGATCTGATTCTGTAGCATTTAGGGAGCCAGACAAGAATCCTGACGTTTGGAGGGCATGGCCAGATTTGGCTTTAGAACAATGACGCTGTGTGGGAAGACAGAAAAATCCCGTGTGTGTGACGGGGGTGGGCAGAGCTTGGAGAGGGCAAGGAGGGAACAAAACTTAATGCAGCAAGAGCGGCTGGAGGTGCGTGTTACAGTCATGGTTTGATGATGAAATACATTTTCATTCTGCTGATAAAAAATTGTCCTGCATTCAGATTATATTTGGTGCTTACTCTAGGTGAGGACTTCCACATATATTTCTAAAATCTAATTCATATTTCAAATCTATAAGATAAAAATTATACTTTTTTTTTTTTTTTTTTACCAGACCCATTTTGGAAAGGAAGAGACTGAGGCTCAGAGGTCAATATTATGCAAAGACAGAGTTAATCTCACAGAGATTAAATCACCTACCCAAGGTCACATGCATCTTAAGTGGCTGGCTTTGGGATTCAAATTCAGTCTGGTATCAAAGCTTTTTTTTTTTTTTTAAGACTTCATTTATTTATTTGACGGAGAGAGAGATTACCAAGTAGGCAGAGAGGCAGGCAGAGAGAGAGGAGGAAGCAGGCTCCCTGCCAAGCAGGGAGCCCAATGCCAGACTCGATCCCAGGACCCTGAGATCATGACCTGAGCCTGAGCCATAGGCAGAGGCTTTAACCCACTGAGCCACCCAGGCGCCCCTGGTATCAAATCTTTTTGCACCACACCTGTGATACTTGCTGAAATGAGAGGCATTGTGCTTTCCTGCAAAGGGACAGAGACTAGGAATCAAGATGTCTAGATGTCAAGTGTTGTTTTATACTCCACTTGCTTGTCACTTTGATGAAGTCACTTCATTTCAACGGGCCTTACTTTCCACATCTATAAAATGTTCACATACGTTCCTTCACGTTTGGTTCTATGATTCTGTGGATTTAATTACATATATTTAGGATGATGATCATTCTAGCGCGTTTGTTACCGTGGGGTGAAGCAGAAGTAAAAAAAGGGAGGGGGACTGAACTTATTTGGGAGTAAGGATGGTGGAGACGGTGGGTGCAATTTAAAAAATGTCGAATTTAGAAAACACTATGAAGACTCTATCCACAGTTCTTAAAACTAGGTTCCTTGGAAAACAAAACAAAGCAAACAAGCAAAAATGCATTTCCAATTAATTCCAAGGTTGCGGACAAAGGTGAGTAACTGGTAACCATTTTGACAATGAAGGCAGAGAGGAGTACACCTGTTAAGGAAGAAAGATATCAGGGTGGGTTTTTTTTGACACTACAGTTTCAAGCAATCAACTGAAAAATATATCCAAATGGTTTCTCTGCGATACAATTTACTGGATAAGTTGAAATAAGGTACAAGGCCATAAAGATTTGGAGAAGAAAGTGTCTCGGAGTGGAACTTTGATGTGAAAATAAATTTCCTTAAGGAATGAACATATTAAGTATGAGGATCAGAGAATTCTGACCCTTAGGGAGATTTTTATTATCAAATAACACACAATAAAGAGCTTTCATTTCAATGCCTCCTGGGAT
Organism: Ailurus styani; assembly: GCA_002007465.1. Classification (NCBI taxonomy): domain Eukaryota; kingdom Metazoa; phylum Chordata; class Mammalia; order Carnivora; family Ailuridae; genus Ailurus; species Ailurus styani. The sequence goes on along the minus strand of LNAC01000002.1, from coordinate 12,461,258 downwards.
CGAGTTACCCTGTGATGCGAACTGTGCACGTTTCTAAACGAAATATTCCATGAACAACATACCTCAGGGGAGACTTCTATAATTCCAAATTGGGATAAACTTTGATGTAAAACATTGATATTAAGTGAGCGCAGCACTTCCTCAGACGGCAGAGCATCCGCAGCCCCTCCTTTTCGGTTTATAGGAGACACAAATAGTTCAATACTGTTCTTCTTTCCCTAGTAAAAGTAGATTATTTGCGTAGGTTAATAGACATTTTAAACAGAAATATTTTCACCTTATCTCTAGAATCATTGAAGAAAATTAGAAGCCTAGAAGCTCCAAAGGCATCTTGGAGATCACGTTTGCTAATTATCTGGCACACTTAATACTATCAGCCCAAAGCCTGGAAACTTCCAATGGTTTTCTTGCAAGATTTGTAACTTTGTGTTTCCCTGGATGCCGGTTTAATTGCCACTCCATATTGTAATTTTTGAAAAACATCATTCAGACGTTCCCAGAGTAATTGTGTTTGAAGAAGTGTTTAAAAAGCAAATGATTTAAATAAAACCTGATTTAACAGTACAAGTATTAGACCTCACCACTCCATGTATTTTCCTTATAACTTGTATCAGCGTGAAGGCTGATTAACTAAGGAAGCTGATGCTAGATGAGCTTTGAAGTTGCTTCCCTGATCCTGCCCCTCAGCTCAAATATATTATACTTTTACAATCTATCCTTGGGGGATGCTGGGGTGGCTCAGTGGGTTAAGCATCTGCTTTTGGCTCAGGTCATGATCTCGGGGTACCGGGATCAAGTCCCGCATTGGGCTCCCTGCTCTGCTCCCTCTTACTCTCCCTTTCATCTCTTCCTCTCTAGCTCTCTCTCTCTCAAATAAATAAAATCTTAAAAAAAATAAAATAAAATCTATCCTTAGTAGAAATGCATATGCCATGAAGTAATATCCTGATACTTTCCTCTTAGTATTACCTGTTACTATTTCCTCATTAGCTGAAATGGAAATAGAGGATTTCTTGTCATAAATGGCTGATACGCCACATAAACACAAAAAAAAGGCACTTAACAAAAATGACATCGTCACTGACAGATTCTCCTTTACAATTTACACAGTGGCCTTCTAGAGGGAATTGTTGCTAGTGTTTTCTTTTTGATACATGGAGCTCTCATGTGCTAGAAAATGTTCTTTCAATGCAACTTATCAGAAGTTCAACTGGGTATAAAAATGCAGTATCCTGCTCGCTTTGGCAGCACATATACTAAAATGTGACATCAGTGTACTAGCAATCGAGAAAAAAAAGGCATTCTGGGGACTCCTGGGTGGCTCAGTCAGTTAAGCATCTGCCTTTGGCTCAGGTCATGATCTCGGGGTCCTGGGATCGAGCCCCGCATCGGGCTTCCTGCTCAGGGCCAGGGGGGTAGTCAGCTTCTCCCTCTGCCTGCTGCTCCCCCTGCTTGTGCTCTGTCTCTCTCGCCCTCTGACAAATCAATATAAAAAAAGAATAAAGTTAAAAAAGAATAAAGTTAAAAAAAATCATTTCTGTGTTTGCAGGGGACATCAATGACTAAATAATAAGCATAATGTTGGTTTAAAACATGTTTATATTAATTTAAATAGTTTCTGACCTAATAACAACAATGGTAGGAACAGATCACTTGTTTTGTGCCTGACACCACTCCTGAGCACGTTAAATCTGTTATCTCATTTAATGCTCAAAACACCTCCGGGACGTAAGTATTATGGTTTTCTCCAGTTTGCAAATGAAGAAACCAAAGTGGCTTGCCTAAGGTCACAAAGCTGGGACATGGCCAAGCTGGAAATGGAGTACAGTTCTGTCTGTGCCTCCGAAGCACATGCTCTTAATCACCAAGCTTGACCACCCTTGGCATCATCATAGCTCCCCCTGTTATAATAATTACTCTTGGAAACAGAGATATATAAATACCACTAACATTCTCTGAGGATGAGCATATACTTCCCTGGGTGTGGCCAATCTCTTATTCCTGCAAACAGCCATTATGCTCATTAAATCTATACACCTAAATTGTACTTAAGATATCCAAGTGCACATGCACAATTTAGGTCTGGATCTAAGACATCTATAATACCTACATCTTCTCCCTTGAGCCAGCTGTGCCCTGGATAGAAATAACCAACTTGACTCTTTCAGGATATTGGGGAATATTGTATTTCCTCCTCAATGGTACTGTGTTAAAAACTTTGGTGGTTTATTTACTTTTTTTTTTTTTAAGCTTATTTAGTCCCAAGAAATAGTTGACTCACAGAAGAAAAGTTACTATGGGGCCTGAAACAACTCACTCTCCACACACAGAAAAAATGAAGAGACAAAAGCTCTAAACCAAAATAAAAAGCAGATTCTTGTCCACAGCTGAAAGTGTGGATACTGATGAAAGAGAAAGACGAGCTCAGGCAGGAGCATCAGAATTGACAGCGAGAAGACACAGTAAGAGATAAGATGGCTCCAGAGTCTCCTCTCAGAGGAACCTTGGGTGATCAGCTGTTTATGAAGAGAAAATCCTATGATTTGAATTTGCCGTTCTCCCATCCAAGTACTAACCAGGCCCGACCCTGCTTAGCTTCCGAGATCAGACGAGATCGGGCGCGTTCAGGGTGGTATGGCCGTAGACTGAATTTGCCGTTCTTTGCCCTTTGCTCACACCCACCTTCACATGCAGATGGGAGCAGGCAATTGGGCGACCTCCACGTTCCCAAACACTGAGGGAAGGGCAAAGAAGTGATGTGAAGGATTGACAGGTAGGTCTGAAGTGGGCTTTCTGCAAAAGATCCTTCAGTTTTACCTCATCCCCACCCCAGATACCCAATCTAAGTGTTCTCATGACTTTTCAGCATTATCTGTTCTTTTTTTTT